>JARJCX010000262.1:0-185400 GCA_029282285.1 Mycena rebaudengoi
AAGTCCAACTAGCTAAACTCTTCCACTCATCTTTCGTGGAAACACTATCCAAGTACCGAAGCAGAGTCTGCTTCTTTTGAGCATCGGTAGTGAATTTAGCTTGTTCTATAATCTCTCCAACTTGGCTTAAGAACTTAACGAGGTCCTCTGGATCCTCGCCATTGAACTTCGGCTTATTCGTATCCCATGCTTGTGGAAGCTTAAACGTTCCCGTTCCCGTGGACGTCATTATAGGATGTGTTACTGTGGCTATAGGAATAACCGGATTGGTCTGTACGGACTGAGCAGCTACTGTCGGCGTAACTGTTATAGATGTGGTCGAGTCTAACTGACTCTGTGATTCCTGAGTAGGAAGTGTTTGTGAACCTTGTGTAAAAAGCCCTGACAATGTTTCAGATGACTGAGATCCTGAAGTTGACACGATTCTCTGCCTATTCGCAACAGTTCGTTCTATAGTGCTTTGTTGGGCTGCTCTCCTTGCTTTATCAACAATAGAAAGCCGCTTAGTTTGAGTGTCTATAGTTCCAAATCCCGTACTGCTGGATGTTACTTGAGAATTCCGAGTTAATCTCGAGGATGGTCTCTGCCAAAACCCTGCAGGAGCTTCCCCTTGTCCGGCTAATTCGGGATTGTCTGGATTTTGGGATGAACTAGCGTCCGCGGGATCGTTTCCGGACAGATTGTCTTTTAATTTTCAGTTATAGGCTCTTTGTGACGAGCCCTATAACTAGGATAACTCGTTTTCAATTGATCTTCCATTCTGGAAGCTTTCCGAGAGCAAATCTCTTTAAATCCTCTATAAACTACGGTTTATAGATTTAAAATATCTTGTCTGAGACCCCCTACGTCGGTCACCAGATGATAGGGGCTGCCGAACTAACACACTATAAATGTATATATAGGAAAGTGTATAAGAAACCGCTATAACCAGCAGAATCTATATCACAACCCAACTAACACACCAACAATGCCTTTCGATAGCTGTTTTTATTGTAGGAGTCAGACGGCCAAGTATTAGGCGCGAAAGATATTTTATAGGATGAGAATGTATGTATAGGAACGCGAACGGGAAGTCAAACAAAGTCACCCAAGGGTTTCCAAGTCTTTTATAGGGTTTTCTCTTTTAACGGGAGGACCGTGTAGTTTTGGACACTGTAATGCCTCAACTGATAGCTTCGCTTATATAGGCCTTCTTAATCCAACGTTCTCAAAAGCAACCAATGTTCTGACTGCACAAAACCCTTATAGCTTATATAGGTCCCTGAGATCACTGCAATTGTAACTTCAAAAGCTTTATAGATTCTTTGTAGCAAAACCTCTAACTGAGTGTCTTTTATGTATCCGAGACTCTACAATTGGCCCTATAGGGAGGCAACTACTACTGTAGCGGCCGCCGAAGTGGGGGGTTGCGTGAGCTGCTGTAATCTAACGAAAACTCCTACCTATATACTATTTGAAAAGCTATAAATAAACAAACGATCGAGAACTAGGGTTTAGGGTATGTAAGATTTATAAGTAAGAGTCATTATAGGCTTGGCAAAGATGGCTTGGTGACTCCGTATTCGCACGTGTTCCGTGTTTTCCTGTCCAGATAATAGTATAGGACGCTCAAAATGAGCTTGGGGCCTCGCTCCGGGTCCTATCGACTCTGAATGCCGCTGGGTTGCGGAGTCTAGACCGTCGCGAAAGATTCGCTATTGGCCCATCCTATACCATGTGTTTAACTCGGCTCTACGGCACGTCGGATGCAAGTTTTCCCTATAGTACCCTTTATGGGTTCCGTAGTTCAAAGTGAACGGGTGCAATTCGGTAACCGCCGGACTCCGGAAGTCCACCCTATATGTTCCGTATCGGATTTACTCGGTCGGCCGATCCCTATAATGTCATGACCTCATTGCGCGTGCTGCTATAGCCGGTTCGAGCCGTAATAGGAGACTTGTTGTATGTCTTTTGTGAATATAGGACGCGTTTCCGCTTCAAATGCTTCGCTCCTTGATTATAGGACTACGTTCATGTCTCCTATAGATGCTACTCTGTATTGTGTAGTCCATCTTGGATGTCGCGGAGAGTAAGATAATGATTATAGAGGCCCTCATTTGTAAAGGTACCGTCTATAGGACAATGTCTAGGTGCTCTTTGACCATAACCGAGTTTCCTATAGCCTATATGTTGGAGTCATACAGACTGTTAGGGATCCTGCCGTTTATAATACTCTTATAGGAATCACAAAATAGCGTGTTTCAAGGCTGCGATTATAGACGGCGTATCATCGGGAACCAGGCCATCAGGAAAACCTTCCTTTCTGAATCTGGACAAATTTGGTGTATTTGTCAAAATGGACTCAAATTTGTACAATTCGGCCAAATCACCTAAATAAGTGAGGTTGAGGTTAGCACTTGCCATAACCCTAAGAACATATGAGTTTTTGTCAAGTCAAATTTTCAAATTCTGTATACACTGACCAACCTTTCATCAGAATTCATCAGCATTACTTACTACGTCAAAGGTTGATTTCCCACCCTCTGAGCACCGCTCCCGAGTTCCAGCATACTGTAACATTCTGCAGTGGTGAGTCAGAGTAACAAGTGCGGTTCTTGTTCTATTGTAGACTCAAATGTCATTAACTTGTACGAGTATCACAAAGTCTAAGTAGTTTCGCTTCACAAAGTTATTTAATAGTTCCGAAATAGTTCAAAAGACCCAGGTGGAATCAAGTACGTGACAGAACTGACCCTGATGCACGATTATGATAGTCTGTTAGTTACCGCGCCATCACAAGTGGTAGGCAACCTTATTATATAAGCAGCCCACGTGCGCCAATTTAGAGACGCGACGCCAACGTGAAGCCACCTCTTCGACGCGTTATATCTTTAAATAATAGATCTGACCAACATTTTGAATGATAAAGTGGACATATACTGGATGTACTCCACTGTTTTGCATTTTCTCAATCTTGGACCCTTTTTTTGGCGGAGAAAGGGCCGAAATCAATGATGCCTCCATTTCGACAGCTGAAGCACTCAGAAGACGCTGTAAATGTTTTATGTGTGATTATTGACTGCAACGGAAAGTTTCAAGGGACACTGGGGTGGCAATCGCGTCCAACCCAGCGAAACGCACAAAACGAGACACATTGTTTGGTTATGCATTTGTGATCTTACATAATAAGTTTGGCAACCGGTTATCGGGGCGCGGTAACTAACAGACTTTAGTGAGCGAGGTACGAGTTAGAACCACTAAAGCGTCTGGCTAGAGAGACTACGATTATGATGGATGACGGAATTCCGGGTATTCGGAACAGCAGAAGATGGAATGTGATAGAACATTGTAAACAAACTTCAACAAGTTCATCAACCATCGGCGTTTCATCACCGTCTTTCTTTCTTCCTCCCTCCATGTTCTCTCCTCGCTATCCTCCTCCTTTTCCTCATACGCCGCTGTCCTACCCCTTATTCTGTGAGTCACTGTTGCTTGCTTCAGCCTCTGTGCGCCCCTCATAGCCTCTTATTCGTAGTCCTGGACTCCTCACAATAGGCCGTGTGAGTTCTTTCCTTCACCCACTGCGACATTTATTTACCCACCTCTTCTGCAGTTTCATCTTGACTCATGTCAGCAACTCCAACTCCTTCAGTGTGGCTCATCATAGGTGCGAGTGGGTGCTTGGGGATCGTCCTGTTTACTAATTTTCTCATAGGGTGTATGCACTGCCGTGGTGCTGAGCGCAAGACCGCGCATGTCGTGAGCTAGCCATGTCTCAGATGTGAGTCCCCTCCCTCCCACCTTCGCTCTCCCCACCCTGTGTTCTTTTGTCCCCTGATTACCCCCTCACGGTGTTCCAGCGCACACGCGGAGTTCGCCGACTCTGATGATGCGCCTCTTCGCACATCAGAGCCTCATGCGCACTGGGTCTTTATCTGCTCATTGTCCACCCTGCGCGACACCGACCGTCTTCCCGCCCTCACTCACTGACCACCTTTTTTCTAGATCTTCTTTCGCCTTCTTGTAAGTGCCCATTTGTCCATTCACTTTATCTCTCTCTCTCTCTCACCCTCCTTCCCCTCCAATCCGATGACCGGCTGCGGCGGAATGGCGCGCACGCTGCCCTCTGCCGCCTCTCACTGACCGAACAGTGTTCCGCTGATTGCTCCATCGCAAGATCGGTGCCCACAGACCCACGAAATCATAGACGGAAGCGAAATCACGCAGACTCGCACCACGCCAGCCCGCACTCACGCACCCGCTCCGAGCCCTGCAGGCGCACGGCATGTTCGTTGCTGTGTGCCCGATTATAATGGTGTGTGGTGCGCCCTCACTTATATAGGGACTGCCATCTAATCACCCTTTTGCAGTGTTGTCGTTGTGTTCTGTTTTCCGAAGTGGCAAGAGAGATCATCGTAGTTCGTAGTCTGTAGTCACAGATACTGTGTACAGTAGTCATTAATATTTGACTTGAATTTAATTGTTTTTGTATTATCTTTTTGTGAAATTTGGCAAGCAGCATTGCACTCAAACCCTGCAGAATGTATCTGAATTCAGCCAAATCTGCAGGGACGTATGTTTTTCGACAAATTGGCTGAATTTGGGAAAACCGTTCATTTGGCGGAATTTGGGCTGAATTTGGGAGAATTTGCGGAATTCAGCCAAATTCAGTAAGGAAGGTTTTCCTGATGGCTGCGGCCCTTCTTGACAGAGTCTGCGGCGCTCCGCATTTCTTTTTACCTGCTTTGGCGATAACTCATATTCAACATGTTTGCCATTGGTAAGTCGCTTCAAGTAGTTGGCCAAATGCTTGCGCAAAGCATGGACCGAATCCTTCTGCTCATAAGGTACTTCATGTAAATTCAGTAGCTTGCGCAGTGGGTTTAATCTCAAGAGGGGACATAATTGTGAGAGTGTTTGTACCTGCATTGAGTGACCTCTTTCTTCTGCCATGAGACTAGTGTCAGGTTCCGTTTGACAATATAGGGATGTACAGGCCAGATAAGGATGTGCGATCCTTGCAGGTGAGCAGCAGCCCCCAAGACCGAAGTGACGGCTTAGTTCGTCAATCAGAGTGGTGCGAACTGCCTGAGTGTTCATTTGGTTTATACCATGGGCTGTCGCTAAAGCAATGAGAGAAGCTCTCGGCAGCTGCATCAGCCAGTGTGTTCCGGATCCGTGTCCCCGCAAATACAGGCCCACTCATTAATTGCAGCTCATCCCCGTCCCGATTCCTTGCAGCGCCGCATCGCATCGCAGCTTCCCATGCTTCTTTCAACACCTTCGTTTTATTTTATTGTTTTGCCCCATTCTTTCGTCACTTTTCAGCTGGTCATCTGTCTCCCCGGATACTTATGTAATTGATATGTTTGATTCGATTTGAATGCGGGCCCAACCGCTGCGGCGACGAGTTTAATTCGGTGCACGTCGCAAGCAGTAAACACGAGGACAGAGTGGTCGCAAGTTACATAGCGCTCGCACGCAGCAAGGATGAAGAGACAGTGGGTGCTGTGCGAGCGACTATATTCGATAACCGACTTGACAGCGCTGAGACAGATACTTGGATACGGGAGGTACGATATGATACAGGGTGGGATAGATGAGGATAGATGGATGGATGGAAGGTGGGGACGGAAGGGAGGGGGAAGAGTCCGAGATGGGTAGCAGTAGCAGTAATATTTCACAGACTTGCTCCACGTTAATCCGCTTACTTATTCACAATTTAACGACGGCCGCGTCCGCGACCTCGCTCGTCTCGGCGGGGAATGTGTAGAGGAACTCGTCTTCGTTCGACACGCCGGTGTAGTAGTGGTCCTCCGCGCAGGAGGCGGAGCTGCGCCCGCGGACGGCGCGGTACGAGACGAGGAGTATTACGAAGAGCATGCGCAGGAAGACGCCTCGGCCGCAGCCTGCGCACACCAACAATTGACGAGCAAGGAGGCCACAGGACAGACACATAGAGACAGAGGACGCACCGAGAACGAAGGCGTCGGCGCCGCACTCCCAGCGGCCGAGCGACATGAGGGCGAGGTGCACGTGCATGATGAACAAGTCCGCGCGGAAGCGGTGGAAGTGCCCGTGTGCGCCATTCGTGCCGCCTACGGTGTGCACGTACATGCGCGCAGGCTCGACAGACGGCGCGGGGTGCGCTTGCAAGTACGCAATGGGGGGCGGGAGCGCCACGTTGCTGGGGCGGCCGATGCGGACGGACGGGTGGGGCATCATGCTGTGCGGGACGGCAGTACCTTGGTGGTAGACTCGTAACCAGTCTGTAAAACAATTGCCAAAAATATGTGGCAAGCACTTCGGTGTTGTAAACAACCGAAGTGCTTGCCACATTTATTCGGTATTTTGTTTACAGACTGGTCACGAGTCTACCTTGGTGGGGGGCGAGGCGAAGCCGAGCGCCTGCATGAAGGAGAGCGAGGCGCTATGTGCCATCTAGCGGAAGCGGCGGGTGGCGCCACTACACGGGGGCTGCGAGGTATGGCTGTTGATGCTGCTGATGCTTGTGAGGCCATAGAGGGCAATATCCGCGCGCTGGGGGCCGGCGTCGTCAACACCGGCCACGGACACCGAGGTCAGCATCGCGCACGGCGGGGAGGCACTCAGTCTGGCTGCATTGCAAAGGAGAATCAGTGGCCATCCAGCAGCGATAAGAGACGGGGACGCAGTACCAAGTGCGAGGACGGGACAGTTTCATAACGATATGGACTGAGAGGGTGTGTAGCTGAGCTGAAGAAGATGAGAATGTGGCGGTGCCCCCGAACTTCGCACTCCGCTTATCGCCGCTTTAAATGCTAGGTGGGGACGGCCGGTTTTCTGGACTGCAGAAGGTGCGGGACGGCAAAAAAACCGCCGCCAAACATAAATTTACGTCTCGACAGGAAGGCTGCGAATGCACAGAACCGACGCGAAATTGTGACTTGCGGAGAGACTTGTGAGTGTTTTGACGTTCAATTGATGTTTCTATATTATGTACCAGCAGCTTCTTAATAATTAATCATCATTACCATTCATACTGACTCTGCATTCATTCTTGAGAAATTGCAATTGAAAATAAATAGCGGGAACCCTAAGTTCTGGGAGCAACTTCTTTGGTATGAAGGTTAGTAATTTATAATTCACCGGAAGGATACGTGTCCGAGTCTCAACTGGGAAAATACTTTGGTGAACCCCATCCAACCCGTATCAGTACGGCCGTCAACGACTGCATTTCGAGGGGACGCACCGGCCCCGTAAAGGTCCCCAAATACAATTCATCGACACGGCCCGCCGTTGACCACACTCATCACACGGGGACGGTGGGCAGCCCTAGCACATAGTTTGCCTCTATGACTCCATCATCAAATGCAAATGTGGAAGAATAATATCACGGGCGCAAAATCCTCATAATCCTCGCAATTATTGTCAGGTCGCTAATACTCACATCTTTCGTCTCAGAACGCACAGAGTTCACGGTACCTGCAACCACATATAGGGGATTTTCGGCACATCCATTCAGGAGAAAGGCAAGTGTGATATCGAGCCATTCTGAACCTTTGTCTTAATTGCAGGCAGGCACGAATGATATCAGAAACGAAGTAATATTCAAGAGGTAAATAAACTATGAGATTCAGCGGGGACATCAAGGCTCATCTCCCAAGACAAAAGAAACTCCAGCCGACATCGATCTCCGGCTTGCATTTAGGGATACAGTTGCCAGGGTCATAATGCATAAGGCAATAATGCATAAAGCTCATAATGCATCGAGTTGGGCAATCCACCAAGTTGGTAGGCGGGGGTTTATGCAAAAAGTGCATAATGCATAATGCATAAGGTCCAGGTCCTATTTATGCGTTATCAAATCCCAGAATTGGGCCCGAAATCAAGCAAATTATGTGATTCGGACTCATCAGACTTGTGTAATCTCCAGACATGATATTCAAATCTTTTGGTCAATTTCAGTCAAACATTAGCTTTTTCTCCTAATGCTGTTGGGGGGAAAGATGCGTAAAGCCACCCCAGTGTCTCGGTGAAGGGCCCGGGACAGGAATGTCATGGCAGTTGTGTCCAAAGCGGACCCCCCAAAGACATCAGCAAAATCACGCACTAGTAAATCAGAGGATTTCAATGCTAGTAGCATTTCTCTTGTTCAAAATCTGCGGTGATTTTGTGTGCACTAGTGTAAACAATGAAGTATGTATTGAAGTATTGAAGTGCTTGGCACTTGCCACATTTTTTCGGCAATTGTTTTACAGACTGGTCGCGAGTCTACGTTCAGAGGTTCTCAGTGCAAATGATATCTATAGTCCATGTACTAACTATTCTTGAAAACAAACAAATTTCTTGATTTTTCATAGGTGATGGCACACTGTCACACCAAGTGACACAATCTGGGAGTGCATAAATCTTATAATGCATAGGGTGGACCTGTCCACGGAGGTTATGCATTATGACCCTGGCAACTGTATTAAGACAATATCGAGGGGAGTTTTGGTTCCATGCGTTTTGAGTTGAACTTTCTTTGGGGAACCCCCTAAAAAAATCCTCTCGTCACTGGTCAAGCAATTCAAGATTTTCATTGAGTTTTTCAATGAAAAACTTCCTTCATTTTTCACACTTTTTTCATTTGAAATGTATCTAAAAAATTTATAACTTTTTCAGAACTGTCCTGACTTTGCTGAAAAACTTTTGAATTTTTCACAAAATTACTGAAAAAGTTATAAATCTTTCAGACATATTTTCAGTGAAAAATGTGTGAAAAATAAAGGAAGTTTTTCACCGATACTTTGACTGAAAAACTTGAATTTTTCAACCAGTGCGTAGCATGAAAAGTGCGTGAGATATAATAAAGGGCACTTACAAAGACTTGGGAGCCAGAACTCAGTGGCATTGAAGGTTTAAATATCGAAAGAAAATATATGTCCCTCCGGCATCGAAGTCAAATGCAAGGAGTCCGAAACCTCTTCTGCTGCGCAATTGAGCCCACCAGATATTAATCTGCTGTGGAAGGTGATTAGTGTATGTCTCGTAGATGTCCTACCAGGCCCCAATACCACTAATGTCAATTGTCACAACCCCTATTGATATTTTCGTTCAAACCTTGAGGTGGTGTTGAAGTGTGAGAAGTCAAGAAAATACAGCACTGCGACCTCAGCCCCGATTGGAATGCCCTTCACCGGATATGGTGAAGACAACCATGTTGTAGATACAGTGCTGCTCTCAGGCCTGGCTTCCCCTGATGAAAATTGAACAAAGTCAGCTTCAATTTAAACAATGCTATTTGAGGTCTCGCGTCCGTGGGGCTAGTGAATGAAATAAAATAAAATGCATAAGATTACAGTGCTAAAATAACGAACAGCGACATTATCGCACAAATTCGAAGGTTTCTTGCTTCATGCCGAAGTATTTTCCGCGTCATCACGGCGGGACAGGACAAAAAGAGATGTACACTGGTTGAAAATTTCAAGTTTTTCGGTCAAAGTATCAGTGAAAAACTTCCTTTATTTTTCACACATTTTTCACTGAAAATGTGTCTGAAAGATTTTTAACTTTTTCAGTAATTTTGTGGAAAATTCAAAAGTTTTTCACTGAAGTCACAAAAGTTCTGAGAAAGTTATAAAATTTTCAGATACATTTCAAGTGAAAAAGGTGTGAAAAATGAAGGAGGTTTTTCATTGAAAAATTCAATGAAAATTTTGAATTGCTCAACCAGTGGTAGTGAAAGATTGCCCTAGGCAAGTAATTTAATCTACTTATAATTACCTGCTCTGCTCAGTGAGGTTTTGTGCGTGGCAGCTTTGCCATTTTTTGTGTACGAGCTGCTCTCACCAAAGATGTTGAGAAGACACATCCGGCTTGCTCTTTCGGTGCTTCCTGAGAATTCCCTGTCAAATAAATTACTTGAATCTACTAAGCGCCAATCGCAAATTACAGCAGCATAAACGGATGGTGCCCTTTTTTTTGGTTTACAGCACAGGGGCTGTTATACAGCTTCGGCACGAGGCGGATTAGACGCTCAAGAAGTTCAAAAATAGGTATGTCATGCACAGCCTTCTCTGCGCCTCTCTTCTTCCACAATGTTGTGGATCTGCCTCTCCACTGGACAGTTATGCATTGAGGTCAACGACAATGAGGAGCAGGCTCACACATCCATTCCTCGGGGACTACCCAGTGCCTCCCTCCCATCCAGAGTTCACCTCACATCCGACACCAACCTGGAGGAACAACTTCTTTCCCACACATCTCTTGATGATATCCACACCACATTTTCAGCCTCAGCCTGGTGGGACCAGATTGATATATCAGATCCAGGTTTTTTTCACTGTTCTGCTTGGATCTCTTTCCTGGCTCACATCTAGCTATGCACCATTCAATCCATTTTCCGAAATTTCTCTATTGGACAATCTGGGATTGCAGGATGTTTCTGCAGATAGATGGGCATGCACATCCCTTTCACATGTCAATTTTCAGGCCCAGGCATTCGGACACTGGTGGAGAAAGGAGGTCTATGATTCAATTGCCACCTTTCATTACAGCACAGGATTCAACTATACCAGCCAAGATGTTGCGATTGAACTTGGGTATCCTCTTGTCGATGTTGATAGGTTGATTAATCTTATTTACTGCGACGCAGTAAGTTTATTCCTTCTTCCGTTCAGTAAAAAAGACTGATCAAGTGTCAAAAGATCGAAGTGCAAGAGGCGTAAATTTGTATGCTTGTCAGTATTTTGCTCCCTCAAGAGTTATTTATTGTATTACAATTCTATACCAAGAACCAGTTTGCTATTGAACCGTGTTCAATCTGTACACCAAGTGCGAGTTATCCCCACTGTAGTCCATGGAGTAGAGCCGAGAAATTGATGAACAATGTGTTGGTTGATTTTTTGCGAGCCCGTGTCAAAATTACGTCCACAATGCTTGCTGATCCTCCACCACCGCACCACCCTATTTATTTATTTTGGTACCAAAAAAGTGAGATTCAGATGGATAGATGGATGAGTTCAATTCAAGACCCCCCAGCCGATAATTATTCGAGGTGGAATAAAAGAATGAAAGCTCGCCCAATGCGTAATTCAGACTGGGGGAGTCGAACCCCATCTGCCCACACACATATAGTAGCAGCTGTGTTCCGTACACTACGCACGACCTATTTGTGTTTTGGTGTCCAGTGTAAGTAAAGATTGTTTGTCCCATTTATTGAACCGCTGTTCAGCTCCCTGTTCTTTTTTTGTGCTTGAGAAGTGCAATGCAAATAGAATGAATAAATTCAAGACACTTCACCTGGATATTTATTCATGCGAGGTGGCGCCAAATGAAGATGTTGGCTAATACTATATTCAAGCAGGGGGAGTGGAACTACGTAACAACATGTGGTTGACGGTAATGGTGGTAAAGTCGATGCGCAGGTAAATTAACTCCAGGAAGACGCCTACCTAGTTAGAACAGTGTCTTCTTGATACAGGTCAGGAATTCTATTGCGCAGATCACGGTGCGGCAACTTGAAAAGATGCATGGTGGGGTGGGGGCGTGTGGCGAGATATTCATTCAAATAATATTTTTTGCCTCAGTCTGGGACTGGTTGAATGAGCACTGGAGGTAGGGAGGTTCAATTTGAGGTTTATGTAATTATAGATGTTATCAGGCGTAGATGGGGCAAAAGAAAATATGCCGAGTCGTGCATAGTTTAGAGATATATCTGGGGTCGACTTTTGGAGAGGGCTGAAGAGCGGGGATATGTAGTTTGGTGCGGAAGAGAGCCAGGTAGTCGATGGATCTGTACTAAGGATGGATTGCTTAAGTTAGATGTCGATTCTGCCGAGTTCCACACGGAATAGCGCAGGAGGCAAGCGGCTACGGCAACATATATTTATAAACTAAACAGAACTTTTCGAGGGCGCCTCGGCCCACCACCTGCTGCGTTGCAATTTGTTTGAGAGCGAGTCAAAGACGCGGCCCGGGTTGTGCGCACAGCACTGCGCTGTTAACGCAGGCGGCTGCGGGAAAGCACAAATTAGTCGGAGGAAGTGTTTACTGTACGCATGCATTTGCCCAGTAGAATTTCAGCGACAAAAGCGTGGGCTGGGTATTATTGAGCTGCGATCGCTGAAAACAAGTAGGATTTAAGCGGCGATTAGCGGAGTGCGAATTTGGGCACCGCCACAACTCACCTCTTTCTCCAGCCCTGCTCGCCTTACGTATACTGGCCTCTTGCAGTCTATATCGTATGAAACCGCCTCCTTGCACTAGCCTAGCTGCGCCTACGTCTCTTATTGCCACTGTCTCGTTGATACATACGCGCCACTTTTAGCCAGTGCTTCCCGCCTGCGCGATACTGCTCTCGTCTCCCATGGCCCCCGTCGACGACCTCGGCACTCAACACCCCGCTGGCGTCCCCTACAGCATCATCAACAGCAGCGCCGCCGCAGCACGCAACATCTCGCTCTCCTTCATCCAAGCGCTCGGCTTCGGCGCACCCCCCACCAAGCTCACGGCCACTACCGTCCGCACGCCACGGTGCCGAACCCATCCGTGCGTGCCCCCGCCCCGTCTCCGTGCCGCTCCCGCCCGCCTCACACGTCCATGCGTACCCCGCGCTTGTGGCCGTCCAGCCCGAGCCTATGCACACGCGGCGTGAGCGCGGAGAGCCGGCACGGGCGTTTCCGCCACCGTCTCTGATTCAGCGTGCACCTTGTTGCTCGCTTCACGCGGTCGCCTTCATTCTCGGTGCGTTATCTATCCTATAGCTCTTTTCTAATTGTTCATCACACTGCTAGGCTGCGGATTCGGTGTGCGCCGTCCGTACGCGCAATAACACCACCTCTGCACACCGCTACTACATCGGCGTGTCTCCCTTCGACGCGGAGGTGTTCGTCGCGCCCCTGCTCTACATGTACCCCCCTCCAGAAGTGGGAGGTCTCGGACGCCGCGATCGTCGTGGAACGCAATTAAACAGGGTTGTTCTCGGACGAGAAGGGGGCAATACAGCTATGTATCGTGTAGGAAGCCCAACGAGGTACGCACCCTTCACACATTCATTGGATTCCTCGAAACCCGATTCAGACGGCGACAGTGACGATCGATATAAAGAGTCCCTGGCCAAAAATGCGGAGAACTCTGCTGCCGCGGCAGATAGTGAGTAATACCCCCATCCATTCGCTTAGAATTCGCGTCGATTTTTGCAGAACCCTTTTTCGCCAGGAAATGCGCGTGTTTCGTTCGCATATATGAAACCGAAGGGACACTAGTCGTAATTGAACCACACTTCGATGTCTGAGTCTTCGTTCCATCCGGCGTTGTACTGTATATGTAACGTCGAGTATTTCGCCCGGATTCCGAATCCTCGAGTATCATCTCGCAAAGACTGGACTGGGTTGAAATTACACTCCATATCATATTCTTTTTTATATTTTGAGCTTGAAGCCTGAAATGAAGTTCAACGTCGAGCTTGAGCCTCTTATTAGTAACTACTTTCAGACTTGGGTCTATGGCCCGTCCAAGGGGAGACTAAACAATGTGATCATACCTAAGTATCGTTGCAGAGACTCCACGCGGGAATTATGTCAAAAACAGAACCAGAAAAACTTCCTCTCATATAATTAACTCTTGTGTCTACAGAAACACAAGTTCGGATCCGGGAAGTGCTGTGGAAATTGCACATGGATCGGACGGTGGCCATCGCCAGCCAGATATCTATGCTGTGCAGACGTGTGTGAAGTGGTTACATCGGCTCCCATCATCTCAGCGCGCTCACTTTACAAGTTAGATTGTGGAAAAGAAACAGTAAATCATCGATAATTTAATCCTTCCGCTGACGGTCTGATAGAACAGGGGATGTCAGCATCGAGGATATTTGGACTTATAACAATTAAACCTCGTCTACAGCATTTGTCCTCACTTGTCAATTGTTCTCTACTCGGTAATTGTGGCCCCGCAGCCCACGCTTCAAGTTCCCACCGCATGCGTGCTGTGTGGGCGGCATCGGCGGGAGGGCGATGCACAATATCACCCGCTGCAGACATGAGGATAAGGTCTGTGTGTGTTTCAAACACATCGTAAAAAATGGTATTTTCTTTTTGGGGGGGGGGCTTTCCTTCACACCGCCGTTTTATTTTATGGCCTTTTGCCTCCTCCTTTTGCCACTTATAGGCTTATTGTTTGTGTTTCCCTCTCCAGATAATGGATATGTGTATGTGATTTATTTTTCCATTAAATTTGAATGCAGAACCCGCTGGCAACCGCGACGAGTTGTTGTTCAAGCAGAATGGCTCTCACAGAGCGGGTACACGCATACTCGGAATCTCCATGCATAGCTCTGCACGTAATTGAGCCACAGCGGGGTCAAAAGCGCAAATGGATGGTGCCAATGAACGCGACGCGCGGTCCAAATGCGAATGAACACGCGTCGCGAAAGAACCAATGAATGATCGGTTCGGGTCCAGTCGGTCCGGCTCTACCGTGCGGCACCGCCACATTACCCAGGATCTGCCTGAAGACACAACGCGCAGGCAGCGCGAAGACACAGCGCTTGCAAAGTATGAAGGGACAGTGGGTGCGTGTGAGTGATTATATTCGATAACCGACTTGACAGCGCTGAAACAGACACTTGGATACGGATACGAGGAGGTACGATATACACGGTAGGATAGATGGATGGTGGAAGGGGGAGGGGAGGGAGAAGAGTCCAAGATGGGTAGCAGTAGCACTAGCAGTAGTAGCAATTAGCAGACTCGCTCCACGCGCATCCGCTTACTTGTTCTCGACAACGACCACTGCGTCTGCGACCTCGCTCTTCTCGACGGGGAACTAGTGATGTCAAAGTCCGGTTCGGGAAATCGGTTCGAACTCGAACCGGACTGAACTGAACGCCAAGTTCAGGTTCAAGTTCAGAAAATTTCTGAACCTGAACCCCAAGTCCAGTTCAAGGTTCGGTGGAAGGTGAAATTTGGTGAACGCGTTCGAACGCGTTCGAACGCCGAACCGAGGTCCAAATTTAGGGCTCGATACTGATGTTGGTGATCGATACCAAGTCGCTACTGATACTGATTTTTTTATTTTCGCCCACCAACATCAGTATCGAGCCAAATTTAGCTCCCATTTCAGGGTAGAATGCTACCTGGGAAACCCGATTTTATCGGATTACCTGTTCTCAATTTCCCCGGAACATTCCGATAGGTGGGTGGCGGTAATGTGACTTTTGCAAAACATCTTCCCACCCACCATCAACGCGCTTTGAACGCGCTACACACAAGTTGTGCGCGTCTCCTCGCGTCCAAATGGTGGGTGTATGTGTACCTGCATGTTCTGCATTATGAATTACGCGTGTATTATGCTAACCTGCCAGTTTAGCCCTCTTGCTATTCCGCTGCAAGATATTCGCGGACCCTTTTCGCGTAAATGATAAAACACTTTCCGTCGGAGTCGAGGGCGCTCACTATGCTTGCCGACTATCCAAATCAGCTCTAGTCTCGGGCCAAGACCATCCTCAAACGCTCTCTACTCCACCTTCATATCAAACTGGTCTCTATTTAAACTGGAGTCCGCGTGCTTGACCAAAATCGTGGGATAGAGAGGCCGGCGCGTCGACGGGCCAAGACAACCAGACACGATTTTCGCGGACTCGGTCGGATTTCTATCCGTCTTTACTCATTGAATGCTACGTGAAAGTTTCCAATAAGAGGCCTACGTGGTCCACCGCTCTTCCCCAGTCTTTTGACCCCCCAAATCCCTCCTGTCGACCACAATTCTCCTCATGTCACCAACTACTCTTGGATGCGCTCAGAACCCCGATGGCTCGCTTCGTGATGCCTCTGAGATCGAGTTCTTCAACGACGTCGACGACGAGAATCCAATTGCTGGTCCTGGCTCGTCCACTTTGCCTCCCCTTGCCCCCATTTTCACTCGCGCCAAACCAGTCGGAAAGGTTGCCGGCGCGCGCCGCCCATCTCCGCGTCGCTCTTCTCGCACCTCCCACCCGTCCTCTCGTCTTATCGATCCCAACAATGCCGAGACCTCAAAGACTGGTGTCAAACGCCGCTTAGAGTCGGCACCTGGTCCCCGTCCCCGCAAGGCTCCTCGCGTCGATGAGCCCGGACCTGCGGATTCCAGTGATACTGAGTCGGACACTGCCTTTGATGCGCCAGCCACCGACCCGGCCACCGAAGGTGAAACCGACGGCGACGTTGAAGAGAAGCAGGACTCGATAGACGTTGAAGAATATGAGTCTATCAAGGCGATGGCAGACGCGGATCATGCTCACGTAGAAGTACTTCTATTTCATGCCTATTCCCGCATTTACCTCTTTCGTTTTGGAAGGCTGCCACCAAAGTCTCCCGCGTTGACTCTACGGCGGATATCAACACTGTTTTCAAGCGCGTAAAGGCCCAGAAAAATCCTCACACTGGTGCTCTTGAAGACGGCGCTATTTGCCTGGTTTGCACGTAAGTTTGTGTACCCCTTTATATCACAACATGTTCTGATGGAATGACAGTCGCAATGGGCTTGGGGCCTCTGCTTCCTTCTTAAAAGGCAGTGTCACCTCGCTGCGTCACCATATTGCACGGTGTGTGTAGCAGTTTCCTTATAAATTATAACTGACAACCTCCACCATCGATTTTGGCAGTCATAAAAATCATTTCACAGTATACAAGGCTCGCTGCGAGGAGCTCGGGATCGAGATGAACGAACGTGCGATCCCAAAGGCCCTGCGCGCTCAAGGGTACGAGGTTTCGCTGTTTCTTTCTTTTATTCTGCTGACAATTGCTTCAGAACTCAGGGGACATTGGATGGGGTCGTTGTACACGAGCCTCGTCAACCTCCCTTTACACCCGCTGGTCTTCTAGATTTTATTGTTGAGATGATAGTAACTCAGGACGAGGTGATGTAGTCTATCCCTCCTTCAGGAATACTGGGCTCACTTGTTGTAGGCACTTTCTCTCGTCGAGAGGCCCAGCTTCATCCGCCTTCTCAAATTTCTCCGTCCGGGACTCAAAGATAGCGATATACCATCGCGCAATACTATCCGCAACCACATTATCGAGCTTTCCAAAGATGTTGAACAAAAATTGCGTGCAAATTTCGAGGTGCTTCATTTTCTTTCAACATATTGTTCACGTGCTGACATTCACATCCAGCGTATCCCAGGCCTTACCTCTTTGACCCAAGATGCTTGGACGTCTGGTTCTGGGACCCCCGTTATTAATATCAATGGTCATTATATAGATGCGCCCGCTGATCGTCCCACCGAGTGGGAGATTGTAACAGAGGAACTAGCTTTCATGCGACTTGATGGTCGCCATACCGGAGAAAGAATTGGGGCTGCTCTGGTTGAAACCATTGACCGGTACAAGTTGCGCACCAAGGTGGGCTGGGCTACGTCTGACGGAGCAGCCGTCAACCGCACGGCCAATCGCGTTGTTGAACACAAATTGGAAGACAGTACTTGGCAAGCGAAGGAGCGAGACATGATGTACGTTTCATTTCTCTGACGAGTCTTCGGGTTTATCTAATGTGTTTTTGCAGGTGTGTCGAACACGCCGTCCACATCGCTACAAAGCACGTTGTGGAAACTATCGCACCGACCCCACCAAAGCCGCTCCACAAGAAAATCTGCCAGCTGCTGAATGAGGCTTGCAATAGTGGTGAGATGAACAGTGACGAAGTGAACCAAGTTCTTTCGTCGCTTGATGGGGGCGAAGACGACGACGAAGCTGACGAGTCTGACTGGACGTCTGGGGACGCACTTGGAAAGCTTCTAGCCCTTATTAAGCAGGTAATTAACTGTACGTTCACGTTTCTGAATTGACACTGATTCCTTTGCAGATTAAAATGTCTCCACAAGCTCGAGCTTTCTTCAAGGAATGCTGCCGCCTCGTCAACATTCCAGAACTAGAGCTTCTGCTCTGGGTTCGCACTCGATGGGCTTCTCTGTACAAGTGCCTGGACCGTGCCCTGAAACAGCGCAAGGTATAATTTCGATTTAACCTGCTTCTTTGCGCAACTCATATTCTATTTTAGGCTATCGACCAGTTTATCCTCAGTGCAGATGATAGTGACCAAATGCCGCCACTGAGAAACAAGGAGTATCGCGACTTTTGGCTCACAAAGCAAGAATGGGAAAAACTTCAAATAATACACGAAGCCTTACGAGTACAATATTCTCTCATGCCATCTACGTACTAGTTTTCAATGACGTTTCACGTAGGAACCTGCAAATGTTACCCAGAGCTTCTCGAGCGAGACAAATCCGACCGTGTTTCGCATCATCCCGACTCTTGAGTTTCTCATCAAGCGGTGGGAAACAATGGCAGCCCAGCCACGGTTTGCTGAAATCAGGGCTGCACTTCTGGAAGGCGTCAAGAGCCTGCAGAAGTGGTACCATAGGGTTGATACCACGTCCTCCGCGTACTTTATTTGCATGGGTAAACGAGATCCATTATTTCTGTCTTCTTTCTTGACATGCATTTAGTTTTAGACCCGACAATCAAGGATGCATATTTCCGGACGCGGTGGGAGTCAGACGACATGGATAGCGCGATGACCAAGCTTGGGAACATTGCACGTCGGCCCGAACTCAACGACCATCATCTACTCACATCTGAATTCCAGTTTGATCAATACTATGCTCTAAAACCGACGAATAACGAGCCTGCTACTCCGACCACACCATCGACAACTGTGGAGCCTTCACCTCTGCACCGCTATGGCAGTTCGTTCCTGCTGGATGCCGTCAAATCGGCTCGGAAGGATGAGCAGGTGACAGTTCAGCCGCGCGATGAGTTGAAGCAGTATCTGGCTGCTCCATTGGAGACGACAGAAAATATCTTGCATTGGTGGGGAGTAAGTCACATTTTTGGCAGTCAATGTAGTTCTGAACTCATGCATATCTAGCGAAACACTGCATATCCAACCCTTCGCCGGATGGCTCGAGACTATCTCGCCATCCAAGGGTCAGCAACTCCGGCCGAGCGCGCTTTTTCCAGTGGAAGCTTAACTGGTACGAAGCTACGTAACCGACTCAGCATGGATCTTTTCGAAGCGTTGCAATTGCTGAAGAGTGCGTACCGTAATGGGCATATTAGTGCTGGTCAACTGGCGGAAAAGCGCATGGATTCCCTCATTGCAGAGCTCACGGAGCAGGGTTTTGGCATGGATGATCTGGACAATGATATTTAGTAGTTTTTTGAACGCATGTACTCAATTTTACATCTTTCTCAAAAAAGGTTCGGTTCTCGGTTCGAACGCTCCTGAACGCCGAACCGAACGCATTGAACCTGAACCGCAGGTTCAGGTTCAAGGTTCAACAATATGCCCGAACCGAACCGAAGTTCAGGTTCGGCGTTCAAAAAAAATGGCCCTGAACCGAACTGAACCGAACTTTGACAACACTACGGGGAACGTCGTGTAGAGCGGGGGCGCGACGAATATCTCCTCCGCGTCGAGGAACTCGTCCTCGTTGGACATGCCGGGGTAGTAGTGGCCCTCCGCGCGGCACGCGGAGCTGGACCTGCGGACGGCGCGGTATGAGACGAGGAGGACGCCGATGCCGCAGCCTGCGCGTACAATGAGCAGGCGATAGGATAGCCATAGAGAGAGAGGGAACGCACCTAGAACGAAAGCGACGACGCGGCCGTCCCAGAGGCCGAGCGACATGAGGGAGAGGTGCACGCGCACGAGGAGCAAGGCTACACGGGAGTAGAGGCGCCGGCGCCCACTCTCTACACGCGTATCGCCTTGTGATGCGCCTATGTGTGTGCCGGCACAAAGAGCGGGAGCGGCACGGCGACGGCGGGGGATGCGGACCGGCGGGCTAGGCACAATGGCGAGCGTCGCCGTGAGCGTGCGCGGCTGAGCCGAGTGCCTTCATGAAGGAGAGGGCGTCTGGCGGAAGCAGCGTGCGGCGCTGCTGCTAGCGACATGAGGGCGAGGTGTACACGCATGAGAGTAGAGGCCGAGCGGAAGTCGAGGCGCTGGCAGCCGCTCTCCACGTGGATGGCGCGGTACGAGACGAGGAGCCGAGGTCGCAGTCTGCGCGTACATGAGCAAATGTAAAATAGACACACAGAGAGAAGGAGGCACCAGAACAGAGGCGCAGGCCCGAGAGACATCAGGGCGAGGTGCGCGCTAAGTAGTCAATGGTGGAAGCGCCCGTGTGCGCTCTGCCGCTCAGGATGTGGATGCGCCCAGGCTCTACGTGGGCGCGCGCGGGGTACACGTGGACGTGCGCAAATACTTAATTAGCTCCACTTAAGTTCTAGGCGGTTGAGACCGTTTTTGGCACTTAAGTCATATTACATCTTAAGTTCTGCAAATTAATATTTGTAACCTACCTACATACAATATCTTATGGGGGTCTTCCTGAACTTAAGTTTCCTCAGGTCTTGAGTTTTTTCTCGCTCAAGTTCTGGTCATAAACTTAAGATTGCATAGGAGTCTAAACTGGACATAATCAATCAACTACTTAAGTTGCAGAAAAGGGTGAGAAGAGGACTTCAGTTCTGCCCGTGGACTTGAGTCCGCGCAGAACTTAATTTCTACTGTAAGACATGTATCAAATTTAAGCAGTCAAAGAATTAATGGAAGACTTAAGTTTTAACCGAACTGAGTTCTGTCTTCAGTTCGCGGGGAACTTAAGTTCCAGAAGGTGGCATGAATCCCTGAAATGGCTGATGACATTAATATTGAGGGAAGATGAAGAAAGCCACAGAACCCACCTCTGGCATGGATAATCAATACTGTGGACCTATTGGGTTGCATCATTAGTTCCTGACTTTATAAAGGCGAAGAGTGGCATACCGGAATGCCACCAGATGGCAACAACCCACTGACATCAGAAGTCGGTCAAAGGTCAATACAACTGCTTGCACAAAGCAAATAATGGGATCAAGTGTCGGGAGAAGAGAGAAGAGGTCATGGAAGTTAGAGCGAAGTCGCAGTGATATGTCGTGGCGTGTTTGGCGATCTCAGCCACCCTTTGTGATTCAGTAACGTCACGCATTACTCATTCACTTCTCTCTTCTGACCACGACCCACCAACGCACCGAACGCGCCGTGACCGACCAGCTACCTGGCCCAGGACAGGGCACCACTTATACCTGCCTCCGCTGGCCGATGACACCTTTGTTGGCAGTTGGAAACTTGTGCCACCCGCTGACATCATCAGCCCGACACTGAACGAGGAAGAATGAGAAGGGAAACAGAATGGAACAACAGGTGAGCGATGTCTTGTCTCTTGCCTGGGTCATTTCAACTGACTTGCTCCGCAGCTCCGTCGTGCACACCTCGTCAACGGCCCACCCACGTATGGGTTATTTCTGCATCATGCACGTTGATGCTAAAGTTGTATGGGACTTGAGTAGCATGGAGTGACTGACGAACTTAAGTTGCGCCGAATTAAGTGGAGCGGGACTCTCAAGTCAGGCAGAACTTAAGTACAATAAATATATCTTCTTCTTAAGTTCTTGACTACACTCAAGTCCACACCGTGCAACTTAAGTTCTAGAAAGGGGGAGGGGGGAAGAGGAGCTGGCTTGTAGGGATAGTACAGTGTGAGGTATGCGGAACTTAAGTTCTCCCACAACTTAAGTTCAAAATACGGTCTGAACCGCCAAAACTTAAGTAAAGCTAATTTTATTTCATACGTGCGCGGCATGCGGGACGACGGTGGCAATGAGCTTGGAGGGGGGCGCGACGAAGCCAAGTGCTTGCTTCAAGGACAGTGAGATGCTGTGCGCGGTCTGACGGAAGCAGCGTGCGGCGCTGCCGCTGGTTCTTTAGAGAAAATCGGTGCGCTGGGGCCTACGTCGTCAAAGCTGGCTACGGACACCGAGATCAGCATCGGGCGGGGCGGGGAGGCAGTCCGGTTGGCTGCATTGCAAAGGAGAATCAGCGGCCATCCAGCAGCGATAAGAGACGGGGACGTAGTACTTGGTGCGAGGACAGACAGGTGCGAGGACGGACAGGTTCATACGATACGACTGAAAGGGCAGTAAGTATTAGCGAGCTGGAGAAGATGAGAATGTGGCGGTGCCTGAATCCGCTTATCGCCGCTTTAAATGCCAGGCGGTCTTCTGGACTGCAGAAGGTGCGGGACGGCAAAAAAAAACCGCCCGTCAAACGTAAATTTACGGCCTTAAGGGAAGGCTGCGAATAGAGGAGAGAGTGCATTCCTCTAGTTGTGATGGCATCAAGGAAGCGAAGCTCTCGGACTTGGTTCGGACCCGCTCGGGACTTGCCCTCTTCTTTGACATCGTCCCGCTCTGTGGCGCGCTGTGGCCCGCCGCCCACGGCAATATCGCACCCTCCCTCACGCATAAAGAGTGCCCCTCCTTCGCCGTCACTACTGGGTGCAATCCAAGGCACAAACAACCATGATTTCTGCTTGTGCCATTGTCGGCGAAAACTACTCTCGATGGCTAATTCCTTTGCTTTCAAGCGGCCCTCGTTACAACGCCCTGGCGGATATCACTAAAAACGTCGTGTAGAGCTTCCATGTGTCAATTAGATTTTTTTCCTTTTTTTCCACCACCTACGACCTCTTTGCTAAGTCTACGGGAGGATGCAGGGCCGCAGGCTGGCTATCCAGGACCTACTGAATGCCGACTCGACATCTGATGCTGCTGCTGAGAGTATGCAAGCTGTGTCTTCCGCCTCATCTCGGGAACCTCTACTGCCCCCTTCGCCTCCCCATCTTGTGGACATTCGACCACAACTTTTGCGTCTAGCAACTTTTGTGAATGGTACTACTTTGCTCCATGCTCCTCTGCCTGTACAGCGAAGTCTCGACTCAGCTCTCCAGTTTCTGGAGAGCCTTCCCGACTCTGAGCCTCGGCCAACTCTCCACGGAACCCCTGCTACCGACCCGTTGAGTCAGGTTAAACGATCGACCAGTGTTGCAATTAATCGGGTAACCACACTCGAAATTTTGTATGAATATCCTGTGGGACATGTGCTGGAATATCCGGAAACATCGTCGACGGGGTCAGTTGGTCACCGCTTTTGCATGGATCCGAACGACTGGCAGGATCCTACGCTGAATATTGCATATTCAAGAGGCGGTGGGGGTCAAAATCTGTCTGGAACTTCCGTTAAATGCCTTCTCTTGACCGACGCTGCGGGAATTCCGGTTGAGTGCGCAGAGCGCCACACAACTTGTAGGTGAACTCTGTGAATAATTTTCTTTACCAACTTGCGGCTGCAGGCCAGGGTTCTAAAGTCTGCCCGAACAGCAATGTCGACGAGCTGAGTGTTCCACATACCAGAGCGTCCCGAGAAGACGTTCGAGAGCGGCTACGGAAAGATCGTGAGGACCGCTTGCAATATGTGTCGCCCACGCGAGACATTTTTCTTAAAACATCCGCATATCTTGCCGCACTTGAAAAACTGGGATGTAGTAGACCTCTGTTTGAGGTCACCACCCTCTCGACGACGGAAGAAGAAGAGAGGGAGGCGAAGGATTTATATTTACTTCAAACGCAGCGCGGGTACCGGATGAAGGAAGGTCTGTGCAAAGGAAGGATTGTCTTTGACTATGACGATAACGGCCGGCCGTATATCAGGTAATTTCTCGTCCGAAATCATCTTGAATATATTGAAGCCGTTATTTGTGGTGACGAGCGGGAAGCCACGCAAATTGAAGAGGCCGTCTTGAGCTTCGGTTACGGTCCCCTCGCCGATTGTTCCACAGTTGCAAATTGCTCGCAGCAAAAGGCATATTGTCGTACGTGCCATCACCTGAAACTTCACTCATTGATCTATTGCTCAATTCTCTCCAGCCTTCCCGCATCGAGACGAAGGCAAGAATCTCACCCAACCTCTAATGAGGCGCCTTGACTGCTCAAGTAAATTTCGGGTATTCGAGCCGAAGGAGGAATATCGGAAGGCATGCCCATTTATATTAATTGTCACCAACGGTGCCCACCCTCATCCTGTGCCGCTTCCAACGAAGACCCCCCCGAAGATAAGAGCCAAGCTGATGGGTATTCTGGGAATGCTTGCCGAAGACCTTCCCGATATCACCCCGCGAAGATTCGTTCGTCATCCTATCGTCCAGTCCTTCCTTACCTCAAAATTCCCATTCCTTGTCTGTCCGACTCTTGCCGACTGGCATGTTTCGCTCTCCAACCGTTCGCACATCAAGGCGTATATTAAACAGGCAATCGAAGGACACTGTCCATTTGGAACGGGCTGGGCTGGTGAGTATTTTCTACTGCTTACTGTTCAGTGGTCCTTAGCTCGTCACGAAAAGGTGTTGTAAACCTCAAAGCTCAGCAAGATGCCAACCTGCCACCAGTAAAGCGATACATTCGGCGCATTATTGCCATTCCAATGAAGACTTTAGCACGTCACGATGAAGACGAACAAGAAACTGACAAGGACGATATGATTCGCATAATCATCTGCATGGCCGTTGAGGCCAGTCGGCATTTGCTTTCGTCGGGGCAGTATCTGCAGAGTGAGATTGCATTCAGAAGGATAGTGGGTTTCTTAGAATTCGAAATGGCCTGCATGGAACGCGACGCCAACACCAGTACGTCTCGCATACTCAATAAGATCTATCTAACTTGATTGTGTGTGGTACAGGTCTAATATTCTGTCGCGTCTACATAACCCGGCAATCCGCAGCAGCACATCAACGCGTCTTCGAAGAAATTGAGGCCATTGTGAAAGAAGACACGGGGAAGTCTCTGAAATGGCGACACCTCCATGCGAGTAGCACAGACGGCTCGGATGGATACAGAGATTTGATTCTTTCTTGGACGGCTGATCAACATCGGGGTCAGGCAAAAAGTTGGGTTTCCTCGATGGGACAATTTGTCTGGGCACTGAATCATCCGACAAGGGCTCGGGCTACACCTACAAAAACTTGCCTCCAATATGGCGATCAAGGCCGACCTGCATGAGCCGGAACGAAATATTCAAGACCTCGACCCGTATGACCACCTTCGTCGAATATTTCGCATATGCACTGTCCATGATTTTCGCAACATTAATAAATGTGCTGTTCCCGAGGACGTGCGGTGGCTGATGCGTGGCCTCGTATGCATCGAGCACGATGATTGGGACGGGACACTGCTCGATATCCGAGAAAAGGGAGGGAAACCCGGTAATGGTCAGTGTGACATTGCATTGAATTGGGATTTATTCGCTGAACCGTTATGTCTCCAACTAGATTGGGTCAATGACAAAGAGTCCAGCAAGTTCTTCTTTCCAGGAATTTGCTGGGAGCGCAGCTTTATTCCCATTGACGTCTGGAATGCCGGCGACGCGAACTCAAATCTCATTGAATCCGTTCATCGGGACGTCAACCGGGAAGGCGTTCACTGCACCTTACTCGGTGGGCTGAGGAAAGGTCAGGGCTTTGACGCGTTAAAAATGAAAACGCTCACCGTGGGTTGCATTTATTTCTGGTTATTACTATTGTCTTATTCTATATACAGACCTACGAAAGCTACGGCATAACCCCGTCCTACAAAACGGGGCACATCTCCGAAAATGCGTTCCACAATCTCAAGCGGAAGTGTACGTCTCGTGGTCTTTAATTTTTTCTGTGCTGAAATCCTTCTTAGCTAATGCTCAGCATCGCGTTCTGTCCGGTGAAGACCAGAAAATTGAACGTCACAACGAGAAACTTTTGAAAAGCTTGAGCACGGTCGTCAAGGCTGAAAAGGCCGTATCCGCCAAACAACAAGAATTATTGGAGGAGAGTCGGCCAGAAAAGCGCCAGAGGCTTTCAATCGAGCTAGAGAAAAAACAGAAGACAGAGGAGCGAGCTAGAAATGCTTTGGAAAAGCAACGAGCGGAGCAGAGTTCATTGAAGAAGGGATCGGGTAAAGTCGAATTGCTCATCGCAGAATGAAAGCGCGCGTTGCAATACCGTTTCTTTTCCAATATGAACACAATTGCCTGGAAGGCCGCCATGATCGTCTTTCAATTCACTGGCGCTGGCGACTCGACGCGCGCCATTGAGATTTCCGGCCGCTGACAGAGATTTTTCATTCGGCCCGTACACCCTTTATTTCCCGTTCTTGCAGCACTGACGCAGGAGAGTACTTTGTCAATCTCTTCCGCAAACCCGCAAAAAATACGGAACTCTCCACATCTATATATGTACTGCTGCAAATTTGAACGGCGTGAAGCCCATCTGTCAAGATGGGGGACTGATACCACATAAAATAACCCGTCCTGAGCTTGCCTTGAAGTTCGAAAAACAGTTATATTCAACTACTGTCCGTCCTGCCAGAGCCGGATATACTGGGGACTCGCGTGATCGCAGCGACAGACCCCGGTATGCTAGACTCCATCCACTCCGGCCGCTGCCAACGCATCCTCATCTTCGTCTGCCCCTTCTTCGTTGCTGCTTGCTTGGAATGCGGCAGAGTGCACGCGTGACTTGCTGTACTGGACATCGAGGCTCCTTCCATTAGCGGCAAGAGGCACTCGACGTGGTTGCGCTAGCGAGGGGTTCGTTGGCAATACTCTCCGCGCGAATCGCTCCAGAGGGAAAGAGAAGGCGCACCTTAGTAGTCCTCTGTCTTGTCTTTCTGCGTAAACCCCTGCAAGTAGTCTACGAGCCGCTGTACGGCACCTTCTACACGCAGTGGTCGACAATGTAGGACCTCGTCCTGCGTGTGCGGTCTGCCATGAAGCATCCGAAGCCGGAAAGGTTCGTCGTGATGCTGGGGAGTAGGAGTGTGGGTGTGTGCAGTCAAATTCCTCGCAATGGAGGCCCAGGATGGGGTTTGAGCTCAGAAATAGAAAACGATCTTGACGCAGTCGGAGGCCCGCAGTCGTGCGGCGGGCTGAATCCTACACCCAACGCATGAAGAAAATAAGTTACGAGCCCGCAACCTCGTGTCGCTTGGTGGACTCCAGAAGCCCTGCGCGCCTGAGGGTTATAGGATTCAGTAAAGTAAGGAAGCATTATAATGGGGGTGAACGAATAGGCATGCCAGACAGCAATGAAAACGGGGTGCGGGCTATGTACTTTGTGCACACAACAAATGATACAGTACGCTGAATGGTATATCGCGTGCACATGAGGAAGACAGACTCACGCACCGACGACCCTCCGCCTTCTGACATCCCTCGACTCCTTATCGATATCCCCTAGATGATGCCGAACTTGTATAGCACATCATATGTATCCGTTGGATTGTCTGGTACTGTTGACTCTTTGAACGCCCTCCTTGCGGGTGTGCAATGGGCGGTTGTGCCCGGGCGGGGCGCTCAGCCAGAGGGAGGTGTTGTACGTGGCAGCGGGATTGGCGCCTGTCAATGCCATTGCCAGCGCCCTCCAGCGCCGCTAAGGCTCCAACCATTCCGTTTCCGTTTGCGAATCTGAGAAAACCAAACGGAAACGATATGGAAACCGTTACAAACGGTTTGCAAACGGTAGTTTTGAGCTAGTGCGGTATCCTCGCTATATTCGGGGTACGTGGTGTCATACTTGTGTCGTACGACATGGCTATGTTATTGCAACAAGGATTCCCGATATGCAAGCATGATTGGTAGGCATTTTGGATGCAGGGGATATTATCTAACTTTGACGCGCAAAACTCACATGTCTGCAATCAGGCCCGTAACTGCCACGCAATTGGGGAGAAGCCAGCCCTGGTTTTTATTAACACTCACTACTTCTGTGCACCACTGGAGGATGTTGTAGGTGGGTTAATGCCTCAATTGGGGGTTGTACTTGAGGGGGGCACAAACCGTTTGCAAACCGTTTTGGGAACCGTTTGTCAAGCCCCGCGAACGAAACGGAAATAAAAACGGTTTTAACCATTCGCAACCGTTTGCGAACGGAAATGATTGGAGCCTTAAGCGCCGCTGTCCTTCGCTGTCCAGAACTCTTCTTTGATCCCATCACAACTAGAATAATGTACTATGTACTCGCTGCGAATACACAGAACCGACGCGAAATTGTGCCTTGCGGAGAATGTTCAATTGATGTTTCTATATTGCCAACAGCTCTTAATATTCAATCACCGCTACCGTTCATATTGACTCTGCATTCATTCTTGAGAAATTTCAACTGAAAATAAATAGCGGGAACCCCAAGTTCCCGAGAGCATTTGGGAATTGAGAGAACCGGCGTGATCGAAGCACGGCGACGATCGGGCGTGCACGGCGGCAACGGCGGCATCAAAGTGATGGCGAGCGGAGTGTGAATTAAGCAGTGCCACCATCAGAGTGCCAATCCACGCGGTATCCAAAACATTGTATAATGCACGCACATTCACGGAGGAAATTATCCCCAAGTCAGTGGATGAAATAGCTGGGCTGCTGGCATAATGATATAATCAGAATTTATTTTCAGAAAAAGGGATGCCGGGGGGGGTGCACTTGATCGACACGGCAGCAGCCGTCGATCAAGCCCCTATGTATGTACTGTCTTATCCTCATAGAACAGCGGTTCTATGCTCACTGTTAGAAAAAAAAGGTAGGCAGTATTATCAGCAATAAGTAAAAGATGAGACATGGCTGAGGAAGAAAGAGGGAGAGATTGTGGAGTGCGGAGGGCGAGGCAAGGGTGGGATGGCTAGTACTGTCAGACGCCGATCACTAATTCAACCTCCGATATGTGCCGTGATTTTGCCGCCGTGCGCTGTTGCCGGCTCTCCCAATTCCCAAACTTTCACAAGTTCCCGGAGCAACGTTTTTGGTATGAAGGTTAGTAATTTTATAATTCACCGGAAGGATATATCCTTTATGTGTCCGAGTCTCAACTGGGAAAATATTTTGGTAGAAAAAGATGAAATCCCATCCAACCAGTAACAGTACGGCCGTCAATGGCTGAACTTCGAGGGGACGCACACCATTTTCCCGCCCCGTAGCGGCCCCGTAAAAATCCCCAAATATAATTCATTGACGGGGCGGGACGGCCTGCCGTTGACCACACCCGTCAAACGGGGACAGTGGGCAGCTCTAGCTGTGCAGACTCCCATACAACTCACCTCTTTGATTCTGTCATCAAATGAAAATACAGAGCCATATCACGAGTGCTTAGTGCTCACAATCTTAGACTTCGCGATCCTCGCAATTATTATGAGGTCGCTTATAATCACATCCCTCAATAGTCACAGAATACACAATAGTTGTGGAGTTCACAGTACCTGTAACCGCATATTAGTAAGGCAGGCGTGCATCCTGAACATTTTTCTCAATTGCAGGCAAGTATGAATGATAGAAGAAACGAAGTAATATTCAGGGAGTAAATAACTATGAGATTAACCGGGCACGACTGGAGTTGAATAATTTTTTGGAACCCTGCCAAAAAATCCTCTCTTATCATGAAAAGTGCGTGAGATAAATAAAAGGCACTTACAAAAACTTGGGACACAGAACTCAACGGAGCTGAAGGTTTAAATATCGAAAATATTTGTCCCAGTGAAATCAGATGCGGGGACTCGAAGTCAAGCCTCTTCTACTGCGTACCTATATATATCAATTTGCTGTGGGGAGGGATTGGTTTACATCTTGCAGATGCGCTACCGGGCCTCAATACCACTAGTGTCAACCCTATTAACATTCTCATCGAAGTGGTGCTGAGGTGTGAGAATATAGAAAAATACAACATTGCGAGTTGGACTCAACCCCGATTGTAATGCGCCCTTCACGGGATATGGTGATACAGACGATGTTGTAGAAACAATGCTGCTCTCAGGCGTGGCTTCCCTTGATGAAAATTGAACAAAGTCAGCTCCAATTTAAGTAATGGCATTTGAGGTCTTGTGTCCATGGGGCTGGTGAATGAAATAAAATAAAATACATGGGATTACAGTGCTAAAATAACGAACAGCGACATTACCGCACAAACTCGAACGTTTCTTGCTTCACGCCGTAGTATTTTTCCGGGTCATCGCGGCGGGACAGGACAAAAGGAGATGCAGCGAAATATCGCGGTAGGCAGGTAACATTCAATCTACTTATAATTATCTGGTCTGCTCACTAGGTTTTTGCGCGTGGCAGTTTTGCCTATTTTTGTGTACGAGCTGCTCTCACCAAGGATGTTGAGAAGGCACATATATCTTGAGCCCATGTTCAAATTCATTGCTGAACCTTTAGGTTTGGCTACCCACAGGAACATGGATTTCGAGCCATTTTGCTACAAGGACAAGCAAAACTCGTCATCCAAAATTGGTCATTAGAAAAAATGCAACAGAAAATTGAGGAAAGCTCTCTGTGGCTGTTCATTCAAAGAGTCAGTTGCCACCCTTCAGCACATTTCTCCCCACCATAGCGAGATTTTTTTTATGGCCTGAAATTTCTGTGAGTGTCATTTCTTCCTCAAGCTTCATTGGCTATTTGTCATTTCCGTTTCGTGTGCGGGTCCACTGATCGGACTCGGAGAAAGTCGCATCACGTCCGGCGGAAGGCATGGCTCTAAAGCGGAGTTTGAAAGACATTTCTTTCCTTCATCGCCGTCCTGTTTCTGCCCTGATTCCACCTTCAATGCCAAGTGCTGGTTCGCTGTGCCAAGAGCGCAATCAATAGCAATAATTTCGGCAATGCCTATGGCTACAGGGAACAAATTGAACTGCACTCAATTATGATCACAATAAGCCCAGAGATATACCAATAAGCTCAGGAATATACATCACATTGTACCAATCTCCTATGGAGTAAAAATACTGTACTGTCAGACCTAGTTAATGTTGGAATGGCAGGTCACACAGGAATGAGGAGGCAACAGATATATTGGGGACCAGATACAGATCGTACGCGGTAGTCCAAGAATAGGAAGAAGTAGGGAATACAAGAGTGGGCAGCATATATATAGTCTGAGCTTGGCGCGAGGTAGCGAGGGATAATGGGACCGATCGAACCATTAGCACGGCGTGCTAGACCGCGTCGGGACGGCGCGTGACAGTCACCGCCTTTCAACAGTTAATATACAGGTTTTCCCCTTCATTTCTCCACAAACTACCAGATTTCAGTATTCAGCGGGAAATTATTTAATCAGTTGTTTGAAGTCAAGCACAGGTTGCAATTGAGTTGCCCAAGCTTTATTGATGCCCATTCCTAAGGTTCAGCTCCCGCCTCGCAGAGGCCTAATCCCATGTCATTACTTACGAGATACTAATCACAAGTTACAGCTGCACAAACGGGTTGTGCCTTTCTGTTTGTACACAGCATTGGGGTTGCTGTACAGCTTCGGGCCTTCGGCGCCTGTTATACAGCTTCGACACTCGGCCGAATAGACGCCCATCAACTTCAAAAATAAATACATCATGCACAGCCTTCGCTGAGCCTCTCTTCTTCCACCACCACGACCTACCCGCCCACCACATGCCGAGGAAAGCCCATCCACGTCCACTGAGGCCTCCGACCAATGCAACTATGCCCCAAGGAGCTAGGTAGCGAGCTGTTTGTTTCTGCATTTGGCAGTGCTGATGATGCCTGCCAGCCATGCTATACTCAACAATTGCCATAATTTTACAATCAACGGGGGGACTTTCATGAACACCAACGACCCGGATGAAAGCGGTAGGATTGGCTCTGACCTTAAGTTTTCTTGGCTGACCCTTTCGGAGCCAATAGATTTTCCGAACATTAAACTGGGCCATCTCAAGCTCGTGAAAGAGGTCGCCAAACAAAATATTGTTGAATACCACGAGGTTCGCCACAAGAGGACAGGAGTTGTGAAGTGCCGAGTTCCAAGGATAGTCGGCTTGCGGGAAATTTATCAAGTGCGCATCCATGGGAGCCAGGATGAATTCACGGCAGTTGTATACCAAGGATCTGACTTCGAAAAGGCAAGCCATATTCTGGTGTTAGTCTGCCGTCCTCACAGAATTTCTGCAGCACCGGGTTCGTGCGGAACAGCGTGAAAATTTCCGGTGACAATATCTTCTGAAGAGTGTTCAACATCATTTGATATTTTACTCAGACATCCATCTTTGGTTCAGTTATTCGGTGTTACTTCCGGCAACTTCAATGCTTTAATTTACCATGATGGTAAGTGAAAACCTATCCCCTTGGGGCCACTCTGAAATTTCCTCTTACAGGATTGATCCCACTGGACGAGTTTCGGAAAATGCATCAACAATCTCCACTGGTGTCGGCGTTTTTGGAGAAAGAAATGGTTTGTTTTTGCTGCCTGTGGGGTACAGATGTGCCTGACCTTGCATTGGACCACAGTTCAAACACCTCATTGTAAGATCAACCCAGGGTATATATATTAAACTGATGGGTTCAAGGCTGCACTCACTCACTGGATGGGCATTACCGGAGAATGGCTAGTTGTCTGGGATTCATATGGTCTCTGGAAGCAGCTGGAGATGGGCACAGTGTTGTGGATCCACATCTCCACGGGACAATTGTGCATTGAGGTAAATGACAATGAGGAGCCGGATCCCACACCCATTCCTTTGGGACTACCAGGTGCCTCCCTCCCCTTCAGAGTACATCTCACATCCGACACCAACTTGGAAGAAAGAGTTCTTTCTCACATGTCTCTTGATAATATCCACGGCTTACTTTCAGCCATTGACCCAGGGTATCTGATTGATATCGCTGATCCAGGCACTGTTCGGCTTGGATCTCTTTCTTGGCCTACCTCTAGCTATGCATTATTCAATCCATTTTCCGGAATTCCTCTATCGGACGGTCTGGGATTGCTGGATGTTCATTCAGAAAGTTGGGAAAATAGGTATACCCAGTCTGGTTCTTCATCCCTAAATGAGAACCTGTTCCTATTACCGAATGGGTGGACACGGTATGACTCTCAATTATTTTAACCCCTGACTGTGATTAACAAATAACCTAGTGTTGGCCTAAAAGATTTACCAATCCATGAGGAGTGTCACTTCCGCAAAAACATCTACAAAACTCTGGAAGCACAGGGGGAGATTCGGAAATGCTGGCTCTCACAGGCAAACCATGTCATGGATAAATCAGGCTTGGATGCAGGTAGTTCCCATCAAATCAGTTTCAATCCTTGACTCAATGATAATCCCTCAGATGAATGTTGTATGTGACAGTTCATGCAATTTGCAGGAGTCTGACTGGTCTTAAAGTTATCATTGACCGGATTGGTTTGCATTTCTCTCTATATTTTGATACAGATGGTTTTACGCTGCAAGGAACATTTATGGCAAGCACGCCTACAGAGGACCTGTACCTCTTCTTGTTCCCCACCAACATAGGCAACTCTGGCGGCCACTTGGTTATCCACCTTCCTCCGGAGAGCGAAACATACTACTGGTCATTTGATCCCGATGGAGTTGAGCGATTGCCTCAGGATGCCCTGGAGGAACTGGCCCTTCCACACATATATTTTTGGGCCCAGGTAGGCGGGGTACGGTGGAACCAGGAGGTCTATGATTGCATCACCAAGATTCATTGCGCAAAAGGCTTCAACCCTACCAGCCAAGATGTTGCAATCGAACTGGGGTATCCTCTGGTGGACATTGATAGGCTGATTAATCTTATTTACTGTGATGCGGTAAGTTTACTCTTTCTTGCCATTCAGTGCAAAAACTGATCAAGTGTCAAAGATCGAAGTGGCCGATGAGGGTGAACTGCAAGAGGCGTAAATTTGTATGCTTGTCAGTACATATTTCGCTCCCTTAAGACTTATTTATTGTATTACGATTCTATACTAAGAACCAGCTTGCTGTTAAACCGTGTTCAATCCGTACACCAAGTGCGAGTTATCCCCACTGTGGCCCATGGAATAGAGCCGAGAAATTGATAGACAATGTGTTGGTTGGTTTTTCGCGAGCCCGTGTCAAAATTACTTCCACGATGCTTGCTGATCCTCCACCAGCGCACCTCCCTATTTACTTATTTATTTTTGGTTTCAGAAAAGTGAGATTTAGACGGACGGATGGATGGATAGAAATTCAACACGCCCACAGCTGGTAATTATTCGAGGCGGAATAAAAGAATGAAAACTCACGCAATGCATAATTCAGACCAGGAGAGTCGAACCCCATCCTCCCCCACAAATATAGTGACAGCTATGTTCCGTACACTATGCCCGACCTATTTGTTCCATTGTTGAACCACATCCCCCTTTTTTTTTTGTGCTTGAGAAGTGCAATGCAAATAGAATGGACATATAGAAATTCAAGACACCTCACCTGGATATTTATTAATGCGAGGTAGCGCCAAATAAAGACGTTACGAGTCCTAACTTGTTTAGGATTCGTTCTTGTCAGCCCGCACCCAGCAAAAAGTTGTCGCCATTCAGTCCCCCACTTTTGATTGACTATCCCCATCCATTTGATCCCACTGCACCAGACCGCACAGCATGCCAAAATTAAAATAAACTTGAAGCTCAGTAGGATCTCCGACCACTCAACCTCGGAGCGCCCCCCGACTCCGAGAGCCTGCGTTTCATCTCCCAGCGCACAGCACGCTAAAATAAACTTGAAGCTTTGTAAGCTCTCCGACTCTCTCCGACCGGAGCGCCTACCGTGGTTGCGCGCATTTGATTCCCTCGCACAGCATGATGATGGTTTCTTGCCAATCCTAAAATACCAAACTCGGAGCGCCTACCGACAAGCCCGCGGTTGATTCCACTGCACAGCACGATGGTTGCTCGCCAATCTTAAAACAAACAGTTTTCCCCGCTCAAACTTGGCGCGTCTACGGAGAGTTTGAGATTTATTTTGGGCACACATTAGACCTCAGGCTCTCAGTAGGTGCTCACAAGAAACTTCGGGTCCTCGGTAGGCGCTCCGAGTTTGTCTTAAAATAAACCTCGGACTCTCGGTGGGCGGAGTCCGAGTTTGAGTTGGTGCCTTGCTCCGTCGTGAGTCAGCTTGATAAAAATACACCGCTGATATATATACACAATGGGTTGACGATTTCCCGCATACCCAATCCCCTCACAGATAGGAACACAATGCAACTCTCATCGATTATCTTAGCTCTGGAAGCTCCACCAAATTTAGTAAGTAATACATCCCCATCTCAAACGTCGCCTATCTGCAGCCATTTCATTTTCTGTTATATGCATATGTTCCACATACTCTGTATCCCTCTCATTTGCGGGATAATCTATCTCATAATGCGGTAAGTTGTGTCCTCTCCTCTGACGTTAGTGCATTGTTTGACTTTTTTTTTCCAGCAGAGCCACTGTTGACTCGGATGGTGAAGAATCATTGGCATGTCATACTTGTCGCCCCCATGAACCTCTGGTTGGTGCTGGTGGGAGACATGGACGCATTCCGATTGAACTTATTCTTCCCCATCTTCACAATGAACATGCCTTACAGGACTTGATATCTGTCTCATTTTTTTATGAATACCAATGTACACTTGATCAAGTGAATGCGACACTAGCTGAAAATCCAACTTATGTGTCTGTGGCTATGCCAATATCAGATTTGCTGCCTTATATTGGTCGGGCAAATTATTTACCCTTGCAAAGTTACATCAAGTATGGATGGGTTCACGAGTATCTGTCAATGAAGTACGGGAACTGATGTCATCTCATGTCTGTGAAAGTTGTCCCCAGATGGTGTCAATTCTGATAATGATGAAACCTTTGAAACCCAAGTCCAAAAAGCCAATATTGAAGACAAAGAAGTCTGTGAATAATGTTAGAGCTTACAATAAGAGGAAGGAAAGAATACAACTGTCTTTTGCACACCAATTGCAAATCCAGAAACAAACAGCGGCAGAGGCAAAGCGGATCAGATATATTGAGAAAGTCCGTCAGCATCGTCTTCGAGGGAGCCAGTTTCCGCCGAAATCTGCAACAACTGAGACCTTGCATGGGATAATCACCAATTCTTCGGAAAGTGTGCATCCGGACCGTTTTCTGGAAGCTGGCTGTGCTGTTTGTGGCCGGCTAACTCCACTGGTTCAGTTGACGCCACTGGCACAGTTCAATGGCTCCCTTGAGCATCTAAAACGTGAAGGTGTCACCAGAAAGGAAAGATTTCGCGCTTTTGATCCAATTGAGGAACTTGAAGGTCCAATACTATGAAATATAATTAGCACATCTTAAGTTGTAGGCGGTTCGACCACTTTTCAAACTTAAGTTGGGCTTGAATCTTAAGTTCTACTCCCATAGCGCACCCATGGGCTGTGACCCGAATACCCCCCCTACCTTACCCCATCCCCAAAACTTAAGTTCGCTGCAACTTAAGTTCCAACCAAAGCCGATACACCCCCCGCCGTCGCACTTGAACCTAAGTCCTGTACCACTTAAGATTCATCGACAACTTGAGTCCTATTGTTACTATGATACTACATGGGCACCTGGAACTTGAGTCGTAAGGAACTTAAGTTGCATGAAACTTAAGTTGTAGCTTACCAAGTAATTCCTGTAACTTGAGTTGTAAGGAACTTAAACTGCACGAGACTTAAGTTGTAGCTTACCAAGTAATTCCTGTAACTTGAGTCATAAGGAACTTAAACTGCACGAGACTTAAGTTTTAACTTACCAGACACACGCCGCCTAGAAATCCTTGTACGCTCTGTAGATGCCCTAAATCGTTGTCAGTAACTTGTGAATGACTTCGTTGTCACACCCTTACCATGTCATCCATCCACTTGAAGATATGTTCCGCCACTGGTCAATCTTCCCCACCAGATCGTCGTAGCTCGTTACCTTCACCCAATCGTAATGTGCGCCCGACTCCGTGAAGGGAAGACGCACCTGGGTGGCCGTTGACAAGGGGCGTGCAATGGGGATGCAGAGTAAGTTAGTAGAAAGTATTAGGAGAGAGACGAGGTATGGTGCACCTGCTTGCTCTTCCATCTACTTATTCCTCTTTCGATGTCAGGCCCATCAATGTCGGCCGGTGGCACAAGTTTGCAAGGGCCAAGAAAGGTGTTTCCACCCGGCAGGGACAGATAGGAGCGGCGCCCATCCCAGGCCCCAGCTGAACAGGTCCTTCTGTGGTTGCGGCACATTCAGTAGGGGGTAGTGGCAAGGGTGGTGGTGATCAGGAGAGAACGCAAGAGTGACGTGTGATGTTACTGAGATTGACAAAGACACCACAACACATCACTTCGACTTCGCTCAAACATCCAGGAGCTCTCTGTTCTTCTCTTTGACACTTCACCCTGATATCCCATGATTTTCTCTGTGCAAGCTCGGGCTCCCTTGTACAGATCTTTGACAGACCTCTGCCTTTTTACTATCCATGTGCCACTGCCTGGCAGCATTCAAGTTCTGGTACACCACTGCACTCTTTGCCACATTTCACAGGAACTAACTAAACAACCCTTAGGTCCACAGTGTTGTTTATCCTTGCCAGAGGTGAGTTTCTGTGTCGTGTACCTTATCTTCCTTCAATATTACTATCATTTCATGCCACCTTTGGAACTTAAGTCCAGCGTGGACTCTTCAGTTCGGTCAAAACTCAAGTATTTCATTAATTGAAAATATTATATTTATATGAACTTAAGTTTTTCAGGGTTGTGTATGAACATCAACGATGCTAACAATCCTCAGCTGGGATTACGAAGTTGAGAGTCCGGTGAAACCCAAGGCACCGCGTAGAAATAGCAGGTACGAAATTCCCTGCTTTCAATGCTTCATACAGAACTGAAGTTGTTATAGATCTTAAGTTCTGGCGCAACTCAAGTCTTGGCAGAACTTACGACGCAGGAACTGAAGTCTGGAAAGAACTTGAGAGACAATGGAACTTGAGTAGTACGAACTTAAGTTCTTTAATTGCTTATGTCTATATTTTTTTATATGAACTGATATCCCATTGAACTCAAGTGTTGTGGGAACTTAAGTTCGGAAGTGAGACTTAAGATCGGGGTGAGAACTTAAGTTTGAGCTGACTCCCCCCCCCAAAGGTATGATATTTGTTGGATTTCGGTATGGTACTAGAACTTAAGATATATGTAGAACTTAAGTTTGAAAGTGGTCAAACCGCCCAGAACTTAAGATGAGCTAATAAAGTAGTTGCAATACTGGCTGATGGATGCACACACATTTGTACTTCATGTGAAGTGCCAGTGTTGAAGAAGCGTATACCTACTGATGCATTAGAAAATCACAATTGGGTCGGCCCTGTTCCTCCTCAACTCCAGGGGTTAACCTATGCAGGAGTCATGATTGCTCGGGTACGGCATAATAGATGTGTACTTCGAGTTAATTCTGGCCGAGTGAGAATGCATGCAAATGCCATAATGTTTGCTCAGCCAGCACTGAAGGTGTATCTGAAGCTGCCTCCAAGCAGAGATGAAATTAGTGATGTGCTTGCCTTTATTTTCACTGGTTCATGTGCACCCACCCAAGAGGATTTTGATCGAACCCCGATGCTAGTTCGACGGCATAAAGTTGCAGAGGCACTTGAATGGCTGAAACTCAATCATGAGCACTATGCTGATTTGGAGATCTCCCAGGAAAATTTGTTGTCCTATGCTCATCGAGACATTCCTGTCGTAGTGGACTATTGACATACTGAATGCGACCCGAATGATTCCATTCCGTCTGAAGCTCGAAGTGTCTTTGACAAAAATTTGAACATGGGACAACAGATGGGGAATGCACCTTTTCTGTTCATGGCTTGGCTGGTGCAAAATATTCTACTGCACCTATGTCAGAAATCAAAATGGCAGCAGTAGCACACTTGACAAATAAGAGAGACATGTTGGCTATCGGAAGAAATGACACACCTGAGTCACTGTATCACAATGTGAAAGCCTATCCCGGAATGTTCCCGTGGCTCTTCCCTTATGGCAAAGGAGGAATTGGACATGACACCCAGAAATTCAAGGTGGGAGATATGACATGCAAGAAAATTCTTCTGCTCTGTTTTGACAAGCGTTTTCAGACTGATATGTATTTCCCCATGGTGGCCTTCAACCATCAGCAGTTAAAAGGGGCAGTTACTGGGAGCCAGGTCATTGTTAAACAATCAAAATTTGCCGATGTTTCACGTAGGCAATTGGCCATGAACCCAGAGATTGCGGCTAATATCGCCGACCGAATGGCTCAGGGCGAGCATGTGAAGCCTGAAACTGAGGCTGAAAAGCAGTGTTTCCAGCTGCTCACCGACTTTGATGGAATTGGTGCACATGTTATGGGATCTGCAACAGCGAAAAAACATCAGAGGAATGAAATTTGGTCTACAACTGTTTTCCTTGGGGCTCCAACCTGGTTTATCACTATGGCCTGGTCCGATCTCAACCACCCGTTGGCACTTTATTATGCTCAAGATGGTACTGTGTTCTGGCCTGAACTCAGACCATCCAAGGAGCGAAATCTGTTGATGTCTAAAAATCCTGTTGCGGCTGCCAGATTCTTCTACCACATGGTGGAAGTGTTCTTGAAGGATATATTATGCTGGGAGTCAGAACTTCCAGGTCTATATGGACACACCAATGGTTATTATGGAACAGTTGAACAACAAGGCCGGCTGACACTTCATCTGCACACACTGATATGGGTGAAGAATTCTGCAACTCCGCAGGAAATTCGTGACAAGATTATCGGTGGAGATACCGTGTTTCAGAAGAAGTTAATTGACTACCTGGAATCTGCCCACCAATGAGACTTTATTCACGGCTCAATGGCTGAGGTGAGAGCAAGGGTTAATGCCGATCCAGATGCAACGCCGGAAGATGAGGATCTACAATCCGGTCCCACATATAAGGTCCCTACTCAGACTCTACCATCTGTACCTCCATTATGCACTGAAATGGACATGAATGATGATTGCAATAAATGTTGTTGTCTTTCAGAGTGGTGGAAGAAATATGAACATGAAGTGGATGACATTCTTTTGCGGAAAAATGTGCATAAATGTCGAGAGTCCATTCAGGACAAAGAAGATGAGGCTAGGAAAACAGATTGGAGAAAATCAAAGAAGCATAAGCGTGGGACACGTGTGTTTTATGAGCGCCGTGGATGCCTCTCCAAAAGGGGGGTATGCAAATCTCGATTTCCTCGAGAGATATTTGAATGTAGACTCGTAACCAGTCTGTAAAACAATTGCCGAAAATGTGGCAAGCACTTCGGTGTTTTACAGACTGGTACATCTCGGGAAAGGGGATCGAGCTGCCAACGGAGTTTGAAATTTTGGCAGGTGCCGTGATCGGCCGAGAAGCGAGCGATCAAAAACGATCAATTCTGCCCCAAAAGTTGATGCCCTTTCCATCTCTTCCACATACAATTAAAAATATTCTGAGGAGGCAAATGTGTTTATTTATAGCATATGAAAGTTCTTGATAATTCGAATTTGGTTCATGGGCAAAGTGCAAGAGAGAGCAAGGGCCTCAGCAAAATTTCAAACTCCGCTGTCAGCCCAATGCAGGATCCCGAGATGTACCAGTCTGTAAACAACCGAAGTGCTTGCCACATTTTGACTGGTCACGAGTCTAATTTGAATGTACCCATGTCGACAAAGATGGCCACATTAATCTGAAAAAGTTGGAACCCCAGTTGAATACAGTTTCAAGGGTTCTGACTTACTTTTCTCGCTCAAACACAGATGTCACAAGTCTGTTATCTGGAACAGCTGTTAAAGCTGTAGTGTCATATGTGTCAGATTATATTGTGAAACTCCCTTTAAAAACCTACCAGGCATTTGCATCTGTGTTCGATGTTTTTGATAGAAATTCCGATTCTCTGAACAGTGGTGCTGAGGGTGTTGAGATTTCACGGACACTGATGCGGCAAATGGTCAATTACGAAAATGGAAATTGGGAGCCCAATGGCAGCGATGTACCTCTCGGGAAATCCAGACCATTACCCGGGCCATAAATATGTGAACTTTCTTTGGAGATCATATGTGATGATGAGCGCTGGCGAGCGCTAGCCACGTAAACGGATCACCGAGCCTAAACGGATCACCAAGCCGGTTTTACAACACCTTCCGAGCCAAACACAATGTCGCGTCTTCTGACTCTCTCCAAGCTCTCTCCTCACTTGCTATCGTCTTGCTTATCCACTACACTAGCTCGCCGCCCGCTGTCAAGGCGTCCATTCTATCCTTTTCAAGCATTAAATCACTCTTATCTGTGATCACCATCTTCCCCGCCTTTCTCCGTGTCGGCCACAGCATCTGTTTTGCATCTATGCCCTGGCACTAAACCCTATATTTCTCAATATTTCAATAATACCTGTGCTGGTTGTGGCGCTCCATTCTCCGCGCCAAGTATCCTGTCAACATCGTATTTTATTTCTCCTTGGTCATAACTCATCTATTATATGTAGTGCCCTTTTGTACGTGAAATAACAAGTTTTTCCCCCATCTTTGAATCGAATCTGAGTCTTCTGCCCTCGTCCTCGCGTCCCTCGTCGTGTCCCTCGTCGTTCTTATCGTCCCCATCCGTCCCGCGCAGTCTACGTCGTTACTGCACCAGTTGTTCTGTTCCCCCGTTTGTGTGGGATTCTGCGAGCACCTTCATAAGCTTTCGCTAAAAAGGACTCTTACCCGTTCCCATCCTCGGCCCTCAGCGGTTTCACATCACTTTTTTTGGTTTAGCTCCGCTCTCAGATGCACCGCAGGCATATCAGTGACTTTTGTGAAATCTTACTGGTTCAAAATAACCAACGAGACAATACTGTGGAGACTGAGGATACTGGCAGAAGACTTCATTACAATCCAGAATCAAGATGGGTCATTTGTTGCTTCTAAAAAGTAAAAGCATTTTCACATTTTTCACCTCATTTTTGTTTTGAGTCAAAAAAATGTGAAAATAGTTTTGCATTTTTCACCTGTTTTTTCACTGAAAAATAGGTGAAAAAAAATTCAAGTCTTTCACCAATTTTTTCACTGAAAAACTCAAAAAGTTCAACCAGTGGCAGTTGAAAGATAATGAATCCACTTGGGATCAAACATTCCAGGAGCATGCCTTCATGGCGAGGCAAATGCAATTAATACACAATTTCAACATTTGTTATGAATGTAATGATGCTTGTGATGACCACTACAATCTAATGAAAAAGGCAGAGCGGTGAAATTATAGCCCCCATCCTATCCTTGGACACTATGATCGATTTGAAAATGACTTTGAGGGAGAAGAATTTGGGGATGAGGACATGGTCTGTTGTCAGACTCCTAACAAATTAGGAGTCAGAACATGAATAAATGGCCAATTTTTCTTACCATGTAGTACGAGTGAGGACTTGTAATATTTCACAGGTTGGAAAATTTCTAAGTACTGCGAAATAAATTCTGACCGTGGGAAATTTGACTCTGGGACCGATGAGTCACAACAAGTCATATGGGAATAAATTTAGTTACTTACTTTTGAGTCATTCTGACTCCTTTGACTCATTCCTAGTCATAGATAGTTCTAAAAATAAATTTCCAAAGTGTATATAAGGAGCTGAGTCTCCCCCAAGTGAAGAGAATCTGAACCTGTCAGACCTTTACCTCTCACTGAATTTAATTGTTCCGCCATAGGGACAATTACCCTGTAAGAACTACGATCAGTAACGGATACTGATCCTACATAAGCTCTCGAACCACCGCTGCCCTAAGTTTTCTAAGAATCTGAAGCTCCTACTGTGGAGTTTAACCCGTGTGAATTTACCCGAACCAGCATTTCCTGATAAGGATTCTTACCTTGTCTGATCAAACCAATTTGATCCCACTTTCAAGTAACAATTTGAAGTGCTTCCCTGTCGAACCTTTATATTAAATTTACTTGGTAATAATTTAACCGGTAAATTTTTAGCCAGAACTTTCAATCGCTGACACTGTGATGACAACATCAGTGTTGGAAGAAGGACCGATAGATTGGATAAGTCCCAAGCAGCATTTAAAAATGTCTTGCAAGCTGCAAAGTGGCTTAATGCCCTGTGAGATGGGCTGCTTGACATAGACACCACTAGATATGTTGCCCCTTACAAAACTCGACAGAGCTGGGCTGCAATTCTGAAACCTGAACGTCAACTCCACACAGCAAATAGCTGTCAGATATGCCTCCTACCCAAAATATGGTGGAAAGATGGCAGATCCAAATAAAGTTGAAGTTGTACCATATGATTATCTAACTCCTAAATTGAAATTGTCTCGGGAAGCCAACAACACTCTCCTTCATGACATTTGCAATCGTCCTGGGAAAGAATTCAACCAAGAACAAGAGCGGGCATTAGAATTGTTGCTGAGCATGTGTCATATTCTCAATCCAGTCCATTAAAGATGTTCATAGGTGGAATGGGCGGATCTGGAAAGTCTACTGTCTTCAATGCAATTATTGAATTTTTTGTTGCAAGGAAGGAAGAATACCGATTTTTGGTTCTAGGACCAACAGGCTCAACTGCAGCTCTGTTGAATGGTTCTATCTACCAATCTGTGATCCGAATTCCGCGTGAAGGCAAGAGCAAAAATAGAGACGACATAGGTGGAATGCCAAATGATGCAACAGCTATTGCAGCTATAAATGAACAGTTGCAAGGTGTTGAATATATTTTATTGGATGAGTTATCCATGGTATCCTGCGAAGACTTACAAATCTTAGCTAGCCAAGCGGCTAAGGCAAGGAATATTCATGATGCTGAATTTGTAAACTTGAATGTGATTTTCACTGGTGATTTTGCCCAGTTACCTCCTGTGACTGGCCACGCTCTGTATAATGGTTCTGTTGCTTTGAGACCTACCCATAATATGTCGGTAATAGATCAAGATGCAGTCCTTGGTAGAATTCTATGGCATCAGTTTACCAGAGTGGTTTTGCTCCGGAAAAATATGAGGCAGAACAAACAGACTGAGGCTGATGCAAAATTGCGTACGGCATTGGAAAATCTGCGATTTGGAGCTTGCACTCCAGATGATATTGATTTTTTACGAACTCGAATAGCAAGTGATCGATCTGGCCATCCACCCTTGGATAGCAAAAAATATCGGAATGTGTCTGTCATCACTGGATTGAACATCCACAAAGATGTCATTAATGATGAAGGTTGTCATTGATATGCCCAGGATACAGGACAGGAATTAATTAATTTCTACAGTGTTGATACTTTGAGTTCGCAGGCAGTGGATAAATGGAAATGGCGCAGGTGCTCACAGGCCCACTTTAAATGCTTGAGCCCAAAATTGCAGCAGGTTTTGTGGGCAGCACCGCCAACAACTGTTGCTGAACAGATTCCCGGATGCTTGAAGTTATGTGTTGGAATGCCAGTCATGATTAAATACAATGATGCCACTGAGATATGTGTTACAAAGGGCCAAGAGGCAGTTGTTGTTGGCTGGGGCGCTTCGACTGGCCCTTCAGTCCAAAATATCCTTGACACTTTATTTGTGCGACTGATAAAGCCTCCCCGGGATATTCAAATTCCGGAGTTACCTTTGAATGTGGTATCCCTCGGAAGAACTTCAAGCCATGTTACATGCTTGCTGCGAGATGATTCACTCTTGTCTTTGATGAGAGAACAGGTGATGGTACTTCCCAATTTCTCTATGACAGATTATGGGTCCCAAGGGAAGGGTCGAGAAGAGAATGTTGTGCACCTTAATAATTGTAAAAATCACCACAACTATTATGTTGCTCTTTCGAGAGGATATACAGCTGAAGGAACTTGCATAATGCAAGGATTTGATCCACAAAAGATCATCAATGGAATATCTGGATATCTGAGGCAGGAATTTCGGGAGCTGGAGCTGCTGGATGAAATTACAAAACTTCGCACATCGACCACAATTGCCAGTATCCCCTCTATATTGGTTCTGCATGTGAATTTCAACTCCTTGATCTTGGAGGAGGAATTGAGCTTTGGACAAAATTATGCAGCAATGAAGCTCCTTGGACTGATATATCACTGTGACACTTCAACTATGGGGCATTTCACCAGTATTGTAATTGATACCGGGGGAGAGATGTGGTGTCACGATGGAATCTCCACCAGGAGATCATGTATATATATTGGTACTTTTGCAGACTTGCAAAATCCGTTGAGTCTGCATCAAAGAGGCGGGGAGAAATTATGTGCAGTCATCTATGCATTGAAATAAATTTAAAGGCGGATAATAGATAGTTGAAGTGCAGCCGAATGTATTTAATGAATCCAATGGTATACTAAACTTTAAAGGACTCGCCCTGCCATGCGTAGCACTGGCCCTCAATGCCTAGTTGGCTAATACTATATTCAGGCAGAGGGGAGTGGAACTGCGTAACAACATGTGGTTGACGGTGAGCGTGTGCAGCCGTGGTCCGGACGCCAAGTCTGCCCTCCCCTTCTCTCACCCCCATTGATATGGTTGCGTGCGCCAAATCTTTCAAACTTCGCAAATAAAAAGCACGGGGTGGAGAAAGTCCCTTCTGTGGTACACAGACAGACGTAGAGGGGTGCATCACCGGGCTCACAGGCACGCGGTAGTACAGTGGCATGCGGACCGAGGCATGCACAATTTACCGATGTCGACTGTGGTTGTGGAAGGTAAGTAGGTCAATGCGAGCGTCGGATGGGTCATATAAACTCCAAGAAGATGCCCAGTGTCTGTTCGATACAGGTCAGGAGTTCTTTTGGGCAGATCGCCGTTCGGCACCTGAAAAGGCGGGTGGTGAAGCGGGGGCGTGTAGTGGGACTTGTATTCAAATAATGTTGTTGTCTAATGGCTGGTTGACTCAGCACCTGTGGAAGGTTCAATTTTAGGTTTGTGTAATCATAGATGTTGTCAGGCGTGGATGGGGCAAAAGACAACATGCCGAGTCATACATAGTTCAGGGAGATATCTGGGCTCGGCTTCTGGAGAGCGGGGATATGTAGTTGGGTGCGGGAGAGAGCCAGGTAGTTGAAGGATCTGTACCAAGGATTGTTTAAGTTAGATGCCGATTCTGCCGAGTTCCACACGGAATAACACAGGAGGCAAGCGGCTACGGCAACAGATATTATAACCTAAACAGGACTTCTTGAGGGGGTCTCGGCCCGCCACCTTCTGCGTTGCACTTTGTTTGAGAGCGAGTCAAAGACGCGGCCCGGGTTGTGCGCACAGCACTGCGCTGTTAACGCAGGCGGCTGGGGGAGAACACAAATTAGCCGGGGGGAGTGTCTGCTGTACGCGTTGCGTGTGCATATGCATAGCACAATTTCAGCGACAAAAGCGTGGGCTGGGTATTATTAAACTGTGATCGCTGAAAACAGGAAGCATTTCAGCAGCGATCAGCGAAGTGCGAATTTGGGCACCGCCACAACTCACTTGGGGTAAAGAGCCGTGGCGGTGCCCGGCATGCAACTCGTACTTAATTTTTTCTTTCTTTTGGAATATATGAAAATGAAGTGGTTCACCAGGGCATGGGATAAAATGATCATGCATTAAGGTCCGGATTGCGAACAAAGTATTTCAGGCTGAGTGATCACAGTGTTTCCGAGGTGTAGCAAATGTAATAAACCATCGGGTTCGCAACTGGAACCAGTCAAGAAATTCCGTCGTGGTACCACATTGCACCGTTAGGCTTGGAGCCGAGAGATAGTTTATAGGAGGGAGCGAAGACAGAAAGGAGCGGTCGCCTGATCGGGATACGCGTAAGCCAATAATAGGAGCACTGTTGACGGCGTAAGGCAAATTAACGGCAAGCCAAGAGCAGCATGGATAGATTCAAAGAGTAGTGAAACCAGATTCAAAGGTCATGCCAGTGGTCAAGTTGGTTATGGAGTCTCTCATCTTTTTGGACAGCACTCAGACGAAGGTATGTTCATTAATGCTCATCAAGGCAATGGAACAGTGACGGAGAGGAGCGAAAGACGGAAAATGCCGAACAGGGGACCTCGGCAGGGTAGAACAAAATCTTTTTTGTTGGTTTTCACTGAGTAACTCCTATTTTTCCCCGAGTAGGTAAACAAGAGCAATTGTACAGCCGCCAATTTCATTAGAGTTATTTCTAATGGAACGGGTAAATGCATTAGACAAAAATAATTTATCCTAGATTCCATTTGAATTTACTGTTATTTTCTGTTTAAATGACTTGAGAAAGCGTCAGATGGGGGTCGAAATTGACGAGGACAGTACCTAAAAATACAGCAGTCTATGTAGGCTTCTCTGTCATTGCACTACCAACGGCGCTACCAAGGCTGTAGTTGAGCGTGGTTAGAATACTCTGGATGGACACCCACACCTGAATGAATGTTTTATTTATGGATTGCTGGCCTGTTGCGTTCACTGTGTCAATGATGCGTCGGACCTCTGCCTGCACGCGTGTTCTCCGCCTCGCAATAGTTGCGCGAATATGGCCGAAGTAGGGCTGTGCACCGTGCCCGTCGCGCCTGTTCAACGGGTTCCGTGCGACGGGTATCCGACCCGTTCCGTCGGTGGTTGGAAAAAATAAACGACGGGATGGATTGGTAAGCTGACGGCTGTCGAAATGACGGCCATTGACCGTTGTTGACGGGCGACAGGTCTGGCCGTAAAAACCATAGAAATCTTCGCACATATTTGGCGATTTTGGCGTCAAAATGGGCTCCCTGCCTACTAAAGTTCGCACACCGGTTGCTAGACATGAGCTCTCTCATACTGTCCTTTCTTGGGCCTCTCCGCGAGATTGGTGATCAACTACCATATCTGGTTCATCTCACATATGATTTTCAACTCTTGCTTCAACTTGATAAGTTATATTCAACTTGATTTATATTCTTTCCCGATCGAGGTGGCACTTCAAATACACATAGAGTGTCGGTAATGGTCCCATTTTGCTTGCTGGCCTGCTTTCCTGGAGCCAGAAACGTAAATTTCAGCTCTAGTTGACCCAGAATTTCGACTTCCTCAAAGCTTTTGATTCAACTGCAACTTTGAGGTGAATTAAAGCATCTTTCTGCTCTACTTACATCGGTGCATTAACTTTCGCAGAACCGAGCCCGTTCCGTTGGCCGTGACGGCCGTCCCGTCACCCGTCCCGTCCCGTCGAGGAATTTTTCAACCACTCGACGGACCGTTGGGTAACGGTTCAGGCCCGTCACTCACCCGTCAAAACGACGGCCATGCCCGTCACGAGCACGGCGAACAGCCCTAGGCCGAAGCGAGTTTAGTCAGCATAAGATGGAGATCTGCAGTGAACACACGGCAAGGTAGTGGACAATCATAAAAAATGTGCTGCACAAGTCTTTCTAGATGTCGAGCGGCCGTAAACTCATGCTTGCGATGACAAAAATTTTTTTTACATTGTTTGCGCATGTTGTTATTTTTCACCGAGTAGGGGGTATTTTTCCCCGAGTACGTAAACATGTACAATACTCAGCCACTAAATTCACTAGTTTTTTTTCTAATAAAGCGATAAAAATGACTTCACACAGCCACTAAAAAGTACCTCACAGTTTTTTGTCACTGACCCGAATTAAGGTCCCCCGAGATATGAAAGAGACGATCCTTATTACATAAGTACTCGTAACCTCTTTTCTCCAGCTCTCCTCGTCTTCTACTGGCCTCTTTTGCAGTCTAGTTCGTATGAGACTGTGTATTGTCCCCTCCTTTCTGGCCTAGGTGCGCCTACGTCTCTTACTGCAACTGTCTCGCTGATACATACGCGCCACTTTTAGCCAGTGCCTCCCACCGGCGCGATACTGCTCTCGTCTCCCATGGCTCCCATCGACGACCTCGGCACCCAACGCCCCTCCGACGTCCCCTACAGCATCAACAGCAGCAGCGCCGCCGCGGCACGCAACATCTCGCTCTCCTTCATCCAAGCGCTCGGCTTCGGCGCGCCTCACGGCCACTACCGTCCGCACGCCACGCTGCTGGACCTATCCGTGTGTGCCCCCGCCCCGTCGCCGTGCCGCTCCCGCCCGCCTCACACGTCCATGCGTACCCCGCGCTTGTGGCCGTCCAGCCCGACCCCATGCACATCGCGGCGTGAGTGCGAAGAGCCGGCACGGGCGTTTCCGCTACCGCCTCTACTTCAGCGTGCACCTTGTTGCTCGCTTCGCGCGGTCGCCTTCATTCTCGGTGCGTTATCTATCCTATAGCTCTTTTCTAATTGTTCATCACACTGCTTGGCTGCGGATTCGGCGTCCTCCTGCGCATGGCCTTTGTTATTTGTCGTCTCGCCGCGCCGTCCGTACGCGCAATAACACCACTTCTGCACACCGCTACTACATCGGCGTGTCCCCCTTCGATGCGGAGGTGTTCGTCGCGCCCCTGCTCTACATGTACCCCCCTCCAGAAGTGGGAGGTCTCGGACTCCGCGATCGTCGTGGAGCGCAATTAATCAGGGTTATTCTCGGACGAGAAGGGGGTAATACAGCTATGTATCGTGTAGGAAGCCCAACGAGGTATGCACCCTTCAGACACTCATTGGATTCCTCGAAACCCGATTCAGATGGCGACAGTGACGATCGATATAAAGAGTCCCTGGCCAAAAATGCGGAGAGCTCTGCTGCCGCGGCAGATAGTGAGTAATACCACCATCCATTCGCTTAGAATTCGCGTCGATTTTTGCAGAACCCTTCTTCGCCAGGAAATGCGCGTGTTTCGTTCGCATATATGGAACCGAAGGGACACGAGTCGTAATTGAACCACACTTCGATGTCTGAGTCTTCCTTCCATCCGGCGTTGTACTGTATATGTAACGTCGAGTATTTCGCCCGGATTCCGAATCTTCGAGTATCATCTCGCAAAGACTGGACTGGGTTAAAATTACACTCCATATTGTATTCTTTTTTATATTTTGAGCTTGAAGCTTGAAATGAAGTTCAACGTCGAGCTTGAGCCTCTTATTAGTAACTAATTTCAGACTTGGGTCTATGGCCCGTCCAAGGGGAGACTAAACAATGCGATCATACCTAGGTATGGTTGCAGAGACTCCACGCGGGAATTATGTCAAAAACAGAACCAGAAAACTCCCTCTCATATAATTAACTCTTGTGTCTATAGAAACACAAGTTCGGATCCGGGAAATGCTGTGGATTGCACACGGGTCGGATGGTGGCCATTGCCAGCCAGATACCTATGGCTTTACAAGTTGGAAAAGAAACAGTGAATCATCGATAATTTAATCCTTCCGCTGACGGTCTGATACTAATACGAACAGGGGATGTCAGGGTCGAGGATATTTAGACTTATAATAATTAAACCTCATTTACAGCATTTATCCTCACTTGTCAATTGTTCTCTTCTTGGTAATTGCAGCCCCGCAGCCCACGCTTCAAGTTCTCACCGCATGCGTGCTGTGTGGGCGGCATCGGCGGGAGGGCGATGCACAATATCAGCCGCTGCAGACGTGAGAATAAGGTTGGGGTGTGTTTCAAACAGATCGTAAAAAACGGGGGGGTTTTTTTTTCGGGGGGGGGGGGGGGGGGGGGGCTTTCTTTCACACCGCCGTTTTATTTTATGGCCTTTTGCCTCCTCCTTTTGCCACTTATAGGCTTGTTGTTTGTGTTTCCCTTCCCAGGTCATGGATATGTGTATGTGATTTATTTTTCCATTAAATTTGAATGCAGAACCCGCTGGCAACCGCGCCGAGGTGTTGTTCAAGCAGAATGGCTCTCACAGAGCGGGTACACATATACTCGGAATCTCCATGAATAAATCTGCACGTTATTGAGCCACAGCGGGGTCAAAGCGCGAATGGATGGTACCAATGAGCGTGACGCGCGGTCCAAGTGCGAATGAACACGCGTCGCGTCGGTCAAAGCGCCAATGAATGATCGGTTCGGGTCCACCACATTACCCAGGATCTGCCACGACTGACAGTGCTCAGGTAGCACGAAGACACAGCGCTCGCAAAATATGAAGGGACAGTGGGTGCGTGTGAGCTACTATATTCGATAACCGACTTGACAGCGCTGAAACAGACACTTGGATACGGGATACGAGGAGGTACGATATACACGGTAGGATAGATGGATGGTGGGGAGGGAGGAGAGTCCAAGATGGGTAGCAGTAGCAGTAGTAGCAATTAGCAGACTCGCTCCACGCGCATCCGCTTACTTGTTCTCGACAATGACCGCCGCGTCCGCGACCTCGCTCTTCTCGACGGGGAACGTGTAGAGCGGGGGCGCGACGAAGATCTCCTCTGCGTCGAGGAACTCGTCCTCGTTGGACACGCCGGGGTAGTGGTGGTCCTCCGCGCGGGACGCGGAGCTGCGCCCGCGAGCGGCGCGTGAGATGAGGAGGATGACGAAGGCCACGCGCAGGAGGACACCGAAGCCGCAGCCTATGCACAATCAAAGATCAGCGAGGGAGAGATGCACGCGCACGAGGAACGGGTCCACGCGGAAGTAGAGGCGCCGGCACCCGCTCCCCACACGCGTGCCAGCCTTGTGCATGCGCCTGGGTGCGGACTGCACGTGTGCACCGGGCGCGAAAGGCGGGAGCGGCACGGCGACGGGGTGGGGGGATGATGCGGACCGGCGAGCCAGGCATAATGGCGAGCGTCATGAAGGAGAGCGCGTCTGGCAGAAGCAGTGTGCGGTGCTGCTATTAGCGAGATGAAGGCGAGGTGCACACGCATGAGGAACGAGGCTGAGCGGAAGTAGAGGCGCTGGCGGCCGCTCTCTACGCAGATGGCGCTGTACGAGACGAGGAGCCGAGGCCGCAGCCTGTGCGCACATGAGCAAGTGTAGAATAGGCAGAGAGAAGGACGCACCACAACAGAGGCGCAGGCCCGAGAGACATCAGGGCGGAGGGCCGCTTGAGGTTTAGTCCGTGCAGAAGTGCCCGTGTGCGCCCTTGCCACCCATGATGTGGTTGGGCCCGGGCGCTACGTGGGCGTGGGCGGGTACACGTGGATGTGCATGACGTGCGGGACGGCGGTGGCCATGAGCTTGGAGGGGGGCGCGACGAAGCCAAGTGCCTGCTTCAAAGGACAGTGAGATGCTGTGCTCAGTCTGACGGAAGCGGCGTGCAGCGCTGCTGCTGGTTCTTTAGATTAAATCGGTGTGCTGAGGCCTACGTCGTCAAAGCTGGCCACGGACGCCGAGATCAGAGTCTGCGCAATTGACCCAGGTCCCAGCAGGTTTTTACGGCACGTGCTGATCGGACAAGAGGCCTAATCCGGTGTGTTGGCTGTATTCGACGCAGTCTGCGACTCTTATGAGAGCTGTGATATTATGAAACACGTACAATATTCCCAATGTCCATTTATTATTGTTCCCCTGCAGGAATTTATTTGATTGCCTCAGTGAACATTATAAAAGTGCAAAATAGTAGGCAGAGAGGAAGAGTGTACTCTGCCGACATCACCTACCCCTAATGACATCCTGCATAATAGGGACGGTCAGAGTAGGGGTTTCAGATGTGCTTCACAAGTGTTTCGAAAGTGCTTCATCATTTATTAAAGCGTGGGAGAAACCCTTTTAAATCGAAACCCTTTTGAAACGCTGAAGCGCCTCTGGAGGCGCTTCACCACGCTTCAGAAATGTGCTTCAGATAATTATTTTGTTCTTCAAGGCACTCATCCCGTGTTGTTGATCAAGTAGTGATTACATGATATTATTTCTTTTTCAAAGTCCGATCCTTTACCTTTTCTCCTCCTCGTCGCCCCATCATGGGTCTCCCGAGAGTCGCTACATCCTCAGCTAGAGCCAAGGAGGCTGCCACTATTGCCGCCTCCGAGAACAAGGAGGCTGATTAAGAAGCGCCACCTGTGGAAAAAAAGCTGCACATCGACGGAGAACAGTGCATTGTCGGTGATTAGCACTGTGCCGAGCATGGCCTTGAAAAGAGCGTTCACCCTTGCGGCACGTCGAGCTCCCGGAGGCATGACACGGGATGATCATTTTGCGGTAACTTGAGAGAAGTCCAGCGCATTTGCGTCATATCGGTGATGGCCGATCCTTATTTATAAATCAGAAACACATCTGAAGCGCAATTTGAAAAGGGACGGTCAGACTTGATAAGTGTTTCTCGCACGCTTCTGATGCTAAATTAATTCCAGAAACACATCTGAAGCACCTAATTAAAAATGCCTGAAGCACATCTGAAACCCCTACTCTGACCGTCCCTAATAAGTTGGATGTATGTTCACTTCAAAATAACTATCGTCTCGCGTGGTCTGCCGTTCGACCCTCGCATTTTACTTGTTTTTTGACTTATTTTTAATTCTGCCAGGATTCAAATAAGTGATTCGTAACCTATGAAAATGTGCTGCGGAGCTCCAAAACAAAGAAAAAGACAACTAAACTGCAATTTCAAACAAAACCAAATTTAATCCTTCTCAAGGCGAACTTGGTACCCCATGGTGTTCTGCATACGTCGAATGCTCTCCCTATCACCTTTTTTAGCCCAGGTGGTATCGCGTGCCCGCGCGGTGCTTTCGAATCTACGAATGTCAGCCACCATTTTACCCGCATCACCCCCAATATTCCGCTTAACAACATTGGACATCCACAATTTATTTCGGTGGGGAACTTGGGAACGAAGAATTGCTGCAGCTTCTTCAAGCTCATCTGCCCGCTTCAGAATGTACTCTGAGTGCGCGTCCAGCTACAGATATATTTAGCCATTGTTGAATTTCAATCAGAACTCTTTTTACTCACCTGCTCCTCATCGTCGCTGTCGTGAGTCTCAAATGAGGGAAAGAAATGTCGCTGCACCTCATCAGCATCCTCCGCGCTACTACCATCTGACTCGTGACTAGACAACCGCGCACGCTTCCCCAGGAGACTCCGTGTGCTAAAATCAAGTTCTCGCCAGCCACCACCGCCAGCTAAAGCTGTCCCTTTGGCAGATATGGCATGGTCATCACCGTCTGAGATGCTGCCGTCAGTCGGCTCCATGTATTCGGCAGGTTCCTGGCCACGAGGAACCAAGGCAGGGTGCCGGTACAGGGGGAGTGTTCGGCGGCGAACAACCTGGGTCCAAAATTGTGCTGGAGGTGTCTCGACAGCATCCACGAGGTGCTTGCAGAGATGACAGCTGTGGAACTTCTGTGATTTGCACGTACAGGTCCACAAATCAACACGGGTGATATATTTTTTGTCTGCATCAACGCTGGCAGTGAGCTTGGCAAGTTTTAACCAGGTGGACTTGAATTGTTTTTGAAAATGTGTTGGTGGTTTTGACCGCCCGAGACGATACCCGTCGTTCAAAGCATCGGCACGCGCAAGATACGCCGGTGTCACTTGGGTGATGAGAATCCAGATGAGTTGATCGAGACGAGGGCGGATGTGATTGTGCAAAAACCCATGTTTCAACTGCTTCCAAAAATTCTCTACGTTCATGGTGGTGCGGAGGCGCGAGAGATAGGGTGAGGTGGATCGCGCCCAAAGTTTCCACATTTTTGGCGCGTACCACGACGTCCAAAAATAGCCCCAAGCCTCGCGAAGTCCGCGCTGGTAACAAAACCTGTACATTTCGTGCACAGCTTCGAGCCGAATATCCTGCGCCGACTTCAGATCATCGGCAGTAGGGAAGAGAGGGTCTGGCAGAAGTGTTTCGTGAAGAGGCGAAGGAGTGGCTTCCGATGCGGTGCCGGGCAGAAAACATATTCAGGGTCAGCAGATTTTGTTTCTCCAGCCTCGAACATCCAATCTGGACCGTCTTCTTGATCCTGCTCCATGGCCGAGTCCTTGTCAAGAAGCTTGTCGACTTCCTCAAGTAAATCACCTTCCTCCTCATCAACATCCCCGGTAGTAGGCTCAGAGTCGTTGTAATTGGGGCGGGGAATAACTGCTCGCACTGCACCATTGAGCCGAAGGGTGAGTGATGGTTGAGCGTCCATCGGCCGTGGTGCTGTAGCCATGGGCACACCGCGAAGTCTGAGTGTAAGCTGAGGGATAGCTTGAGCAGCGACATAGGTGTTCTAGCTTAACATCAGTCTTTGGGATGAGTTGATAAGATGAACACGGACCGGTGCAACCTCCTGAGATTGTGATACTGGAACGAACTTCTCATCGATCCAGTTGAACTCGGCATGAGCAGATTCGACTGCATAATGGGCAGGAACCCTGCGGAGAATGGCAAGACGGGTCTTAATGGCTCTCAGCGCATGCCAGAAGCAAAGCTGGTGCTTTGCATTGGGGTATTTTGCCAGAAATGCATTGATTTCGGACCAATCCTTGTCCGTAAGCGTAATTAGTGCACGCACCTTCCACACTGTATTAAAGTGGGCAAGGAGTTGGCGAAGAAAATTCTCTTTACCCCCCGGCTTCGCCGTCCGGTGTGGTTTGAATGAGAAGGTAGCCAAGCGGCATCCCTGAGCCATAAACTTCACCAAGCAATGCATAAACCTCGTAGCGTGAGCCGTTGGTATTCCCTAATGAATTATATCTTAATTATCTTGTTGTGCTCCTGATAATAAATCGACGACTTACAGGCTGAGTCTAAAGATAGCTCACGTACCCGACCACCGACTTCTCGTAGGATCTTTGGAAGTGCGAATGAGAGATGGCAGTGAATCCTGCCTGAGGAGTCAATGGGATCGGTTCGACACTGTATAGGGATTCCCCCTTGCCTGACTTGGGGTCAGGGGAAGTAAACTCCTGGAGGAGGATATTTGCTGATTTAAGTTCGTCGGGGTCTCGCTTCCATTCCATGGCATTTGTTTCTGCCCACATTGCATAAATAGCCCGGCGCGTGAACGTGGGCTGGGGGTGGGTTTTGAGAATTTCGCTCCAAAGCTACAATGGTTGTGAATATTAATGTTTGAGCTGCAAAAATAAACAGTATAAAAATACCTGTCCGGGCGTGAGTTGAGGATTGTGTCGTACAAAGTCGGCCACGTCCGCTGGAACATCGATGGACCAGTACGGTACATGGTCATCATGATGCACTATTTTTACAAATGCGATGTCGTCCCAGTCGTTTATTGTGATGTGGAGCCATCCACCACACTCGAACGCGTCCATGGCTAACTTATCACGGTGTTTAACGCCCTCGCGCGTCGTTTTTTTGGGGCCATTTTGACGAGTTTTGGTCTGTGCGCAGTGATACATGAACCGGGTGGATTCCGTTCGATGGTGATCATATTTGCTGTGATATCTGGATCAAAGAGTGAGCAGAGAGGATATAAATAACAATGAGAACAACGTGCACAAGGCGATACTTCATTCGGTTCCAAATGTGCGCCTTGAGCTGATCGGCCTTTACCCGGCGCTCTCCGGAGATAGAGGAAATGTTGATGCATGCCTCCAATTCGAGGTTGTCTTCTTGTTGCGTAAGTGCATCAAGAAAATCGTCAAGAAGAAGCACACCAAGGCCTCTGCCGTGATGCGCTTCCTCGTCTGCATCAGGGTTCGGTGCGGAGTTCTCCTTGTCTGCTGCAGCCTTCCTGGCCTGGGCCAATTCACGTGTGCGACGTTGGCACACTAGACAGGTTTTCGCGCGGCTGCCATCTGTCTTGGTCTTGAATTCCGCAGCGGTTTTGAGCGTTCTACAGCTTGAGCATTCGCTCCAATCAAAGGGTTCGGCCATTTAGAAGCAGATGTGCGGCAGGGGGTGGCAGGCTTGACGTGAGAAGGATGGGAGAGACGCGACGCGTTGTGTGGTCGTATTGGCCTACAGAGTCATCGGGATGTCCCGCTGATGGCATCATCACGTGCCGTAAAAACCTGCTGGGTCAATAACGGCTAGTCGAGATCAGCATCGGGGGCGGTGGGGAGGCACTCAGGCTAGCTGCATTTCAAAGGCGAGTCAGGGGCCATCCAGCGGCGATAAGAGACATGGACACAGTACCAAGTGCGAGGACGGACAGGTTCATACAATATGGACTGAGAGGGCAGTACTAGCTTAGCCGGAGAAGATGAGAATGTGGCGGTGCCACTGAATTCGCACTCCGCGTATCGCCGGGACGGCTGGACTGCAGAAGGTGCGGGACGGCAAAAAAAAAACCGCCGTCAAGCGTAAATTTACGGCCCTACGGGAAGGCTGCGAATGCACAGGACCGACGCAAAATAGTGAGTGTTTTGACGTTCAATTGATGTTTCTAGATTATTGTTACCAACGGCTTCTCACCTTTCATTATTCGCGTGAAGCAAGTTGATTCCAGGGTAACTGCAGTCATTCAGGTGAGGAGAAAATAAATATCTCAACCCAAGTTCTGGGAGAAGTTTTTTGGTGTGTAGGTGAATGTGTCCGAGTCCCAACGGGCAAGCACTTCGCGGAGAACGGGAAAAATTCCAACCATCCCATATACAGCTGTAAGCGGCTGTGCTTCGAGGGGACGGACGGCGGGGACGGACGGCGTGTTGTCGTCCCGGTAAAATTTTCCTGATAATTCATTGACAGGATGGGACGGCCTGTGGTTGACCACATTTGTCAAACCCACAAATAAGGGGACGGTAGTGAAACGGTGGGCAGCCATAGCTGTGCAGACTCGCATATAACCCCCACCTCTTTGTCCATCGTCAAATGCAAATGCGGAAGAATATCACGATCGCTTGGTACTCATCGGCATAATCCTCGCAATTATTGCCATGAGGTCACTGATAATCACATCCCTCAATAGCCACAAAAGACACAATAATTGTGGAGTTCACAGTCGCATATAAGGGATTTTCTGCGCTTCCAATCCGGGCGTGATAACGAGCCATTCTGAATATTTTTTTCAATTGCGGGCAGGCACAAAGGATAGCAGAAACGAAGTAATGTTCAGGGAGATAAATAAGCGGTGAGATTGACCGGGTACGAGGTCGCGGAACGACGGGCTTCTTAAAGTGCCAACAAGACAAAAAAAACGCCAGCTGACATCGTTCTCCGACTTGTACATGTATCCAGGGTAAAATCCTCGCGCGAGATAAATAAAAGGCACTTACAAAGACTTGGGAGCCAGAACTCATTGGCACTGAAGGTTTAAATATCGAAAGAAAATATATGTCCCCCTGGCATCGAAATCAGATACGGGGAGTCCGAAAGCCTCTTCTGCTGCGCAACTGAGTCCATATATATTAATCTAGTGTGGAAAGGATTTGTGTGCATCTCCCAGATGCGTTATCAGGCCTCAGCACCGCTAGACCCCCATTAATATTCACTTTGAAAGTGGTGTTGAAGTGTGAGAATTCGGGAAAATACAGCACTGCAACCTCAACCCCGAGTGGAACGCCCTTCACCGGATGTGGTGAAGACAAACACGTTGTAGATACAGTGCTGCTCTCAGGCCTGGCTTCCCCTGATGAAAATTCAACCAATCAGCTCCAATTGAAATAACGGTATTTGAGGTCAGCGCCTGTCTGGCTGGTGAATAAACGAAAATAAAATACATAAGATTACAGTACTAAAAGAACGACCAGCGACATTAGTGCACAAATTCGAAGGTTTCTTGCTTCATGCCGTAGCATTTTCCGCGTCATCACGGCGGGACAGGACAAAAGGAGATGCAGGGAAATATCGCGTAACATTCAATCTACTTATAATTATCTGTTCTGCTCACTAAGTTTTTACGCGTGGCAGCTTTGCCTATTTTTGTGTACGAGCTGCTCTCACCAAAGATCTTGAGCAGGCACGTCCGTCTTGATCCCCATGTTCAAAATTAATTACTTAGACACTAATCACAAAATACAGCTGCACAAACAGGTTGTGCCTTTCTATTTCGTGCCCCGCACCGGGGCTGCTGTACAACTTCGGGCATTCGGTGTTTGTTATACAACTTCGGCACTTTGCGGATTAGACGCCCATCAAGTACATAAATAGGTATGTCATGCACAGCCTCTGTACCTCTCCTCTTCCACTACCACGACCTACGCGCACACTACATGCCGAGGCAAGCCCATCCATAGCCACTGAGGTCCCAGACGAACGAAACTATGTTCCAAGGGGCTAGGTAGTAATGAGCTACCTGTTTCTGGATTCGACGGTGCTGACGATGCGTGCCAGTCGCGCTATACTTAACTTGGCATGTGGCCACTGCTTCGCATGGCAGTACGAGTCCAAACGCGGTTTTTTTTCAACACATTCTTCAAAAATCCTGAGCATACAGGGCCGCACATAATATCTCTGCTGGGGTTTGACCTGTTTGTAAAGACAGCAGATCTTGCAAGTCTGATATTTGTCCATTCGGTGTACAGAAACTCCCTGTCGTAATTCCATCGTGGTACCACATCAAACCATGCCTGTCTAATAGCACGCTGGTGAAATGGCCCATGACAGCACCTGGTGAATGATAAATCAACCCGCGCAACCGCAGACGTGTTTCACCCATTGCAGATGAAAAACTTAGTTCCTCATCCAAGCGAAGATTATTGAACCCTGAACTAATTATCATATATGAAGGTACATCATGGATTGTGGTGAGTTGCCTCAGTTTTGAATTGGCTGTACAGCATGGGCAGTTGGCAGATGTTAGCTTGTTGAAATGGTGTCCAAACCACTGAGACAATGATGGACCAGCTGGATGTGTTGCATGAAGTGCTGGTACCCAGCCCACATTCATATACTGGCCAAATGTATCTGTAGTCCCCGGCACCTGGTATCCACAATTATCGCAGAGTGTCAACGCAGATCCATAAACTTTTCCGTCAGTGACGGCCATAAATAGTGCATCTAAAAGAAGTCCCCGTGGACCAAGAGGGAAATTCTGCGGGTCCTGCAGGTAAAGTATTCTGTGAAAATAATCTCTGGCTCGTTCAGGCTGGTTTCGAGTCTGAGTCATGGCCAATGCCCACTGACCAAGGATATGATTAGACGCACCCAAATTTTGTGTCCAAAGAATAGGATTATCTTTCCATAGGCACATAAACGGGGTCAAAAGTGCGTCATATCCACAACTATAAGTTTCGCTGTCCCACACAAGCCCAATAGGCGAAGACTGCTGAAGATGTGGAACTGATAAATTCAGTGGTTGGTTAACAGCATGCCTTTTTGTGGGGGACTCAATATACTCCGCTGCCTGTCTTTTGGACACTTTGCGCGCCTTTATTGACAAATTTTCCGGTACTGTTGGATGCCAGACACCATAATCGGGAACCTTAGAAATCAAAGAATCTAACGATACATTCCACCGGATGGCAGGATGGAAATGACTCGGCTCCTCTGCCTTCCCTTTCCACGTGCGATAACTTTGAATTAGCTGGCCCCTGTACATTCCATTAACATGCGTGGGCAAACATCCTTCGAACCTCCGCCGCGTGATCTCATCCAAGATTTCTAATTCACGTAGTTCTTGACGCAGGCAGCCTGACATAATTCCACCCGTAATCTTCCGCGGATCAAAGCCTTGTACAATCACTGTATCCTCTGCCGTGAACCCCCGAGAGAGAGCCACATAGTATGCTCGATGATCTTTGCAATTATTCAGATGTACGACATTCGGATTTCGTGACTTTCCTTGAGACGAATAATCTGTCATGGCAAAGCTCGGGAGAACCACGACTTGTTCTCGCATCAAGGATAAGAGGGAATCATCTTGAAGCAGTGCAGTGATATGAGTGGATGTCCGACCCAAGGGCACAACATTCAAGGGCAGATCTTTAATTTGAATGTCTCTGGGTGGATCAATTAATTTCACAAATAAAGTGTCAAGTATCTGCTGACCAGATGGACCAATAGAAGAGTCCCACCCAGTAACAACGGCTTCTTGCCCTTTTGTAATGCAAAGTTCAGTTGCCTCATTTGATTTAATCATAACGGGCATGCCAACACACAACCTCAGACGGCCTGGAATGTGATCAGTTGTCATTGAAGGAGTTGCGTGCCAGAGATTATGCTGCAATTTGGAACCAAGTGTCCTGAAATGAGCTTGTTCACACTTTTTCCATTTAAACTTGTCAATGGCTTGAGAGCTTAATTTGTCCACTGAATAAAAATCAACAAGTTCCTGCCCTGTATCCTGCGCAAAACGTTCCACTCCGAGATCATTGATCATATCTCTATGAATGTTGAAGGCGGTGATTACAGACACGTTACGATACTTCTTACTATCGAGGTGAGGATGACCAGGTCGATCACTTGCTACACGACCTCTCAAAAATTCTATATCTTCGGGTGTACATGCCGCATATCTCATATTTTCCAACGCAGTACGCAGCCGGGCATCTAGAGCCGTTTGGGAAGTTTGACGCATATTTTGACGCAGAAGAACTACAGTGTTGAACTGGTGCCAGAGTATTCTACCCAATACCGCATTCTGCGCTCTCTGGGTTCCCAAGTCCGAATTCTTCAATGCAACTTTTCTATCATATAATTATCGCCCTGTAGTCGGAGGCAACTGAGCAAAGTCTCCGGCAACAACAACGCTCAAGCCAGCAAACTCTGTATCGTGAATATTACGGGCTTTAGCCGCTTGACTTGCTAATTGTTGGAGATCATTACAGGATACCATTGAGATCTCATCAAGGAGAATATATTCAACACCTTGTAGACGTTCATTGATAGCCGCAATCGTTGCTGCATCGTTTGGTGAACCATCCACATCATCTCTATTCTTACTTTTCGAATCCCGAGGGATCCTGAACACTGAATGATACGTGGATCCATTTAACAACGCTGCAGTTGATCCGGTGGGTCCAAGAACCATAACACGATAGCCCTCATTTCGTCGGACAAAAAGGTAATGATAGCATTGAAAACCCTTGACTTCCCAGAACCACCCATCCCACCAACATACATTTTCAGTGGATCGGACTTGTTGGATGACGCATGGTCTGCAACAAGTTTGAAAGCACGGTGTTGTTCATGGTTCAACCCAAATTCCTTCCGTATATCATTGATCAAGTCCGTGTTGCTCTTCTGGTCGATTTTACTCTTCGGTAACAAATAATCATGAGGCAGCACTTCGACCCTATCAGGGTTGATTTGGGTATTGCCTATTGGTGAAGGAGGCGGCATATCAGCCAGCTTATTGGTGGTATAAATTTTACGCTCTGCTTTCACAATTGCTGCCCATGAGGTGCGAGTCTTGTAGGGCGGGACAATCCTAGTCGTATCTACATTGAGCAGCCCATCTCTAGATTTATTCAACCATTTTGAATTTTGTAGAACTTGTCTGATTTCTTCTCGGGCATTTAGCAAGGTCCGGGTCTTTTTCCCTATTGTAACCTGATGTTCCGAGGCCAGATCTTCATCTCGAAGTTCAACTCCATCAACATCATCCAAAAATTCGTCTTTTGTTCCAAGAAACTTATTGACACCTGGCATGAAATGCCCGTAGGCAGCTTGGGCCATCTTTCTTCTCACAGTTGCATAATGATCGTCACGGGCATCATTACACTCATAACGCAGATTGAAGTTCTTAATTAACTTATGCTGCCTTTCCGTGAAGTCATGTTCTATAAAAATCTGATCCCAAGTGGACTCAGTATCCTTCAGGTCAGTAGGAGATCTCCATGGTTTGAATATCGTCATCATTGCCATGCAATAATAATCTCTGTCCCCCTTGTCTGCCCGCGGAACAGCACCGCCAATAAAATTAGGAATCATTGTAGTAAGTTTCTTAAAATCACAATGAACCGAATGCGACTTGAATTGCTGGTGACTGTGCAAGAAAGGGTGTCTAATTATTGACTGTTTCTTTGTCCGTTCTTTTTCTTTGGCAAATATAGTTTCATCACTATCCTCTAGGCTCCAGTAATTGTCGCTGATAGAATTTGTCTCTTCCTCATCGGATGGGTATGGAGACCCCATATCATCGTCTATAAATGAATCACTGCCAGCATCAGAATCATCATCGTCGTTATCCTGGTCGGGCTTGTTGCTCTGAGTTCTTGAACCATGTAATTTGGCTTGGAGTTCAAGCTGCTCCAGAAATTCACGTTGTTCTCTCCGATTCCGAACTTTTTTCTCAGAGCATTGAATCCATTCATAGAGATTGAGACTCTCATAAACAAGTGGCCTATACCTGTAATCATCGACAACAGAGACCGCAACATAGGTTCCATTCTCGTTTTGAATTGTCAGCAGATCTTCGGCTTCGATTTCATGCTCTTCTTCTGCATTCGGACTTGGCATAGTCCAGAAATTTTTAACAAAGGTAACGTAGGATCTCCATACGAAATTTACATATTTGTGGCTTGTGTAATGGTCTGGATTGCCCAGGATGTACATGGAAGCCATCGGACTCCCAATTTCCATCTTCGTTGACATTGAGTTAATCATCTGACGCATTAGTGTTCGTGCTGCTTCCACACCTTCTGCTCCAGTGTCAAGCATTTCAGAATTCCGTTGAAAAACATCGAAAACTGAGGCGAATGCCTGGTACGTCTTTAGTCCCAATTTAGAGACATAGTCAGAGACATAGGAGACAACAGCTTTAACGGCAGTTCCAGATAACAAACTTCCCACATCGGTGTTGGAGCGGGAAAAGTATGTGATAACTCTCGAAAAGGTGTTCATATTGGGCTCCTGTTTCTTTAAATTAATGTGGCCGTCTTGGTCAATGTTAGTCTCATCGAAGACATCTCGTGGAAAGCGTGCCTTGCATACACCATGACGATTCAAACAACCCCTTCGCTCATAATATTTTTGCTCTGTTTTCCGCTTTTTCTTCAAATGTCGCCAATCTTTTTTGGATTCAGTTTCTTGTTCATCTTGAACAGAATGTCTGCACTTGTGTACATTGGATCGGAGAAGCAAGTCATCAACCTCATGTTCGTATTTCTGCCACCAGCGATTCAAGTTGAGGCAGCCTTGGCACCCTTCTTCACACCTTCCCTTGCACATAGCCGGTGGAACCTCTGGCAAAATTTGTGTTGGCACTTTGTATGCTGGACTGCCGGACTGGAGATCTTCCGTATCTGGGTCAGCCCTCACTCGCTCTCGAACTTCATCAAGTGTCCCATGAATGAATTCACCCTGATGAGCCGACTCTAAATATTGGATCAATTTTGACTGAAATACAGAGTCTTTCTCCATAATTCTATCGCGAATCTCCTGCGGCGAGAATGCATTCACTATCCATAATAGTTGGTGTAAATGGAGTGTCAACCGTCCTTGCTGTTCTACAGTTCCATAGAATGCCTCCGTGTGACCAAACAGTCCTGGCATCTCAGATTCCCAGCACAAGATATCTTTCAGAAAGACTTTAACCATGAAATGAAAGAATCTTGCCGCTGCAACTGGGTTTTGAGACATTAAGAGGTTCCTCTCCTTAGAAGTACGAATTTCGGGCCGAAAAACTCTGTCTGTCTGGGCATAGTACAGTGCGATGGGATGAGTCACATCGGACCATGACATTGTTATAAACCAAGTTGGGGCACCCAAAAATGCAATTGTTGACCATATCTCATTTCTCATATGTTTCTTCGAAGTAGCAGACCCCGGTACGTGAGCTCCAATTCCATCCAAGTCACTGAGCAACTCGAAACATTGGCGTTCAGCGTCATTCGATGGTTTGACATGTTCACCGGCAGCCATGCGGTCAGCAAGGTTTCCTGCAACTTCGGGGTTGGTTGCAAGAAGTCTTCGGGAAATGTCAGAGAACTTTGAACGTTTTACAATTAATTTACTTCCTGTTGAAGATCCTTTTAATTGCTCATGGTTAAAGGCAACCATGGGAAAATATGTGTCTGTCTGAAAGCGCTTGTCATGGTACATCAGGAGATTCCTTTTGCGGGTCATATCACTCACTTTTTGTTTGTGAGCAGAATGTCCAATCCCCCCTTTTCCATACGGGAACAACCACGGGAACATTCCAGGATATGCGGCAACATTATTGTACATCGATTCAGGAATGTCACTTCTTCCAATTCCAAGCATATGACCCTTACGCGTTAAATGATCAACGGCTACCATCTTAATGGTTGACATAGGGGCCTTGGAATATTCTGCACCAGTAAGTCCATGTACAGCGAAGGTGCAGACACCGGTCGAAGTACCATGCTCTTCATTGTCATCAAAAACACTCCGTGCTTCAACAGGGATTGAATGTTCCGCTTTGCTTTCAGTGTGGATAGTGCAGTCGGGAACTACGGGGATACCCCAGTGAGCATATGAAAGCAAATTTTCTTCCGAAATTTCCAAGTCGGAATATCCTTCGTGGTTCAGTTTGAGCCATTCCAAAGCAGCAAGAACTTTATCTCTCCGCACTAGCATAGGTGTACGCTCAAAATCCTCCTGAGTCGGTGCCGATGATCCAATGAATATGAAGGCCAAGACCTCCGCCATCTCTTCTTTACTTGGTGGCAACTTCAGATAAACTTTTAAAACAGGCTGAGCAAACATAATAGCATTGGCGTGCATTCTGACACGGCCAGAATTTACTCGAATAACACATCGGTTGTGTCTGACTCTTGCTATCATCATTTTTTCCGCGTACCTCAAGTCCTGGAGTTGAGGCGGAACCTGGCCAATCCAATTGTGATTCGCCAACGCATGTCGCGGAACTGATTTTTTCGTTAATGCAATTTCACATTCTACGCATATATGTGTGCAGCCATCAGCAAGCACCGGTCCAGGTAGATCTTCAACGGAATCTGATGGCAGAAATCGTTCCTTTCGTGTGACTCCCCGCTCATGCAAGCCATCGAGACTCCCTTGATATTCAGAGAGCAGGGTTAAGTTGTACAATGGGGTCAAACACCCGCAGATGGCGCAGCCATCCTCCACAAACTGTCTAGGCTGGACAGCGGTAGAAGAAGCCGTGAGTATTCGGTGCAACAACGCATCTGATGCGGGGTGAGGTGGAAAGGAAGTATGTTCGAGAGTGTTTGTGTGAAGCTTTCGAAAATATTTGAGTTTCTTTACATTCCGCACAAGATTCCTTCCCTCTTTTCGCGTCCGGCTTGCAGAAGGAGCTGCTCTATTTGCTTTCAATTTGCGATATGCTTTGAAGTTCTCATTCGCTTTACGCTGTTTATCCGTACACTGTTCGAACTTAAGAATGGACACAATATCTGGACATTTGTCACAAGTATGTTGCGCCATAAATTCTCTGGCCTCAGTTACTCTGAGCGACGAATACATTGAAACACCATGCAATCTAGAAACAGACGTCAGTTGGGCACGAGTAAGGTATGGCAGCAGCATTTGAAGGGGGAGCTTCGCTGCGATCCAGCTCATATTTTTGGAAAGTGCTATATCTACCTCCTTTTCAGTACACTGATATAGAAAGGAACAAATTCCCATCTCAACATTATCTAGTCCGTGATTATTGTACACATACTTAGCGATCAGTTGGCCGTCCAACTTCCCCCGTGGTCCTCCCCCACGAAGGGATTTGAGATCACTCCATATTCGAACAGCAGGAGGATTCAAGAGACCTTGAAGAGCATATCGAAGCAAGAGTAGAAGCCCTGCGTACATCAGAAGAATTAGGAATATAGTTCCGCAATACACTTCCGAAGCCCAGAAAAAGATAATGGCGCAAATAGCAGATGTCTGTTGTGCTGGGCGCAAGCGGTCGGCACAAGAGACACCTTCATAGCATTCAACGCTGCACCCCGGAAACGGGTATTTCAGAAAGAAAGTGGGGAAAAAACTAGAGGCATAATGCGGACGCACATAATCACAATCACGGACAGCGCATAAAACATAATCATATCCATGGACATCACATAAAGCATAATCATATTCACCGACGGCACATAAAACATATACACATCCCCGAAGGGCAACTACGATACCCCTAAAGGCACCCGAAGTGGCAAATAAACATAAAACATAAAAACCCCGAAGGGCAGCCACGATACCCCGAAAGGCACCCGATGTGGCACATAAACATAAAACATAATAGCCCCGAAGGGTAACCACGATACCCCGAAAGGCACCTGATGTGGCACATAAACATAAAACATAATAACCCCGAAGGGCAACCACGATGGGCCATACACCCCGAAGGGCACCCGATGTGGCACATAAAACATAAAAACCCCGAAGGGCCATCACGGTGGGCCATACACCCAGAAGGGCACCCACCGTGGAACAAATAAGGGGGAACCGGGACGCGGATATCCCGTCAGCATACCCTGTGGCTCTTGGTGAATAATGGTGCTGCAAGGTGAATAGAACAGGCTCACCAAAGAGACAGAGTATTACAGTTTGTGCGGCACACAAAATATCAAGTAACACCGACAAGTACGCAGCCTAAGGGGAAAAAATTGGAGCAATCCCGAAAAAAAGGCACGTCATCATACCACGTTGCTGGTTTGCGGCTGCGGCGATGCGGTCTGCGGCGATGTGTCCAAGCGGTGGAATGGGAAGAAATCCACCATCGTGGCAGCGGTTATTGAGGTTGAACCGGATTCCAAGTGCTCGCTGGACATGAGGTCGCAGGATGAAGTAGACAAGGGAGACACAGGAAGATCGGACAACAGCGAGCACACCCCAGAAGCGGACAAGGACGGAGACAGAGAGGACAGGGACATGGAGCCATTGATATGCTGAAATTCGACAGACGGGCAATCATATTTAAGTAACAAAGGCCCGTCAAGAGGTAGGGGAGGACATGGCCGATATTCTGTACATATGAGTATGGGTCGACACAAGTCAGAGGCTATCTCACCAAGAGGCTCAATCTCAGTGTGGATTGTGGTAAGCATACTTGGAAGAGTCAGAAAGGTTCGAGAATTCCATAAATTGAACGTACTTAGAGTGGTCTTATAGCTCTGGATAATGAAGGAAGAGGACAATGAAGGAAGAGGACAAAGGGCAAAGAGACGTTCTCGGCTCGGAGCTTAAGTACGGATCTCCTCAAATTTGGTTTTAGTCAGATGATGCCTTGGCAAGTGCCGCGTCGACTTGGCGCTACTCAGCTTGCTCTCAGTGGACTATTGCGGTCTTGGATCTTGCTTGGATCTGTCGCCGAGGCTTCCCCCAGAGTCTAGACCGCCTGAGACCTTTCCTGCGCAGTGGTTGTGCATAAAGTCATAATAACGGCCGGACCTCGGAAGGAATATGTCAGTGTCAGTCGGAGTTCTAACTACGATCAAAAAGCACTGAATTTTGATGAGATTTTGGCGGGTGGAGAGCTGACAAGAACGAATCCTAAAAGATATTAGGACTCGTAACAATTGCCAGAATTTCACAATCAGTGATAGCACTTTCACTATTCAGGCAGATGCCAGTGATTCGGATGGATGTGGTAGGACTTTACGCAGCCTTTGAGTTATTCTAATTGACCCTTTCTGACCTAATTAGATTTTCCGAATATCAAGCTGGGCCATCTCAAACTCGTGAAAGAAGTGGCCAAACAAAATATCGTTGAATTTCACGAGGTTCACCACAAGAGGACTGGAGTTGTCAAACGTCGGGTTCCCAAGGTAGTTGGCTTGCGGGAAGTTTATCGAGCGCACGTCCATGGGGGCCAAAAGGAATTTACCGCAGTTGTGTATCAAGGATCTGACTTCGAAAAGGCAAGCTATATTCTGGTGTTAGTCTGTCGCCCTAATACAATTGCCGCAGCATCGGGCTCATGCAGAACAACGTGAAAAATTCCGGTGACAATACTCAAGTCTGAAGAGTGTTCAACATTATTTGATATTTTACCCAGACATCCCTCTTTGGTTCAGTTATTCGGTGTGACTTCCAGCAACAACTTCAAAGCCTTAATCTACCATGATGGTAAGTGAGAGCCTATCACCATGGAACCACACTGAATTTGTATTCTATTGCAGGATTGATTCCACTGGATGAATTTCGAAAGATGCATCAGCAATCCTCGCTGGTGTCGGGGTTTGTCGAGAATGAAATGGTATGTTTTCGCGTCGTTTGGTGTAAAGAAGTGCTTGACTATGGATTTGACCGAAGACTAAGCACCTTTTTGTAAGCTCAACGCAGGGCATACATATTAAACTGAGGGGCTCAAGGCTGCACTAACCCACTGGAAGGGCATCACCGGAGAATGGCTAGTTGGCCGGGATTCATATGGTGCCTGGAACCAGCTGAAGATGGACACAGTATTGTGGATCTGCGTCTCCACTGGGCAGTTGTGCATTGAGGTCAATGACAATGGGGAGCAGGATCCCACATCCATTCCTCAGGGACTACCAGGTATCTCTGTCTCATCCCGAGTTCATCTCACATCCGACACCAACTTGGAAGAAAAACTTCTTTCCCACATGTCTCTTGGTGATATCCACCACATATTTGCTACTGCTAGCCAGTGGCAATGGATTGATGTCGTTGATCCAGGCACTGTTCTGCTTGCATCTCTTTCCTGGCCCATGTCCAGCTATGCATTATTCAATCCATTTCCTGGAATTTCTCTATCAAACGGTCTGGGACTGCAAGATGTTCATTCAGACAGTTGGGAATACACATATACCCATCGGGGTTCTTCATTCCTGAATGAGGATTTGGTCATATTACCGAATGGGTGGACACGGTAAGTACTGTCCATTATATTAATTTGCAACTGAAGCTAACAAAAATCCAGTGTTGTGCCCGCAAATTTAACCCTTGATGAAGGGCGTCACTTGAGGAAACGCATAATTCTGAGTTTGGATGCAGAGCTGATGATTTCAAAAATATGGCTCTCACAGGCAAACCATGTCATGGATAAATCGGGCATGGATGCAGGTAAGTCCCCTTCAAACTTCATTTCAATCTTTGGCTCACTGATATATCCTCTCAGATGAATATTGTACGTGACAGTTTGTTCAATTCACAGAAGTCTGACTCATTTTGTAGTTATCATTGACTATCTTTCTCTGCAATTCTCAATATCGTTCAATCTCAACCCGTTCACATTGCAAGGAACATTCATGGCCGACACCCTACGGGATGATGTCTACCTTTTCCTGTTCCCCACCAACATAGACAACTCTGGTGGTCACTTGGCTTTGCACCTGCCAGAGAGCGAAACATACTACTGGTCATTTGATCCCAACGGAATTGAGCGGTTATCTCAAGAGGCCTCGGAGGAACTTGCCCTTCCACAGGTGAATTTTCAGGCCCAAGTAGCCGGACGCCGGTGGAGGAAGGAAGTCTATGATGCAATTGCCCAGTGTCATCACAGCATGGGATTCGACCCTCTCAGCCAAGATATTGCAATTGAACTTGGGTATCCTCTCGTGGATGTCGATAGGTTGATTAATCTTATTTACTGTGACGCGGTAAGTTTACTCCTTCTTCCGTTCAGTAAAAAACACTGATCAAGTGTCAAAGATCGAAGTGGTTGACGAGACTGAACCAGAGGCATAAATTTGTATGCTTGTCAGTACATATCTCGCTCCCTCAAGAGTTATTTATTGTATTACAATTCTATACTAAGAACCAGTTTGCTGTTGAACCGTGTGCAATCCGTACACCAACTACGAGTTATCCCCACTGTGGCCCATGGAATAAAGCCAAGAAATTGATGGCCAATGTGTTAAGCCCGTGCCAAAATTACGTCCATGATGCTTGCTGATCCTCCACCACCGCACCTCCCTATTTACTTATTTATTTTTGGTTGCAGAAAAGTGACATTCAGATGGATGGATGGGTGAGTTCAATTCAAGACCCCCCCCCCTCCAACCGATAATTATTTGAGGTGGAATAAAAGAATGAAAACTCGCCCAATGTGTAATTCAAACTGGGGGAGTCAAACCCCATCTGGATTCTGCCCCCACAAATATAGTTACAGCACACTACACCCGACTTATTTGTCCCTGGTGTCCAGTGTAAGTAAAGATATTTTGTCCCATTTATTGAACTGCTGTCCACATTCTTGTTTTTTTTTTTTTGTCTGCTTGAGGAATGCGATGCAGATATATAGAAATCAAAAGCATTTGACCTACAGCTGGATATCATTTATTGGATGTGGTACCCAAAAAAAAAAACAGACATTGACCAAGACAATATTCAGTCATGGGGAGTCAAATTCCATCTGCTGCGTAACACCTTGTGGATTCCCGGTGAGGGGGCGTACCAAGTCTGCCCTATGTGCTTTCTGAACTTATCTCACCCCCCATGAAATGAGATAATTTTTGCGCGCTTCAAGATTTTCAACCTTCGCAATTCAAAAGCTTGGAGTGGAGAGGGTCGGGCGCCATCTGCGGTACACAGACAGACGTGGATGGGTGCATCATGGGGGTCACGGGCGCGCAAGTAGTACGATGGCATGCGGGCTGAGCCATGCATAGTTTACCGGTGATGGTTGTGGTTGTAGAAGGTAAGTAGGTCAATGCGAACCCGGATGGTCATATAAACTCCAAGAAGATGCCTAGTGTCTTCTCGATACAGGTCAGGAATTCTCTTGCGCAGGTCGCGGTTCGGCACCTGAAAAGGTGCGTGGTGGGGCGGGGGCGTGTGGCGGGACATGTATTTGGATAATGTTGTTGCCTAACGGCTGGTTGATTCAGCACTTGTGGAAGGTTCAATTTTAGGCTTATATAATCATAGATGTTGCCAGGCGTGGATGGTGCAAAAGAAAACAGGCCGAGTCGTACATAATTCAGGGAGATATCTGAGGTTGGCTTTTGGAGAGGGCTATAGAGCGGGGATATGATCTGAGTCTGCTGAGTTCCACACGGAATAACGCAAGAGGCAAGCGGCTATGGCAACAGATATTATAAACTAAACAGGACTTCTTGAGGATGCCTCGGCCCGCCACCTGCCGCGTTGCAATTTGTTTGAAAGCGAGTCAAAGACGCGGCCCGGCCCGCCGGGGGTCATCAGGAAAAACCCGGCAAAATGATACGTGCCTGTGAGCAACCAAAATCGCTCATAATCGCCCAAAAGGGCGGACCACTGATCATATGGGACGCAGGCCATATTATGAGAATAGCATAATCCTGATACCATCTCATATGTAACTTGCTCGCACATTACAAGTGGACCATATGACACTTCTATGTACCTCAGGTTTTCCCAATTACACTCATCATTTCATTCCAAAACGGGGCAAATCATTCAATTGGGTCGAAAAAACTAATAGATAACAAAACTACGCCACGGCAGTAGAGGATCCCTCGGCGGGGAGATGGCCTTCTTCACCCTCAGCAGGGCGAGGTCCTTCGCTCTCGGCAGGAGGTTCCTCTACCTCGGGCGCCGCCAGCTTGGCCGCGTAATCTTTCATCCGTTGCGCCATTGTTGGGACACGAGCCTTGGGGTCCAAGTTTGATACGGCCGCCTCGGTGTCATCCGGCAATCCATGAGTTTTCCTGAAAGGGTGGTGAGAACAGATAATCGAGGTAATGGATACACGTACTCAGTCCACCAGGTTAACAGCTGCTCACGAAACTCATCAGGCATCCGCAAGATGGTGAGCAGGATCTCACGGTACAAGCTGCGGTAGGGAAACTTGCCCGGGGTGCCACCCGCATCGAATGTCGCTTGGGAGGACATCCCAAAATGGATCTAATGGGTGTCAGATCCAGCAGCGGCAGTGAAATAATGGCTGACCAAGATGGCGATGTACACGATGACCGGGTACGTAGGTGCCGTGATATTGTGTTTCTGTGCATTACCAGAACCATGCCCACCTGGCGCCCCTCTGGTCGCAGCTCCCGGTCCATAGAACACACATAGATATCCCTAGCGGGACGTTCATGACATGCCAGCATGAGTGAAATACGTGCTTACCCGGACAAGCAACGGGTGCTGTAGGAACCCAGCAAAGGGATTGGCGTCATCGCAGCGCTCCCCGGCCCACAGGAATGAAGGAAAATCACCGGCCTTTATTTCCACCAAGCGGTCACGGAGCTTCTTTTTAACCCCGAAGGATAGTTAGCAGTGCGTTCACAATAAAGGGAGCACGTACTCGGCATCTTCCCAATTAAGTACGTCCGGGCACAGCAGCCTACCACTTGCCTCATGATGGAAGCCGTTATTCATGCAGGCAGCGCTGAGGGGAGGTTTGAACGGGTACCAATCCCGGATCCTGTCCTTGATGGTGGAAATATCACTACTCCGCGCATCCTTGCGGCCAGCGTCAATCTAAAATGGGTTAGCGATGTTGGATACTGACACATCCACTCACCCAGCGACCAATTTCCTTGGCTGCGCTCTCCTTCCCGAGCTTGTTGATCAAGTCGTGCAACGTGGGAATCGTCTTAAGTAGCTCTATATACGTGCCGTAGAGTATGTTGTCCCTGTAAGACGTCAGCATTGGCTCACAACAGATCACACACTTACATATTGCTGAAGAGATCGTCGTCGTCCTCTGGACTGCGGACAATCCCCTTTGCAATAATGACCTCGATGCTGGAAAACATGTCAATGGTGCGCCCAACGATTCGGCCCTTGGATTGCAGCATGTCAGCCTCCTCGGGGTCTGCAGCAACAAGACTAGGGTACGATCAGCACAATGCAGGAGGCTAGTTAGAGCATACCGAGGCTTTTTTGGTACACTTTGCTCCTTTGCACTACTGCGACGCTTCTTCGGCTCCTTCCCCTTTTCAGGTGGCGGATTGTCGTCGTCATTGGCCCTTGGCCCACGGCGAGGCGGGTGCTGTGAATGATTGGAGTGAGCTGAATGCGTGGAGTTACGGGAACGGGATCGCGATCGAGGGGAGCAGGGTCGGGAGCGAGAGTGCGAGTCAGAGCGGGACTGTGACCGTGAAGGAGAACGTCGAAGCGGAGCATCCGGCATGGTATTGCTTCCGGCGCTGGATGAGCGATGCCCAGAACGCCACCGCCGCGCCATCTAGCTGGAGGGGGAATGAATGGGGAGCATGGTGGTGGTGGTTATAAGTCAAGAGACGAAACACATCAATGATCAACAAACCAACCATCATGTGCAATCCATCAAATCATGTGGTCAGCCAAACAACACAAAAGAAACGCGTCTGTCCGCGCGACGCGTCTAACTCAGGACACTTTGTATGCACTTTTGAGTTTCAATTATACCCAGATATGACTGGACTAATTATTTCTGGCCTCTAAAATTTTATTACGCTCCTTTCACATCAGACCAGCGAGTCCCTTTGAATTTGAATTACTATCTCGCTGATTTCGGGACCAGTGATATTATATTCCATGTGCAAAGGCGATCCATTGCATGCACACATTTGATCCAAGTCGCCATCTCGCATTTTTGTATCCTTCGTCTTGTACAACCATGGATGCTCCTGAAGACAACCTTTTGGAGCTCGAGGAGTCTTACCCGCCATTCATACCCTTTGATGATGCTATGGACATGATGCGTGAGCTGGTCCATCCGAATTATCCGGACACTTGGCTTGGCAATTTTCTATTTGAATATCACGAAAACAAGGTGAGCCTTCTTCCGTGATTTAAACTTGTGAATTTCAATATTGTTCCCAGATTGCGAAAGAAGCCATGAGAAAATCAAAGGAGCGCATCGACAGAGTCACCGAGAGGCTAGATCAATGGAATCAAAGGCGAAAGATGCGGCGGGACATGCGCGATGCTCAGGATTCAGATCCCACTTGCAGTGAGACAGATACTGATGGGGAAGAGATCAGGCACACGCTCGAAGTGCATCAACTTGCAGAAAGGCATCGTGGGTGGGCTGAAGCAAGGAGGAAGAGGAGGGCTAAGCGCAATCCCAATGAGGCCAGTGACAGTGAAACAGACACAGATGTTGTCCAGCTCCGGAAGGTCATTGAAGGAAAGAAGGTTGAATGGCGAAAGAGGTGGGCAGAAGCGCGAAAGAGGCAGGCGGCACGTAACCCGGAGGTGACTGAAAGCGAAACAGACTCAGAATTTGTGCCAGACATTGTCTAGATATTTTTTTGTGCTATTTCGGCATTTCCGTGCATGCAGCAAATATTGCCTTTTTTAGATTCACGAACTTTGCTCTCAAAAATCACATTCTGGCGTGCCGTACACAAAGCAGGCCCTGATTAAGAGAGTTACATGCGGGCTTGGTCTGGGTATTTATTTTGAGCACTCTGAATTCACCCCCCAAACGTGAGGAAGAGCCGATAAAACAGAATAATAAAATTGAAATATTAAAACTTGTATTCAAAACTTTGCTCTCAAAAATCACATTCTGGCGTGCCGTACACAAAGCAGGCCCTGATTAAGAGAGTTACATGTGGGCTTGGCCTGGGTATTTATTTGGAGCACTCTGAATTCACCCCCCAAACGTGAGGAAGAGCCAATAAAACAGAATAATAAAATTGAAATATTAAAATTCGCATTCAAGCCCATCCTCCTCCTCTTCACCTTGGTCCTCACCCCCTGAATCATCATCCCCTGAATCGTCATCCGGCTCCGAGCCGTTCTCATCCATGTCGGTGTCTTGAATAAAAGCATCGGGAATATTTACCGTGTCCAAAGCATGAATTTCATGGCGAAAGTTGGCCTCGTTGAGGTGACCAACACCTAGACCAAGGTAACGCATCATCATATCACGGTCGACAAATCTGTCCGGAGGTGAAATGAATGTTTACAAACAATATGGAACTGACCGATTGACATAGTAATTGGTCCAGTCCCCCTGCCGAGAATCATCACGGGCCATTGAAGGCGACAGGAGTTTAGGTGTCCGGCCCACAGCAAATGAAGGAATGAGGTGGCAGGCTCTCAGGACGTGAGCAGGATCTAGAAATCCGAATGCGTCGGGATCGTCCTCTGGAACATATCCAATACGATCGAGACGCAGGTTAGACGGCCCTGAGTCCCATTCAGCATCTAAACCCAACCAGCGAACCCATAGAAACTCCATCCGTTTAGGACGGTCAAGGGTACTATGCATCACATTCGCATGGTACACCTTGAGTACTCGAGCGTACCAAAAGGGGTGGCCCTCAGGATCGTCCTCGTTCGCACGCAGGAGCACAGTAGTACGGCCGGTGTTGATGTTAATAGTGTCTTGATCGCGTCGAACATCGTAGGTTGTATAATTGAAGGCGACCGTTGCGTGAGGATATAGGCAGCCATTTTGGAAGCGCACTTGCATGAGGTCGTCAGCACTGTAGTTTTGCTCGCCTCCCGCAGATCCGTGCCCTTGAATCCGCGAGAGAGCATTCGCTTTGAGCTTTGGGAGGAAATCCTGGCCGATTTGTCAGAGTTAAATTTTTGGAGGAAAGGATGAGAGACTCTTACGCGGAATGCGGGGTCCGAATCATGTGTTCGCACCAGTTCACCAATGTACTCTTTCGCAGTTTGATCCATGGCAATTCTATGGTGAAGGTCTAGTGGCTGGGTAGCTGGCAAGTTCGGAGCGGTTGTATCGGCCATCAATTCTTCGAGCTCCTCGTTCATGCGGTCGTGGACAGTTTCAACCACATCCATTTTGACCAGCTGGGAAGTAACATCCTTGAAGCTCGTGCGACCGTGGCGATTTTTGACGACGCGATGTTCAAGCTCACCCTGAATGAAAACAGCATCAATCAATCTAGGCACTTGAGCGTTGTTAAATGTCATTACGTACGGTCTGCGTGGAGTATGAGTCAGTCGTACCGTAACATCGAATATTTGTAGTATAATCAGGAAGAACATGGGTTTTGGAGGTGTTTAAATTGAAGGTACGAGGGCACCTCCCGCCAGAAGGTGCGGGTGCTGCAGAGTTTGGAATCGCAGGACCACCAGTTGCCTTCTGGGAACGCCGAGCCTCTGCACGCCCACGCGCGGCGTATTCTTTGGGAGTCTCGACCGTTGTAAAGGCAGCACAAGTGACTTTGGCGAAATAACGGAGTCCCTGGCACAGCTGCGTGGTGGCCTGGTCCATGACTTTGAGCGAGGAGTCAGTGTGCATGCGTAATTTAGCGAGAGAGTGCCAATAAGCGCATAGATAGAGTAGGTCCATGACAGATTTGTCGTGTTCCTCGGGGAGAAGTCCTTCGAAGCAAGGGATGCAGCACTAAAATAGAATTGGATTAATTTAAATACCGGCGTAGAGTTAGTAACAGAATTGACCTGCAGGATGTCCTCAAAGTCTCGTGCTGCGAGTTTTTTCATGTCAACGTCTGCCGCAAACTGGCGTATCGTTGACCTTCCGAACGGAGAAATTTGCCGAAAGCTGTACAAGGTATTAGGCGACTTGGGAGACTGCACGGAAGGACCATGAAACTTACCGCTCATTAAAGACCGTAGTGACATGGAGCGAGTATAAAATTCGAATCAAATGAGTGAAGAGATTTTTCCAAACACCGAGCTCAAACTCGTGCATCAAATCGACGACGAGCATGAGAAATAGATCAAGTCGGAACTCGGGATTTTGTAGGCTGTGCGAGAAGTCAGAGAACGCATTCTGCAGTAGATAAATTATAATGAGTAGGACCCCCTGTCTAAGAAAAGGGTCTTCATACCCGGGTTGGAACAAGAGACTCGGGCTTGAGGAGTGCTTCAACGCGGTCACTGTTGAGTGCGAGACCCTCGGTGTAGATCAGTTTGCGCGCTGCGTCCACTTTATGCCTCCGATCTTCATCATCCAGGCGCACTTCATCTTTTCGTATCTTCATGTCTGACTTGCTCCCCACATTTTCGATGATGCTTTTGGAGATCTTGCATCTCGGACACGGACAACCACCCATGTCGTGGATTGTGGCAATGAGAACTCTGTATTCATCTCAGTTCATAAATAATACGGCAGAAAAATAATAGGAAACTCACTTCTCGGGATAATCCGCCGAGTACGTGAAGATTCGCGGATAAAATCGACGTTTGATGCCGTCGGTGCAAGTCAAAACGATGCCGTGCTCGTAGGCGTGCCGAAATTCGTCGTCAAGCAGCTCGGCCCAGACCTTCTGGAAGAGTTCACGGCGCAAATGTGCCATAATTTCGCTGGTCACCTTCAGACCCTGGCTTGTCAAGAAGTCTTTTAGATGGTCTGGCAACTGTAAAGATGTTTAGTTTGTGTGCCTACAACGAGAGAGAGAAAGAAACCAACACCAGGAAGATATGCTGCATGGTGGGCAGCGCGTGCAGATGGCTTGCAGCGGAAATATTTAGATTGATTACCGAAATATGTGTATATCGGCCATGCCTTGGATTGGCCGAACTGCGCCAGATGTGTTGCGTCTGACCAAAACATGAAAGCGATAATAACACGGGGGAGTTTGCACCCGGCCTCTGGCATGGTCTTCCGAAGCGCTTCTTCGGCCTCCAACCATGCATCCGATGAGTAGAGCTCCCCGAAAATCCGTTCTGTCTCGGCTTCCCCATACGGTGAGTCCCAGAATTCTTTGAAAGCGTGCCAGTGAAATCCCTTTGAGGCAGCGTCCTCCTCGACAACCTCTTTGATTATTTGCATGAGAGAGCGCAGATGGACATCAGGAATGCGGAATTTGTGGACGGGGACAGGGTCGGCATCCGGATCGATATTATCATCCCGTCGAGCTGTAGCCGCTACTCGTGCCTTTTCTTTCTGGGCTGCTTTGGTGGCTTTTTGAAAGGTCGGAATATCGAGAGTGATACCCGTCTTCTTCCAGCCATTCCCACTCCACGGCGACTGCACGTCTTGGGCGAGCTGCGCGTCAATAGCATCAAAGTTGACGCCCTTGATGTCAGAGGTCAGGAAGCTGGGGTCGGTGAGAACACGCTGAAGCTCGGTGCGATCGCCTTTACTCTTCTTCCCGCTGCCGTGTTTGTGCCAGTAATTGAAACGGAAGGAAGAGAGATTGGGATAGGGGAAAATAATTTCAGCTATTGACCGTTTTTTGCGTTTTTTGACCGGTTCTCGGTCGACAGCGAGATCTTCAAGTGGGAGATCCAGGTCAGGAACACACGTAGGTTTCTTTTTATAGTGACGTGACACGCGAAATCGGTTGGCGACAGTGCGAATGCCCTGGCTGACAATGAGCGTCAGGCGGGTGACGTGGGGCAGATCAGGAATTCGGGGGTCTTCTTCATCATTCTCCAACTGACCAGGGCCCTCTGGAAGTACATCGGCCATGGCTCGCGCTTTACTCGTAGGCCGTCGTGTCCGCTTAGCAGGGAGAGGAGGGGGCTCCGGAGTCGGGAGCTCGTCGTTGAGCATCTGCATGTTCACAATTATTAGCTAGCTCTGTAAACAAAATAGATGGAGATGATTACATTCTGGTCACCCGCATTTGAATCAACATGAAGATCCATGCCGCTGCTCTGAGGCTTTGTGAGAATTAAATAATCTTCCTGCAAAAGTCAATTTTTGCTCACTGAGGGACCCATAGGAGTCGTGGGTACGGAAGTGTCCGTCCGCGAGCGTTTGGTGGCTATAGAGTCGGAGGCGGGACCAGGCTTTTTCCGTTTCCGGTCAAATCGCGCTAAAATACTAGCACGGGATGGTGCCTGAGAGGAGGAACTACCAGGGCCCGATGTCGACGGCCCTGAGCGTACGTCAGTCGCGTTCAAGTTGGCTCTGGGGATTGTCGAAGGCTGGCGAGTACTTGAAGACACCAGTTTCGGACAAAATTCCCTGACATGACGCGAGTAGTGGGCCTCAGTAGTGTACCTAGCGCCGCATGGACAAGCCCAGAGTCCAGAAGACATTCGACGCGGCGGGACTCAGACAGGAGGTCGGCGGGACAGGAGAGTGTCACGGTGACTTGATGGCGCACTGCAGAAGTGATCAAACTGATTCCAAGTGACGCGTCTCGCAAGGCTTCAAAATTCTTTTCTGGGTCTTGCAAACCACCTGCAACCAACTGGTGTGCATTCATAATCGCTCATGAGCCCTTCTGGTCAATCAGCAGCATCCCGTGATCGCGCAAAATAATTATGACAGCGATAATCGATCATGATCAGCCATCAGTTCTCTGGGTTTTTCCTGATGGTCGTGCACACAGCACTGCGCTGTTAACGCAGGCGTCTGCGGGAGAGCACAAATTAGTCGGAGGGAGTGTCTGCTGTACGCGTTGCGCACGCATATGCACAGTACAATTTCAGCGACAAAAGCGTGAAGAAGTATAAGCGGCGATCAGCGGAGTTGTGCGTCTTTCTCCAGCACTCCTCGCCTTACATATACTGGCCTCTTTTGCACTCTAGCTCGCATGAGACTGTGTATTGTCCCCTCCTTTATGGCCTAGGTGCGCCTACGTCTCCTACTGCAACTGTCTCGCTGATACATACGCGCCACTTTCAGCCAGTGCTTCCCGCCGTACGCGATGCTGATCTTGTCTCCCATGGCCCCCATCGACAACCTCGGCACCCAACGCCCTGCCGACGTCCCCTAGGCCCCGCCGCGGCATATAGCATCTCGCTCTCCTTCATCCAAGCGCTCCCTTCGGCGCGCCCCCCACCAAGCTCAAGGCCACCACCGTCCGCACGCCACACTGCCGGGCCCATCCGTGCGTGCCCCCGTCCCGTCGCCGTGCCGCTCCCGGCCTTCCCGCCCGCGCACGCCCACCTGTCCCCCGCGTCTGTGGCCGGACGTGGGCGCGGAGAGCGGCAGGACCGCTTCCATCAGCGCCCTTAGTTCCTCCCGGATTCGTTCGTGATGCGCATTGACCTCGCCTTCGTGTCGCTCGGGCCTCGGGAGGGCTGCGCCGTCGCCTCTGTTCTCGGTGCGCCGTTCTCTCTTTATCTGCCTATCCTCTCGCTTGCTGATTGTTCATCGCACTATGTATTAGGCTGCGACCTCGGTGTCCTCCTGTGCATGACCTTCGTCCTCCCTCGTCTCGCCGTGCCGTCCGTACGTGCAATCACAGCACCTCCGAAGGCCACCGCTACTCCGGCGCATTCAACGAGTACGACCTCTTCGACGCGGAGGAGATGTTCGTCGCGGCCCCGCCTTACATGCACCCACGAGGTCTCGAACGCCGCGATCGTCGTGGAGCGCAATTAAATGGCGTTGTTCTCGGACGAGAATGGTCATACAGATACGTATCGCACAGGATGGTCCAACGAGGTACGCACCGACCGCATATTCAGTGGATCCACTTCCTCGAAAGCATACTCAGACGCCGATGATCGATTGAAGGGGCCCCCAGCTGGAAATGCCCGCAGCTAAGCAACCGCGGCAACTGGTGAGCATTACAAACCATTCATTCGTTCGAGAAATCCCGTTGATTTTTTTGCTAGAAACCTTTGTGAGAAAATGCAGGTGTGTTGTTCGCATATACACGACTGAAAGGACACTTGTTGTAAACCATACTTCGATGTCCGAGTTTTCGTTCCATCCGGTGTTGTATATATAACGTCGCAATCTTTGAGTATCTCGCACGGAATCTTCGAGTATCAGCTTGTAAACCACCTGAGCAACTGGACTGGGTTGAAATTACACTGTATGTCGTACTCTTTTTATATTTTGAGCTTGAAGTGAAGTTCAACGTTGAGCTCGAGCTTCTTCCTAGTAACTACTTTCATGCTTGGGTCTGTGGCCCGGGTAGTACGAGTCCATCCAAGGGGAGCCTAATCAATGTGATTATACCCAGGTATCGTTGTAAAGACTCCACGCGAGAATTGAGGAAAAAACAAAACCGGATCTAGAAAACTTCCCCTCATACAATTAATTCTGGTGTTCATAGAAACACGAGTGCTGGACGCGGAAAATGCTGTGGAATTACACACGGCTCGAACGGGGTCCTTCGCAAGCCAGATGCCTATGCTTACCAGACGCGTACGAAGTGGTATCGGATGTGGTCTCGCATTATCTCATCGCCTCGCTTATAAGTTAGATTGCGAAACAAAATGAGTAAACCATCGATAATTTAATCCTTCCGTGAACGGCTTGACCCCGGATCGAGCCGGGGACGTCGGGGTCAAGGATATTTGTTACCCGGCATCCAAGACCCTAAACACCATGGTTGGATGCTAAGATCCTGCACCACTACCTTCAGGCCGATTGGAGCCCCAAAATATTTGTTTCTTTGGAATTGGGGCTTTCATGCAGTTGGAGGTCATTCCTTGAGGCAACCATGTATAACAACATTCAGTCCCTCTCAATCTGGCCCGAAGGACTTTCATTGACTTCATTTTATCAGCCATTGATCAGCCATGAGCCACCAGTTTGCGCAACACCAAAAAGCCCACTGGATGGCTTGAATGGCTGCTGCGCAAACTGGCTATTATGACACATCCAGGATCTGTCATAGACAACAGAGTAGTATAAATTACTACGAATAAATTATCCTGTTCTTTACCCGTGCAGCCTATCAAAATATAACCTTCCCATAGGCTGTTTGCCTCCTCCCCGTTGCGGTTACCAGCTCCAAAAAATAAATTGGTTCTCGGCATTAATGATCACAAAGTATTGTATTCCGGAGGTGGCTCGTCACTAAAGTTAGTATTCTGCTGCTACTCCTGTCTGAGCAACTAAACCTCGCGCTCTAACCTCTCCACTCTTTCACGATGCTCACGCTCTGAAATTGTCCCGGGAGGTAGCTGAGACAAGCGCCCAGAAGCAGATGAGGTCGTCACGGCAGCTTTCGAGTTGAATGAACCGATAATGGGCAGTGGAGTTGAAAGAGAAGTCGGGTGGTTTGTCTCCGGTGCAGAGAATCGGCGGCGGGCCTGCTGTCTCCTCCGTCTCAAGAATAACAAGAGGAGGGAAATCCCAACGAATGCTAAAAGCAGTCCGACGACAATCCTGGCTATGGCCCCGGAGGATATAGCATGTTTTGTGGTCAGGACGATAGCGGTTGAGGATGATACTCCGGTCGCTGCGCCTGCAGAGGTGGTCGGGTTGGTGTCGCTAAGAGGGCGCATTGTCAGTACCGTTCAAGCGCTGACGAATGAGAATAGTAAAGCGCACGGTTGGCCTGCCCCACTTCCAGGCTGGCTTTCATTGCCTGTGGACTGTCCTTTCCCCTTGTTGAATTGTTTAGGCCGATCTGAAAAACCAATGAAATAAAGCCATACGTTGGGGAGCTCATCGCATTTGCTCCAGTGCCTGACCCATCACGCAAAAAAAAAAGTCAGGAACTTGGGTTTACGTCTTTCGGGGGAAGCTCTTAAGGAGTCGGACTTACCGGCTCTGACCTATTCATTGTGAAGACCGAGTCTAATCAATCGATCGAAATACTCACGGAAGCTCCGAGTTGCTGGGACTGTTTTCTGTAAGCTCCAGATAATCTTCACAATTTACGGGACTCACGTTGTAATCTGAGTAGTGGCTGGTCATAATAGTCAAAGAGGCAAGTCGGATTCGTCGCAAGTATGAAGACACGGGCTCGCAGTAAGTACGATGACACGGCGCTCGCAAGAGACAGTGGGTGCTGTGCAAGCGACTATATTTGGGAAAGAGTGGGTAGCAGCAGCAGTAGTATTTATAACAAACTCGCTCCACGCTCATCCTTTCAATAACAACAGCCGCGTCCACGACCTCGCTCTTCTCGACGGGGAACATGTAGAGCGGGGCGCGACGAAGATCTCCTCCGCGTCGAGGAACTCGCCTTCGTTGGGCACGCCGGCGTAGTAGTGGTCCTCCGCGCGCGGCGGGGAGCTGAGCCCGCGGACGTTTACTTATTCTCAATAATGACAGTCGCGTCGGCGACCTCGTTCTTCTTGCGGGGGACGTGTAGAGCGCGCGCACGACCAAGATCTCCTCTGCGTCCAGGAACTCGTCCTCGTTGGACACGCCGGCGTAGTAGTGGTCCTCCGCCCGGGACGCGGAGCTGCGCCCGGGGACGGCACGGTATGAGACGAGGAGGACGCCGATGCCGCAGCCTGCGCGCACAATCAATAAGCGATAGGATACGCAAAGACAAAGACAGAAAGGACGCACCGAGAACGAAAGCGACGGCGCAGCTCCGCCAGGGGCCGAGCGACACGAGGGACAGGTGCACGCACTCGAGGAACGAGTCCACACGGAAGTAGAGGGGTCGGCGCCCGCTGTTTACACGCGTGCCGCCGTGTGCATGCGCCTGGGTGCGGACTGCATGTGTGCGCCGGCGCGAAAGGCGGGAGCGACAGGACGGCGGGGCGGGAGGCTGCGGACCGGTGGGCTAGGCATAATGGCGAGCGCCGCCGTGGCTAAGGCGAGTGCCTTCATGAAGGAGAGGGCGTCTGGGTGCCGCACCGCTGCTACTAGCGACATGAGGGCGAGGTGCACACGCATGCGGAACGAGGCTGAGCGGAAGCAGAGGCGCTGGCGGCCGCTCTCTACGCGGATGGCGCGACGAGACGAGGAGCCGAGGCCGCAGCCTGCGCGCACATGAGCAAGGGTAGAATAGGCACACAGAGAAAAGGACGCACCAGAACAGAGGCGCCGGCGCGGCCTCCCAGGGCCCGAGAGACATCAGGGCGGCGTGCACGCTTGAGGGTTTAGTCCGTGCAGAAGTAGAGGCAATAACGGAAGCGTCATGACGTGGATGCGGCCGGGCTCTACGTGGGCGTGCGCGGGTACACGTGGACGTGCGCGGCATGCGGGACGACGGTGGCCATGAGCTTGTGGAGGGGGGCGCGACGAAGCCAAGTGCAAGGACAGTGAGATGCTGTGCGCGGTCTGACGCAAGTGGCGTGCAGCGCTGCTGCTGCTTCTTTAGAGCAAATCGGTGCGCTGGGCTGGCCACAGACACCGAGATCAGCAGCGCGGCGGGGAGGCACTCAGGCTGGCTACATTGCAAAGGAGAATCAGTGGCCATCCAGCGGCGATAAGAGATGTGGACACACCTCGGCCAACACCCAGTGCGAGGACGGACAGGTTCATACGATATCAACTGAGAGATGAAAATGTGGCGGTGCAATCGAATTCGCACTCCGCTTATCGCCGCTTTAAATGCTAGGCGGCGACGGCCGTCAACCTCAAGGATCCGGTTTTCTGGACTGCAGAAGGTGCGGGATGGCAAAAAAAACCGCTGTCAAACGTAAATTTACGGCCCTATGGGAAGGCTGCGAATGCACACAACCGACGTGAAATTGTGCTGTGCGGAGAGACTCATGAGTGTTTTGAAGTTCAATTGAGGTTGCTATTTTATTCTCACCTTTCACTATTCGCGTGAAGCGAATTGATTCCAGGATAACGACATGCATTCACATAAGAAGAAAATGAATATCTCAACCCAAGTTCTGGGGGAAGTTTTCTGGTGTGATCATTAATAATTTTGTAATTCACCAGAACGGTCGTCGGTATGTGTCAAACACTTCGCGGAAAACGGTTCAAATCCCATCCAACCCGTACGGCCATCAACGGTGGCACTTCGAGGGCATTTTGCCGTCCCATTGCGGCCCTGTAAAATTCCCCAGATAATTTCTCGACGGGACGGCCTGCCGCTGACCACACCCGTGAAACCCATAAAACACAGGGACGGTGGGCAACCCTAGCTGTGCAGACTCCCCAAAACTCTCGCCTCTCATGCAAATGCAGAAGAATAATATCACGGGCGCAAAATCCTCACAATCTTCGCAATTATTGTCAGGTCACATCTCTAGTCTCAGAACACACAATAATTGTGGAGTTCACAGTACCTGCGACCACATATAATGGATTTTCTGCGCGTCCAATCAGTACAGCAGGCGCGCATTCTGAACGTTTTTCTCATTTGCGGGCAGGCACAAATGATAGCAGAAACGAAGTAATATTCAGGAGATAAATAAGCCATGAGATTGACCGGGTAGGAGGCCACGGAACGACGGGCTTCTTAAAGTGCCAACAAGACAAACAAAACGCCAGCTGACATCGATCTCCGGCTTGTATCCAGGGATATTGAGAGGATATCGGCGGGAGTTTTGGTTCCATGCGTTTGGAGTTGAATTTTCTTTGGAACCCACCCAAAAAATCCTCTCGAATCATGGAAAGTACGTGAGATAAATAAAAGGCACTTACAAAAACTTGGGAGCCAGAACTCATTGGCACCGAAGGTTTAAATATCGAAAGAAAATATGTATCTCGCCAGCATCAAAATCAGACTGTGGGGAGTCCAAAAACTTCTTCTGATGCGCAACTGAGCCCACATATATTAATCTGGTATGGAAAGGATTCGTGTACGTCTCCCAGATGCGTTATCAGGCCTCATCACCGCTAGACCCCTATTAATATTCTCTTTGAATGTGGTGTTGAAGTATGAAAATTCAGGAAAATACGGCACTGCAAGTCAGACTCAACCCCGATTGGAACGCGCCCGTCACCGGATGCTGTAGATGCAGTGCTGCTCACAGGCCTGGATAAGCCTGAGGAAAATTGATCGAAGTCGGTCCAAATTTAAATAGCGATATTTGAGGTCAGCACGTGTCTGGCTGGTGAACAAAATGAAATAAAATAAAATACATAAGATTACAGTGCTAAAATAACGAGCAGCAACATTAGCGCACAAATAGGAAGGTTTCTTGCTTCATGCCGTAATACTTTCTGCGTCATCGCGGCAGGACAGGATGCAGCGAAATATCGCGGTACGCACGTAGCATTCAATCTACTTATAATTATCTTTTCTGCTCACTAAGTTTTTGCGCGTCGCAGCTTTGCCTATTTTTGTGTACGAGCTGCTCTCATCAAAGGTGTTGAGAATGCACGTCCGTCTTAATCTTTCGGTGCTTCCTAGGAATCCCATGTGAAAATCAATTATTTACGAGACACTAATCACAAAATACAGCTGCACAAACAGGTTGTGCTTTTCTGTTTGTGCACAGCACCAGGACTGCTGTAGAGCTTCGGGCCTTCGGCGCCTCTTATACAGCTTCGGCACTCTGTGGATTAGACGCCCATGAAGTTCATAAATAGGTGTCATGCACAGCCTTCGCTGAGCCTCTCTTCTTCCACCACCACGACCTACCCACCCACCACATGCCGAGGAAAGCCCATCCAAAGCCACTGAGATCCCCGACGACCGAAATCATGCCTCAGGGGGTTAGGTAGCGAGCTATCCGTTTCTGCTTTCGGTGGTGCTGATGATGCCTGCTAGTCACACTATGCTCAACAATTGCCAGAATTTCACAATCACTGGCGGAACTTTCGTTGTTCAGGCAAACACCAGTGACTCAGATAAAAGCGGTGAGATTTCCCGTAGGCCTCAATTTCCCCAGCAAGCCCTTACTTCCCGGACTAGATTTTCGGCGTGTGAGAGTGGGCGATCTCCGCCTCGTAAAAGAAGTGGCCAAAAAAAATATTGTTGAATACCACCATGTTTGCCACAAGCGGACCGGGGCTGTGAAACGCCGTGTTCCCAAGGTAGTCGGCTTGCGGGAAATCCATCGAGCGCATGTCCATGGGAGCCAAGAGGAATTCACCGCAGTTGTGTACCAAGGATCCGACTTTGAAAAGGCAAGCCATATTCTGGTGTTAGTCTGCTGTCCTTCTAGAATTTTTGCAGCACCGGGCTCATGCAGAACGGCGTGAAGATTTTCGGTGAGCATTTTTCTTTGACTAATGTCTTAACACAACTTCACTCTCTGGCATCCCAACCCAGACATCCATCTTTGGTTCAGTTATTCGGTGTGACTTCCAGCAACAACTTCAAAGCTTTAATCTACCATGATGGCAAGTGAGGCCCTGTCCCCTTGGAACCACTCTGAATTTTTATTCTATTGCAGGGTTGATTCCACTGGATGAATTTCGAAAGATGCATAACCAATCTCCGCTGGTGTCAGGGTTTGTCGAGAGTGAAATGGTGTGTTCTCATGTTGTTTGGTGTAAAGATGTGCCTGACTATGAATTTGACCAAAGGCGCAGCACCTGCGGGTGAGCTCAGCGCAAGGATACAAATATTAACCTGACAAGTTCAAGGCTGCACTCACTCACTGGATGGCTGTCACCGGAAAATGGCTACGTGCCCGGGATTCACATGGTCGCTGGACCCAGCTGGAGATGGGCACGGTGTTGTGGATCTACATCTCCACTGGACAGTTGTGCATTGAGGCCGATGACAATGAGGAGCAGGCTCACACACACATTCCTACGGGACTACCAGGTGCCTCCTTCTCATCCAGAGTTCATCTCACATCCAACACCAACTTGGAAGAAAGACTACTTTCCCAGATGTCCCTTGATGACATCCACCACATATTTTCGACCGCTTACCAGTGGTATCGAGTTGATATCACTGATCCAGGCACAGTTCTTTTTGGATCTCTTTCCTGGCCCACGTCCAGCTATGCACTGTTCAATCCATTTTCCGAAATTTCTCTATTGGACAGTCTGGGATTGCAGGATGTTTATGCAGACAGCTGGGAATATACATATACCCAGCGTGGTCCCTCATCGATTGATGAGCACCTTGTCATGTTACTGAATGGGTGGACACGGTATGGAGTCTCAATTATTTTAACCCTTGACTGTGATTGACATGTAACCTAGTGTTGGCCTAAAAGATTTACCCATTGACCATGAACATCACTTTTATAAAAACATATACATGACTGTGGAAGCACTGCCAGAGATTCAAAAATGCTGGCTCTCACAGGCAAACCATGTCATGGATAAATTGGGCTTGGATGCAGGTAAGTTGCCCTCAACATCAAGTTCAATCCTTGGCTCAATGGTAATCCCTCAGATGAATATTGTATGTGACAGTTCATAAAATTCACAGAAGGCTGACTTATCTTGCAGCTGTCATTGACGAAATTCATTTGAAATTCTCAATCTCATTTAATCTCGACCCATTTACATTGCAAGGAACATTCATGACCGAAACCCCAAGGGATGATGTCTACCTTTTCCTGTTCCCTGCAAACATAGATGCCTCAGGGGGGCACTCGATTGTTCACCTGCCTCCCGGGCGCGAAACATATAACTGGTCATTTGATCCCGACGGAATTGACCGATTACCTCAGGATGCCTTGGAGGAGCTCGCCCTTCCAGATGTGAATTTTCGGGCCCAAGCATTCGCATTCCAGTGGGGCAAGGAGGTCTATGATTCCATTGCCCAGTTTCATCACAGCAAGGGATTCGACCATACCAGCCAAGATGTTGCGATTGAACTTGGGTATCCTCTTGTCGATGTTGATAGGCTGATTAATCTTATTTACTGTGACGCGGTAAGTTTACTCCTTCTTCCGTTCAGTAAAAAACACTGATCAAGTGTCAAAAGATCGAAGAACCAGAGGCGTAAATTTTTATGCTTGTCAGTATTTCGCTCCCTCAAGAGTTGGTTACTGTATTACAATTCTATACTAAGAACCAGTTTGCTATTGAACCATGTCCAATCAGTACACCAAGTGGGAGTTATCCCCACTGTAGCCCATGGAATGGAGCCAAGAAATTTTAAGGCCAATGTGTTCGTTGGTTGCTGATCCTCCACCACCGCACCTCCCTATTTATTTTGGTACCAGAAAGTGAGATTCAGATGGATGGATGGATGAGTTCAATTCAAGATTCCCCAGCCGGTAATTATTCGAGGCGGAATAAAAGAATGAAAACTCGCCCAAAGCGTAATTCAGACTGGGGGAGTCGAACCCCATCTGCCCCCACAAATATAGTGGCAGCTGTGTTCCGTAAACTATGCCCAATCTATTTGTCAGTGTAAGTAAAGATCTATTTGTTCCATTTGTTGAACCGCTGTCCACATTCCTGTTTCTTTTTTTTTGTGCTTGAGAAATGCGATGCAGATATATATAAATCAAAAGCATTTGACCTACGGCTGGATATTATTTATCGGAGGTGGTGCCACAAAAAAAAAAAACATTGACCAAGACAATATTCAGTCACGGGGAGTCAAACTCCATCTGCTATGTAATACCTTGTGGATTCTCGGTGAGTGGGTCCGTACCAAGTCTGCCCTATGTGCTTTCTGAACTTATCTCACCTCCCATGAAATAAGATAATTTTTGGGTGCTTCAAGATTTTCAAAGTTCGCAATTAAAAAGCTTGAGTGGAGAGGTCGGGCGCCTTCTGCGGTACACAGACAGACGTGGAGGGGTGCACCACCGGGTCACGGGCGCGCGGTAGCACGGTGGCATGCGGACCGCAGAATGCATAATTTACTGGTGATGGTTGTGGTTGTGGAAGGTAAGTAGGTCAATACAAGCCCGGATGGTCATATAAATTTCATGTCTAGTGTCTTCTCGATACAGGTCATGAATTCTTTTGCGCAGATCGCGGTTCGGCACCTGAAAAGGTGCGTGGTGTGACGGGGGCGTGGGGTGGGACATGTATTCAAATAATGTTGTTGCCTAACGGCTGGTTGATTCAGCACTTGTGGAAGGTTCGATTTTAGGTTTATGCAATCATAGATCTTGTCAGGCGTGGATGGGGCAAAAGAAAACATGGCAAGTCATACATAGTTCAGAGAAATATCTGGGGTCGGATTTTGGAGAGGGCTGAAGAGCGGGGATATGTAGTTGTGAGTACGGGCAATGCACTAGTTGGGTGCGGGAGAGAGCCAAGTGGTCGATGGATATGTACCAAGGATGGATTGTTCAAGTTAGACATCGATCTGAGTCTGCTGAGTTCCACACGGAATAACGCAGGAGGCGAGCGGCTACGACAACAGATATTAGGGATGGTCAGAATAGGATTCTTGACGGGGATTCTCAGGCGATTCTGACGAGGATTCTGAGGTGATTCTCATAAATGATTTTGATCAGAATCATGTGATAATCACCCAGAATCGCCCTGAATTCTGACCGTCCCGTTAACAAGGTGATTCCCACCACAATTCTGGCCATGGTAAAGTACTTGTGTGTTGATTATTATTATTTATGATACACTTGGCGCTCTGTCATGCCTCCTGCCAATCAACGCGAAGGGCAGCAGCGTCGCACAATGATGCACCGGTGTGCTATGTCCTCTTCTTCCCCAACAGGACCCTCCTGATCCTTGGGATCATCATCCACCTCGATGGCTGACTCCTGTTTGCTTTTTTGGGGGGGGCGCCTGTGTGGCTTTTTTTTCATGGCAACAGGTTTTTCTTCCTCATGAGCTTCGGCGGCAGCAATGGCAACAGCTTGCTTTGCTCTACTGGAGGTAGTAGAAGCCTGGGGAAACATGAGAAGAGATAAGACCGAGCTCAGTGGTGGCGGCGATGGCGATGGCGATGGCGATGGCAAGCGAGGATCTGACGATGTGTCAGCTGCGCAATAAAATAAAATAAAGATTAATTTATTTAGTCTTATAAAGGAAGGGATCAGCGGAAGAGAATTGAGAATCGCCTCAGAATCGTTGTCAAATCTCCTCCAGAGGAGCTTCTACAATTCGAAGCGATTCTTATTTACGGAGATTCTCCCACGCTTTTTTAAATCAAGAATCGTCTCAGAATCGCTGATCAGAATCGCCTGAGAATTGCCGTCAGAATCCTATTCTGACTGTCCCTGTTATAAACTAAACAAGACTTTTGGAGGGTGCCTCGGCCCGCCACCTACTAGACTCGTCACCAGTCTGTAACCAGATACTGAAAATATGTGGCGAGCACTTCGGTGGTTACAGACTGGTACAACTCGTTGAAAGTGATTGAACTGTCCCCGGAGTTTCAAATTTTAGCAGGTACCGTGATCGGCCGGCACAAGAGCCATCAGACCCCATCAATTCTGGTCGAAAGTTGATGGCTCTCTCCACTCTCCCAAACTAGATTAAAAAATAAGTGAGGAGACAGATTGAGCTATTTTTAAAGTCAAATAGTTCATGTGTGCTCCAAATTGATACATACTCAAACTGCATCCCAGAACAGGGCCCTCACCAAATTTTCAAACTCCACGGACAGCCCAATGCAACAACCCGAGTTGTACCAGTCTGTATACACCGAAGTGCTTGCCACATTTTTCGGCCATTGTATACAGACTGGTTACGAGTCTAGCCACCTACTGCGTTGCAATTTGTTTGAGAGTGAGTCAACGACGCAGCCCGGGTCGGACACACAGCCCTGCGCTGTTAACGCAGGCAGCTGCGGGAGAGCACAAATTAGCCGGAGTAAGTGTCTGCTGTGCGCATTGTGCATGCATATGCACCGCACAATTTGAGTGACAAAATGAGTGACAAAAGCGTGGGCTGGGTATTATTGATATTGAGCTGCGATCGCTGAAAACAAGAAGGATTTAAGTGGCGATCAGCGGAGTGCGAATTTGGGCACCACCACAACTCACCTCTTTTCTCCAGCTCCTTGCCTTATACTGGCCTCTTTTGCAGTCTATATCGTATGAAGCTCGCCCACGTCAACCCCTCCCTGGACATGTCACGTGTTTTCCTTTTAAGGAAAGAGGTTGCCGCTGTTGGCTGTAGCCGCATGTCAATAGTGATCCTGTACATTTGTTCGATGTAAATGGAACTATGGCTTAGTGGTAATGTGTGTACCCTTCTTGATTTGTTGTTACCTGTGGTCCAAGTTTGAGTCCCCTTTGATGTTTCCCCCCTTGGCCGCCTCTTGTTCTTCCAGGGCTTTACCCCCAAGACTCCTGCACTACGAGAGGCTCAATTTTGAGAAGAAAGCGCGAACAAGTCTTTAGCGTGCCCACCTGAGATGCCCCGGTTCGGGGGACCCCCCGAGCTTGCAAGGGAGGGGAGGGGCATCAAATGGTAGGTACTCTTCATGCACACTACGAAATGCTTATGTAACAAACAAAACTCTCATATTCAGTTTTGGAACAAAAACACCAATATAAGTGAATAAATTAATTTGTTTTCAATATTTACACATGTGTATAGATCATGTGGTATGTCCGAGGAGGGGTTGACCCAAGGGGGTAGCGGAATTCGAAAAAATGATATCAACCCGATATTTATTTTTCAGCCAAAATCCTGACCTCCCCTTGCCTGCTATATAGAGTAAGTTTTTCCCATGCCGGAGTCGGAGATCATTTTTCTTTCCGCCAAAATTGAAGTTCATTCCCAATTAACTGCGGCAAAAGGGGCATGTAATTCCGTCGATAATGGTATACACTCAAAATCCAGCAAAGCCCAAGTTTTTTCGGCCTCCCAACAACCGGTAACCGTTTTTTTGAGTCAGCCTCAAGTTGAATTCAGCAGTCAGGAATCATAAAAACAGAAATAGGTATTTGAGTATGGTATTAATTGTGATGTTTTGCTGTGAAAACTACCCACCTTTAATCACGGCCAAGGAGTGAACAGGTGAGAACATGGTTATATTTCGCAATCGCTTTGTGATGGAATGATTGACGGCTCCACGTGACACTTTATTGCCAAATATGGTCGCACAGCCGAAATAAACCAATATCATAGTACTGAAGTCTTCTGGGGGTCTTTAAGCCTGCTAAAACCTCAATTCTGCATGCTATAGGCTTTATGAAAATCAGGTGCATTATTTTTTTTCAGCAGGATTCCTAGACCCTCCCCCAGGTCGCGGTCTCGGCTTAGGATCCCGCTACCCCCTTGGGTTGACCAACGGTTGCTATTGTATGAAACTGTGTATTGTCCCCTCCTTGCACTGGGCATGGGTGTGTTGACGTCTCTTATTGCTACTGTCTCGCTGATACATACATGCCACTTTTAGCCAGTACCTCCGCCTGCGCGATACTGCTCTCGTCTCCCATCGACAATCTCGGTACCCAACACTCCGCCGACGATAAGTGCACAAAGACCCCTCCGAAAAACAAATCACGTGCTGATTGACAGGTCGCGTAAATACAGTAACACAAGTACATAGCGAATGAATTGGCACTTGTTAGAACTCCGTAGAGTTCTGGGGTAAGGGCCGCTAAGTGCCCTTAGGAGTCCAGTTATTAACCTCACGGAACGTGAATAGCTTCGAACAAAATGTATTGTTGAAGCACTGCATGTAGTGTAAGGGTAAAAGTAGATCTAAACTATGGTAAATAAAGTGTACAGTATTTATACGAGAAGGTCATCCTGCGATCCTAATACAACCACTCCGGGAGCCCCCGGGGTAGATAGGGGGTCTCCAAGACGGTAAAGTGCACGTCTCTAACAGCACTTTTTTCTTCTATCTTTATAACTTCCATAAGCTTTCAGTTAGCAATTCATCAAACTTAAGCCATTTCACACCCACCTACATAAACCCTCTAATGCACATCAATCACATACGGAATTCGAAGTACCCCCAAAATTCTAAACACTCAGAGACTGATGTATGATGGGCCACCGTCGACTCGGCGACACGCACCACCCGGCTTGCACCCCGCCCGACTGTTCCCTCCTGCATTATTTATTACCCAACTCATGTGTGTTCCTCCTGTAGGCTGTAGGTGTTATAACCCTGCCCGTACCAAGCTGTATTAACATCCAACCTCCCCTAGGGATACAAATCCCCCCTTTCCCCTTCCCAATCCCTCGCCGAGGCACATCATTAGCAAGCCCCGTATTATTCATCAAATGGCCTCGCGCCAATTATTTTTAATAGTGAAAAAAAAAGCCATTTTATCTGGACTCGAACACACAGATTGACAAAAGCACTATAACTATCAGGAATGGACAGTTTAACCACTTCTCCATAATAGCATCTAAAGAGACTTCCTACCAAGGATGCTGGAGTTCCTGTGGAAGGGGATTCATAATTCACACAGAATAGGGAAATACTGGGTGCACATACCTGAGTGCGAGGACCGCGCGACATGCCAGGAGTGCGGAGTGCTGGAAGATCTTGACCACATTCTAACGGGATGCACAAGTCCGGGGCAAGACATCATATGGCGAGCGGCAGAGTCACTCTGGCGTGAGAAGGAGACACATTGGCCAGTGTTGTCCCTGGGCACGATACTCGGCTGTGGGCTTGCAGAGTTTTATGACGAGAGAGGCAGGCACAAGTCCGGAACGGAACGGCTTTACTGGATCTTGATATCCGAATCCGCTTATCTTATCTGGAAGCTAAGAAATAAATGTGTTATCTCGGGGAATGGGACCCCAATCGAAAAAGAAGAAGTGATAAACAAGTGGAAGTACACTCTGAATCAACGGCTACAAGTCGATAAGGCCTTGGCAGAAAGGCCGCTGGGAGGTAAACATCCCGCGCTGGCACCAAAACTCGTCTTAATGACATGGGCCGGCACGCTAGACAACGAGCGGAACTTACCGGCAAATTGGCTACGGGAACCCAGAGTTTTAGTGGGTAGCCGCGCCTTTCAATCACAGTCCCAGCCACGGCGGAGAAACCGCAGGGACGGGTGATGCGGCAGCCCCACACTACCCCTAGGTGTGCGTAATGCATTTCTCTGGGTGGTGATACCACTCCCTGGAATTATTGTTCCAAACTTTCAGTGATGTCAGTAGCTAAAATTAATTCTGTCTTTGTTTTTCAAACAACTTTAAATTAATTTTCTTTCTAACTCAAATACATGTACTACAGCGTAAACTGACAGGGTAATATTAATTCCACAGAGGATGAAATAGAAGACAGAGTCAGCGAGAATGAACGCGAGGAAAAAGAATGAAACCTACGAAAAGTAAAATTAATTTTGTTTTGGTGCAATGAGAGAACTTCAAAATAAATCTGGATTGGAATGCTTACAGAAAGTAAAATTAATTTTGCTTTCATGCAGAATGAATCTGGATTGAAGAAGCCACATGGGCAGGGTGGAATTAAAAATTTACCCAGTGGAATTAATTTTGTGTTGGAAGACAGAATGAATCTGGACTTAAGGATGAGTTGATCTCAATGCAGAATGAAACTTACACGAAGCAGAATTAAAACTCACACAGAGTGGAATTTATGTCTGGAATTAATTTTGGCTCGAATTATAATTATTTAAATGAACAAAGACGTGGCAACGTACCTCCCGCAGCTGCGTGCAGACTGGTGAGGTTAGTGGATGGCAACGACGAAGGCGGCGCAGCAAAGCTTCGCGAAAGCGGTGGGGAGATGGCGCGGTCGCGTGGAGAACAAAAATCAAATTTAGGCGTCGATGGTGTCGCTGCACGCCGCAGACGTCTCGCAAAGTAGTTCCATAACATCTTGAGGAAAGTATAAGTACACCGTAGTGAGAATAAAGAGGTGAGTGATAACCACATATCGTGAATACTTGAGACACCAAAAAGCGCCCCGCGTGCGAAATTGAGGGTGCAAGGGTTCGCGTAAGATTTGATTGGGTGCCGGTAACTCTGTAGGTTGGCTGGAATCTTTTGCGGTGGCACCAGGCACACTGCGAACTCACTGCCAGTGAACCACGAAGACCATTGCCACGCGAAGTGGCGTTGGCCATCTGACAAAGGTAAGTTCTGAGTCCTGACACGCAGTCAAGCCAGAGACGAGATCTGAACAAGAGTCCAGAGCTTGAATGGAATCGGTGTTTGGGAGATGGTGGTAGAGGTGAAAGAGAGACGAGACGTGCTTTTGCTTTGGCATCAATGGCCATCATTGTTTCTCATTGTTTTGCCAAAGAGTCCAATCGTGATTGATTATTGATGGCAGCTGACGACGCTTTCTTCTTTCTGCCACCTCCATCTGTAGCAAATTGTTGTGGTCTACGCACCCCATCTTCAAGCTTCCAGTTGCGCCCGGCACGTGGATTTCGTGTCCTGCTCCCCTAGTGGCCGCTTGCAGGTGCTGCCTTTCGCGATTGAGCCGCTCCGGCCCGCTCACGCCTATGTCCCAGTGGCACCAGGTACTCACCTCCGAGCCCCACGACCGCAATACACCCGTGGCATGTCCCACCCATTTACAACGGAAAAACAAGCTTGCACTAGATGCCGAATCGAGTCATCATTTTTTCTTCCCGCTGTGTGGGCTTTTTCACTCGTAAGTTCCATCACCCCTCCCATGAACTAAGTATGTGCTAAAGCTGTACTACAACCTATATTATTTTGTCCTCTTCCGTTGCGCACCGGCCAACCCACAAGCTTTGGGGTCCACAGACCTGTGTATGTACTTATTTCATGGGAAATGTGTGTTATAATACGTTTTCAAGGCAAAACTGCCAAAATTTGGTCGTCTCAAGTCCTCGAAGCTGCGAATACTCTCCGCTGCGCGACACAAGGACTACTGTCTCGATATATACGCGTTAATTCCATTTCTTATTCACATTCCTTTCAACTTCCAATTTCATGCTGCTGAGCCAGTTTCCGTTTCATTTACAGTCTCATATCTTCATTTCCATTTCGTATTGGCTGTTGATCCCGCCACCTATCCCTTTTCATTTTATAATTCATGTTGATTTACTTTTGATTCTAAGTCACCCAAGACATACCTATTGTGTCCCACTCGCTGGATTTTCATTTTCATTTCAGTTCACGCTGACTACTCTTGTTCTTCATTTTGTGTATGCAGAGTGTTCACATTCATTTCAGTTTCATTCCTTGCTATTTATATATACAGAAGTGGTTGAACAATTCACTTTTTAGCTGGTAGGTATTGCAACAAGAAGACAGAATTAATATATATTGGTTTATAAAACAAATGGAAAATTAATTTTAACTATTGAGGAGGATGAAACTTTACGATCCGGTCGGGTTAACCCATTGTTAATTGCTACCGGCTAATGTACCACCCCAAAAAAAAAAAAAAAGATTATGGTGTCCGCTACAGTACCTGCACATTTCGGATTGAGTCACCTGACCTGTTTTCTGGAGGGGTCTTTGTGCTCAAGTCTCCGCCAACGTCCCCTACGGCATCAGCATCAGCAGCGCCGCCGCGGCACACAACACGTCGCTGTCCTTCATCCAAGCGCTCGGCTCCGGCGGGCCCCCCATCAAGCTCACGGCCACCACCGTCCGCACGCCACGCTGCCGGGACCATCTGTGCGTGCCCCCGCTCCGTCGCCGTGCCGCTCCCGGCCTTCCCGCCCGCGTACGCCCACGTGTCCCTCGCATCTGTCTGGGCGCATCCACATCATAGGCGGCGTGGGCGCGGAGAGCAGGCAGGGGGGCCCCCGGGCGCTTCCATCAGCGCCCTGATGCGCGTGGACCGGCGCTCGGGCCTTGGGAGGGCCGAGCCGTCGCCTGTCTCAGTGCGCCGTACTTCTTTTATCTGCCTATCCTCCCGCTTGCTGATTGTTCATCGCACCATTAGGCTGCGGCCTCATGTGCATGGCCTTCGTCATCCCTCGTCTCGCCGCGCCGTCAGTACGTGCAATTACACCACCTCCGAAGACTACTCCGGCGCATCCAACGAGTACGACCTCTTCGACGCGGAGGAGATGTTCGTCGCGCCCCCGCCCTACAAGCACCCGCGAGGTCTCGGACACCTTCATCGTCGTGGGGCGCAATTAAATATGGTTGTTCTCGGACGAGAATGGTGCTAATACAGATACGTATCGCGCAGGATGATCCAACGAGGTACGCACCCATCTCATATTCATTAGATCCAGTCCCTCGAAAGCCTATTCAGACACCGATGGTCGAATGAAGGACCAAAATGTGGAGAGTTCTGCAGCTGCGACGGCTGGTGAGCATTATAAACCATTCATTCGTTCGAGCAATCCCGTTGATATCTTTGCTAGACGCCTTCGTGAGAAAATCCAAGTGCGTCATTCGCACATATACGACCGAAAGGACACCTGTCGTAAACCATACTTCGATGTCGAGTTTTCGTTCCATCTGGCATCGTATAAGCACAACCTCGTAATCTTCGAGTATCTCGCGAATCTTCGAGCATTAACTTGCAAGCCACCTGAGCAACTGGACTGGGTTGAAATGACGCTGCATGTCGTACCCTTTTTTATATTTTGAGCTTGAAGATTGGATTGAAATGAAGTTCAATGTCGAGCTTGAGTTCATTAGTAACTACGTTCAGACTGGGTCTGTCGACGAGTTCTTGCTATGGAAGACTAGCGAATGTCACTACGCCCTGATAATGTGCGTCGCACAGTCCGGGTATACGACACATTCTTCGCTGCAAAGCCTCCACGCGGGAATTGTGGCAAAAACAAAACCAGAGAACTTCTCCTCGTATAATTAATTCTCGTGTTTACAGAAACACAAGTTTTGGACGCGGAAAGTATTGTAGAAATTGCACACGGCCCGAACGGGGGCCATTGCAAGCCAGACACCCATGCTTACCAGATGCGTGCGAAGTGGCATCGGGTGTGCTCGCATTGTCTCAGTGCGCTCGCATTATAAATTACTAGTAGATTGTGGAAAAGAAGAGTAACGAGTAACCCGTCGATAAATTTATCCTTCCGCGGACGGTCTCATCCTGGATCAAACAGGACATTGGAGTCAAGGATACTTGCTACTCGGCATCCAGGACCCCAGCACTGGAACAATACCCGACTGATATTCTTGTTGAAGTGTGAGTACTTGAAAAGACAACATTGCAACCCGCGAACGGGCGATGCACCGGATATGGACAAGCCAAACGATCGTAGACGCACACAGTGCTGCGCTCAGGCCTTGATGCCCTGATGAAAATTGAAGCGCCGATTCAAATAACAATGTTTGTCGTCGGCATCTACCGGTCTCGCGTCCGTGGGGCCGGCGAGGAAATAAAATAAAATATCTGAGATACCAGAAGAACATACATATTATATCCCCCCCCATATTCATATTCAACAGTGACTTGAACGCACGAATTTGAAGGTCTCTTGCTTCATCTCGTGGTATTTCTGCATCATCGCTTGCGGGGATAAAACAAAAGGGAATACAACGGAGATTTAGCGGAACATATGGTTCATCTATTCATCTACCCGATTCACTGTAATCTCGCTAAGCTTTTACTCTTACTCGCCAAAAATGTTGAAAGGCACGGATGTGCGTGTTGTTCTTTTTGGGTTCTTCCTGAGAAACCCGTGCTCAAATACTCATCGCAAAATACGGCAGCGCAAACAGCTTGTGCCATTCTTCTATGTGCACTGCACCATGGCTGTTATACCGCTTCGGCGTCTGTTAGGCAGCTTCGGCACTCGGCGGTTCAGACGCCCATCTAGTTCAAAAATAAATACATCATACACAGCCTTCTCTGCACCTCTCTTCTTCCACCACCACGACCTACCCGCCCACTACATGTGGAAGCAGGGCCATCCAAAGCCACTGGGGTCCCCAGCGACCGAAATCATGTCCCAAGGAGCTAGGTAGCGAGCAATCTGTTTCTGCAGGAATCTCCACTGTGCTGATGATGCGTGGCAGTCGCTCTGTATTCAACAACTGCCGGAATTTCACCATTAGCGGAGGGACTTTTACTATTCAGGCAAATGCCAGCGACTTGGATGGAAGTGGTAAGACTTTACGCGGCCCTTGAGTTATCCTAGCTGACCTCTTCGGACCGAATTAGACTTTCCGAATACCAAACTGGGCCATCTCAAGCTCGTGAAAGAAGTGGCCAGACAAAACATTGTTGAATATCACGATGTTCGCCACAAGCGAACTGGAGTTGTGAAGCGCCGGGTTCCAAGGGTAGTCGGTTTACAGGCAGTCCATCAAGCCCGCATCCATGGGAGCCAGGAGGAATTCACCGCGGCTGTATACCAAGCATCTGATTTCGAAAAGGCAAGCTATATGCTGGAGGTAGTCCATTTTTCTCATAGATTTCGGGCAGTACCAGGCTCATGCGGAACGGTGTGAAGATTTCCGGTGACAATATATTCTGAAGAGTGTTCAACAGTAGTTGATATTTTACCCAGACATACCTCTTTAGTTCAGTTATTCAGTGTTACTGCCGGCAACAACTTCAAAGCTCTAATCTACCACGACGGCAAGTGAGGTCCTGTTCCCTTTGGGCCACTCTCAATTTTTTTCCTATTGCAGGATTGATGCAGCTAGATGGGTTTAGAAACATGCATCAGCAATCTCTGTTCATGTCGGCGGTTTTGGAGAATGAAATAGTTTGTTTTCACCTTGCTCAGTATAAAGATGTGCCTGACAGTGAATTTGACTAAAGGCCAAGCATCTCCGTGTGAGCCCAACACGAGAAATATATATAAAACTGACAAGCTCAAGGCTGCACTTGCTCACTGGATGGAAGTCACCAGAGAATGGCTAGGTGTCCAGGATACATGTGGTAACTGGACCCTGACTTTGGGCACGGCGATGTGGATCTGCCTCTCCATTGGGCAGTTGTGCATTGAGGTCAATGACATCACAGAGCAGAATCCTACGCTCATTCTTCAGGGACTACCAGGTCCCTCAATATCATCCACGGTTCATCTTACATCAGACACCAACTTGGAAGAAAGCCTTCTTTTCCATATGTCTCTTGATGATATCCACCAGTTATTTTTGACTGCTTACTGGGTAAACCGAATTGATATTGCAGTTCCAGCCACCATTCTGCCAGGCTCTCTTTCCTGTCCCACGTCTAGCTGTGCACATCTGTTCAATCCATTTTCCGATATTCATCTATCAGACGGTCTGGGATTGCACCATGTTAATCCAAACAGTTGGGAATATGTATATACCCAGTGGGTTTCTTCATCCCTCAATGAGCACATTGTTGTATTACCGAATGGGTGGGCACGGTATCACTTTCAATTATCTTAATCCCTGACTGTGGCTGACCAGATACCTAGTGTTGGCCTAACAAATTTACCCATTCATGAGGAATGTCATTTCCGCAAAAACATCCGCCCGACTCTAGAGGCGCGGTGGGAGATTCGCAAATACTGGCTCTCCCAGGCAAACCATGTCATAGATAAATCGGGCTTGGATGCGGGTCAGTTCCCTTCAAGATGAATTTCAATCATTGACTCAAGGATATATATGCCAGATGAATATTGTATGTTACAGTTGATAAATTCACAGGAGTCTGACTCACCTTGTAGTCCTCATTGACTATCTTTGTTTGCAATTCTCAATATCATTCAATCTCGACCCGTTTACATTGGAAGGGCCATTCATGACCAACACCCCAAGGGTCTTCCTGTTCCCTGCCAACATAGATGACTCAGGGGGGGGACTTGGCCGTTCCCCTGCATCCGGAGAGCGAAACATACTACTGGTCATTGGATCCCGACGGGATTGAGCGGTTGCCTCGGGAAACCTAGGAGGAACTCGCCCTTCCCCGGGTAAAATCTCTCGCCCAAGCATTGGGATACCAGTGGAGCGAGGAGGTCTATGATTCCATCGCCCAGTTTCATCGTGCGAAACTTTGACCCTACCAGCCAGGATATTGCAATCGAACTTGGGTATCCCCTCGTGGATGTTGATAGGTTGATTAATCTTATTTACTGTGACACAGTGAGTTTACTCTGTCTTTCTGTTCAGTTCAAACATTGATTAAGTGTCAAGATTGAAGGAGTCGATGACGACGATGAGGTTGAAGCACAAGAAGTGTAAATATGTATGCTTGTCAGAATTTTTTTCCCTCGAGTTATTGTACTAGTTTTCAAACCAGCTTGGTATATATTAAATCGACACAGAAAACCGCTCACCCCTTAGTAAAATGAATCTTGTGTGGGTTTGATTGGTTGTTGAAAATTTTGCGGCAGAGTCGGTTTAATCTCCGGTTCATTCAGACTTGTCAAAAACACGATGTAAATTGAGTGTCGGTCTGATCCCTAACCCTTGGATTTTACCCAAGCTCCATTCCATCATACACATTGCATCCACAAACTAATGAAGAGGGTTGAACTTACCAGCATCGCCAGCCTGGCAGCCATTCCATCCTTGCACGACTGGTCGTCGTAACGTTAAACTATTAGACTGTGGACTGATATTCAAATACTCCGCGCGGCTGCAGGCTGAGGATCTTGAACGTGCCTTAATTGAAATCCAGCGGTAAGTGCACTCTAAAAGCGAAAAATTATGATGAGAATGCAAAATCCATCCGTCCATCTATTCCCCGTTCTGCATAAAAAGCCGTGTCCCGATGACAGCCAAAGCGGGCATCACCGAGACGGCTACCGACCGCTACCGTCTCACATTTTTAGTTCCACAACCTGCCGCCAACGGTGCGGGACTATGAAGGGCCGAGCCGGACAAAAATACAATTTTTTGGATGGCTCCCATTTTTTTCTATATTCTTGCAAGATCTTCAAAGATCCTCGAATATCTCGCTTCTCTTGTCAAGATCTTGCAAGTTCTTCGAAGATCCTGCAATTGTTCATTTGTGTTTTTTGCCATCCGTCAAGTTCTCCCAAGATCCTGCGCAATCAAATGATCCCCAAGTTCTTGTAGGATCTCGCCTTTTTTTTTTCCCACACGAGATTTTTTTCAAAGGCAAGATCCTGCAAGATCCTGAATTACCGGCCGCGGTCGAGACTGATATGATACATTGCTGCGCCGGAGCATCTTCTCTGCATCAGCGCCATCTATCAGCAACAATCTCCCCTGCCAAGCCCCGACTGGTGGTCGGCTCAATTTCAGAGCGCACATGGACCACAAATTTTCCTCATATTTACATCTCACCAATGGAGTCCGTCATCGCTTCTTCTTTCCAACCACCACCTCTCAAAAAATTCCCGGTGTTCTTTCCAAGCGGGGTCGATGTTGCCTGTGGCGTGAATGCGGTAGCTTCATGGCCTCCCACTCCACCTCGTCTCAAAGTCCCACTGTCCCCAACTATGTCGGTCGTCTTCCTGCCCCCCCTCCCCTTTTTTTTATGAATTTGATACATGTCACAGATACCTCACCAACCTCTTGAAGGATGTGCTTGCTGCAGTCATCCATGGATCAACCACCTTGCTCTCCTATCTTCAAATATTACAGACCCCTATCGAAAGGGTGTCTGTGGAGTCACCTCCTGTGGCAGTTATTTTTCGGTGATATCCCATCCTCCTTACCTATGAACGCCTCGATAATTACACACCTATAGACGAGTTCGGGCTGGTCGATGTCGGACCTCTGTGCATGTGTCCAGTCCTGGGCCAATCACGACATTTTAGAGGACTCAATTCCAGCAGAGTACGTCCACTCATGACCCTTTTTCGCACTCTTCTGACACACCTCGAGCACCGCACCAGCGATCACCACTTCCGCTATCCCGCCTCCGCTGCTGCCCCCTCCTCCACTTCGTCTTCTTCAGCCTACTCTGCCCAATCCCATCACAGCCTTCACCGGTCCCACCTGGCTACTGTCGACCTCTGCCAACGACACCCGAAATCTCAGCCGTGCGTGCAACTTTCCTCACAAATATAAGCCACCCCGCACCTTTCCTGCCACCGCCGTCACCACAAACTTCAAGGCTGAGGTTCTTCTATGGCCAAATGTTGTGCGTATTCCTCACTTCAATTATCTGTGTCAAAACTAAGCTCCGACTTAGAACCCTGGAGAATACGAGCCACCTGGTGGCCCCACCCTCGACTTCAAGTACACCAGCGACCAGTTTGCTGAGACATTGATACATCTCAAGTCTTATAATCTTGTCTTCATCGTCACACTTCCTGTCGCTGATAGAGACTCCACCATCACCCAGGACCTTACGTCTCAGCTATCTGCTCACCTTCACACCCACAACCTTGTTCTTCCGCCCCCACCATTTGAGCTACCTGCCAACGAGGTGCTCTTCTGGTTTCGCCAGCACTGGGTGCTGATGGCACCCCGCCAGCAAGGGGGAATTTTTACATTCGAACCCCACGCCAATGCCAATACCAACAACTTCAATCACAAGATGATCCTTCAAATGAACGAGAAGTTCTTCAATCCCGACATTGAGAACCATGATAAACCCCTCATCGTCCTGGGTGAGCAGCGTTCACCCTTCTCATCTCTCACTCATCTCACCATCTTATCCAGCCCCACGTTTTGGACATGTACATGGCGCTCTGGTTAACCTGCCAACAGGTGCCGATGAGGACATTGATGAGCCGCAGCTTCCACATCAGTGCTTTGGGCAACGAATCCTGTATGGACTACCACACAGTGGCCGCTTGCGTGAATTACGGTGCCACCCAGGATGTCCTGAAGCCTTGGTCATAGGTCATACTCCACTCCAGTCTCAAATACTTACACTTTTCCAGCCCATATTCCCTACCCCGATCTACCCGCAATGTCAGTGTACACCTGAAGCTATGGTCGCATCCGGGAGCAACATTCGCGCTCGATCCCCCACCATCTCACTGGTTCGTAGTATGTTTGTTGGTCTCCAACGCTGCTCACACCTTTCAAGAGTCCCTCTTCCCCTCCAAGAAACCGCCGACGGGTTGAATCGCAGGTAGGCATTCACTGATCTTTGGCCATTCTAAGATTCTGACTGGACCACCGCCCAGCCGATATGGGCTGACCAGGATTTTATTGCTATATCCTTTGACGATGACACTGATAGTGATGTACGCTTCCCTTCCCATGTCTTGAGCCGACACCTTTCTGATTCCTCGCAGCTTCCACTTGCCCCGCGGATGCTGCGGCGGGCTCCCAACCCTGTCCGAGCGTCCACCATCCACCAACCAGCACCCATCCGTTTAGCAACAGGGCCTGAAATCGCCACTTGGCAGCATAAAGTTGCCATGGATGTACGCACCATTGGAGACTCTGACTATGTGGATGTGCAAGGATCCAGTGTCACCGCCATTGCAGAATTCCTACTTGATGTCTTGTACTTTCTCGCTCACAAGCGTGTTCAGCCCGCATTGCCCTTCCCCAGTTCGGACACCATCCGAAGCCCCCGTGTTGGGATCACCCACTACGCACTCCTTCAGCCCTCCCTTTATAGGGAGTACAGGATGTACGTACCTTTATTCTCGGTCTTTTCCTCCTGTTTGCTCACAAGCTGCATCCATCAGTGGCGGTCCCGGAGTCGCCACCTCTCTGGGCCGTGGAATTGAGCATGCCGTGTTTCGTACGGTCCTGAGTCTCATTTCTGAGCAGTACAATTTCTGGGTTTCATCCCAAGCTGAGCCAACCTTTTCCACCTTTTCCCTTTATCCTCTGCCTGGGATCACCGAGGAGCGAAAGAGCCGCTTTTATTCTCATGGTCGGGCGATTGCGCTCCATCTCTTTTACTATGGACATGGTCTCAGTGTCGGCCTTTGGCCTATCTTGGCCATAGTCCTCGGCCGTGACAGCATGCTCCTCGGCGAGAACTTCCTCCGCGAGATTAGTCCATCGATTGCTGCGCAGTTCAAGCCATGGTTTGCCCTCGCACCTGCAGATCCCATCCCAACCTCACTCTCTGATCCTGTCTGCGGCCTTATTATGGACATGTCTCTTACAGTGAGTGAAAACCTCTTGTCATTGCTGTCTGCTTACCAACCAAGTAGCCCTCCATGATCTCGTCACCGCGTACCAAGCAGCAGCACGACGACTGGACCGTGACACTTTTGTCCCATGCATTGTTGGCTCACGACAATCCCTGGCAGCATCCTGAGTTCCTTGCTCTGTCGGATGGGTTCAACATGCCTCTGAATGGCCTCTCTAATATGTTTACCTTCAATCATGTCCGTCTTTCTTCCCCACACATCGATGATACTGATATGCTACCACAGCAATTCCATGATTTATCGCCATTGAGAGCTGCCTGCCTGATCGCAGGCATGTTCCATCGACAAGTTCAGAGCATTGAAAACGAGATTGTGCCCCATCTCCAGTTTGCAGTTTTAGGACTGCTGACGGCCACTCCTGAAGTGGCCATTCTGTGCGACCTCTTCAAGCTGCGCTTGATCCGTTACCTCCAAGGGACCGGGCATCCCCAATGGCTACGCACCCATGGTCTCATCGCTACTGATCAAGAGATGCAGCGTGGGCAGGCCAATCAATTTCTGAGAGCTCATCTGTTGCTGCTGACCGCTTTGGAATCTTCTCTACTTCCTATCAGCGAGTCGTGGTTGATCAAGGTATGGCCTTCCAAAGAGTCAATCATCACCCTTTCTGAAAATGCTGCAGTTCACCATCTCGTTGCATCTCAATCTGTCGGTGCACACCTATTTCTCCTTCACTTGCTGATTAAATCTGATCTACCATTCCAGACGAATGCTCCAACAGAGGCATTGCCTTTGCAATTCCACACCTGTACCGGGGGAGTCAATGTGAGGATAAATCCCAAGCTGTATGTGCTCTTGATTGAGTCTCCTGTGCTGGGTGAAGATATGGAGTTTGATGTTTGGGTGCACACTCAGCTTTACAATGCCGATCTCGCGTATACTAGAATTTAGATTTTTGGTACCCATGTGTATTGTTGTTCCACATGAAACCGACCTGTGGTGCCCGCGGATTGTCCTTGTGAAAATCGGATCTTGCGGGGGCTATATAAGACAGGGCGAAGCACATTCTCCCCTTGTGCCTCTCCATAATGCCGCCCAAGTCAAAGAAAGGGAAAAACACCAACCGTCCTACCCCCTGCTTGCATAGAAGCTCTCGTACTCCTCGAGCTCCACGTCGGGCAGATGAGGATTCCATCCCTCCTGCACCTGCACATGATACAAATGGTAATAATATCGCTTCGTTTGCCATAGAATCATCTGCTCACCTTCTTCCTCCAGTGACTCATAGTGAATCCGAGGACAATTCTGTTGAAGAGGAAATGCGAGGTCCAGTCATTGAGGGTACACCGTATCCGCTCTTCCCTCCGCGTGCATGGCTGATTCGTTTTCTCTAGACATGCCGGTGACAAGCGATAGCCACAACTCGGATGTGGTAGACCTCATTTCTTCGTGCAGTAAGTAGGAGGCCTGGCTTTCCCTTGCACACACCATTGATTCATCTTCTTCAGCCTCACCTACGAGCAGTAACAGCAACTTGAATTTGGTGGACATCTGTTCTTCAGAAGGTTAGTAGGATCTCTCACCTGCCCCAACGATTTGAATTATTCAGCTACCCACCACAGCCCAGTCCGCAGAGCCTGTTAGTTGACTGCGTGCAGATGATCCCGGTGCAGCACTCATCCAACAGCTGCGCCTCATCAACCCCGCTGTGCACCTTACGAGTGCTTCCCAGGCTTCAACTCCTCTCAGTGACACAGGCCAAGACAACGGTATGAGTATAGAGCAGGTCCTTGAGCATCCGGCAACCGCTCCAACATACCAGGAGGAGACTCTTGTTGTGAGGACCACCCCTCCTGTACTTCCTGCATCCCAAGGAACGTCATCTGCATCCACTAATTCGCTTCCACTGACCTTCCTGCAGAGTCGAATGGCAATTCTGCTAGCTCTATCTATTTTGTTGCCATTGTCACCGGCCTTCACTCAGCCCGGGTGTTTTGTATTCCTGGCCCTGTAGTCTTGCCTCCGTCGCACCGCATTGGTGGTATTCTGGACTTTGTGGTTGCTCTGAATGGACCTGCGGGTCGCACCATTGAACGCCTTCCTCACAATACCTACCGTGTGGGCACATCTGCAGTTCCTGAGGATGTCGCGGACGATTTCATGTCTTATAGAAACAATTTTTCTGAACTCAGTCGCCTTGAGGAGATCCTTGCTGGACCTGCAGATTCCCGCCGAGTCGTTCCCGCCAGAACCTCGGAGCCCTGCACAGCAATCCTGGCGAACCTGGACCTCAATGACACTGTTCCGCTTTATGTCGTTTATATTTATCCTGAAGTGGTATGTTATCCTGCACTCCTTATAGTTTCGACACTGACCATGATGGGAAGGATGATGAATCTATCGCCACAACAGGCTTCACGGCCCCTGCTGACCCCCAAACACTCATTGAGAGTTATCTTGCGCTCCACTATTCATCCCGGCGTGATCATTTGGCTGCGCTCATCCACATGCCTGGATACCAGGCTGCCTACAAGCACTGTCTCATCGAACGTCAGATCATGTCGGTGTGCAATAGCCTCGGCATTGTCTTCTCAACTCGCCAGATTGTGGCTGCGGAGGTCGAATACCTGGGCACCTCGATCTCCATCAAACCGGATGATATAGCGTCATGGATGGGGGTGTCCCCTGGGACCTTTGCAGCCAGCCGAACCGATATGGCTGCCGCAAGTCTTGCTCACCGCATCCTGCGCCAGCTGGATCAGCAGGTAAATGCTGGCCGGACAGTATCGCCACCCATGGAAGAGGCTGACCGAAGCTTCCTGCGTACCCTCAACACCATGCTAAGCAGTCGCATACTTACTCCCATTGATCCCCACAGTGGATACACTGGTGTGGCTGATTTGCAGGCCGGGGACACGAATGCTGTGCGCATGAAGCTTAACAAGTGGAGAGAGCTAGTTGCTGAGGTGAAGTCACGTTGGGGGTCACAGTTCCAGTAGGCAATTTGGACTACAGTATCTAGTGTTCTGAAATCAGTTGTTTTGCTGCACAAGTGGACACTCACAACATTCAATGATTCACCGACGCAAAGATGTGTGTCAGTAGTTGCTGGGGTGAAGTCGCGTTGGGGTCACAGCTCCAGTAGGCAATTTGGACTACAGTATCTCACGTTCCAAAATCAGTTGTTTTGCTACACAACTGGACACTCACAACATTCAATGATTCACCGACGTAGAGATGTATGTCAGTGTATAAGCGGAATCATTGTTTGGTGATGCTATTTCCAAAACCACTACACCCATGGTCCAATAAGGGAATTTCTTTTCGAACTGAGAAAGAGATTCAAATATAGATCACCTACATACCGTTCTTATATCAACTACAGTTTAAACCATGCCTTCAGTACAGCCCACAAGAATTTACACAACCCATGCTAGGTTACGATCTATATGAAGTTGAATCCGGCCCATGTACTGCCCGAACACATGAATCCCAGTGCTAGGCAGCCATGCAGCTGCAAACAATTAGAACTTTATAATACAACGACCCTATGTAACAATATTCAAAACTACTTGAGCACCGGCGTGAACTTGAGAGACCTCGAGTAATATGTCTCCACCCACAAGCCCACGAAGCGGGGGTCAGTTACAAACCATACATACTTGCACAGCGAGTGCTCCAGACAGATCGGCCCCCAATTCAACCGCAACTTCTCATCATCAGTAAGCTCTTGGTCAAGGTACTGGTACAGGCTGATGAAGGTGTTCTGTTTCTGGTAGTTGAGAGGTTTCGCCTCGCTGAAGTAGTCCAATCCAGCCAAGCCAGCCACTGCTCCGGCGTCGATCTTGCAGGCGATGCGGGCCATGGTGATGACATCAGGAGGCTCAACAACGCCCGCGTCGACGTAGTCTGCAGTGAGAAGATGGCCACCGAGGTCGCCACACAGGGGGAACTTGTGCACCTTACCCGTTACGACCTCATAAACCTCAAGGTACGGGCGGTATGGCTTCACGGGCGCGGGCTGGGCGTGGTATCAACAACAACTTTTGCCTTCCCCTTCCCTCACGGCTTGGCGTCGGGTGCGGCTGCCCTCCCCTTCCTCGGCGGTGCTTTCACAGGCTTCTCATCCTTGTCGCCTGTAAGCCAGTATGCAGCCTGCGGCTCGTTGGCCGTTGTCCAGCAGGTCTTCGCATGTGCCTCCAGGTCGGGAATTCGCCTCTTCTGTGCATGCCCACCGTAGCAAGCCTTGAGAACACAGTCGGAAATGGGGTACTGGCTGATCTTCTGCATGAAATCCTTGGGGTTCTTGAACATTGTATGCGTATGGGCGAACTTGGAGTGATATGTCGAACCCCGCCATTGCCCCATGCTGATGCTGAACAGTCCTTCCGCTGTGCGCAAGTTGTCGGCGTGGAGAGGACCCCTCTGCTAGCATTGGCCTGTAGCCATGTGCAGAGCGGCGAATGGGGAACAAATGGTCGGTGTTGCTCAGCATGTGCTCGAAGAACTCGCGCCTCAATGGATCGTCCTCACCCTCGGGAGGGAAGATCGCCGCGTCGCCCGCCTAATGCTTGTGCATCAGCACACTGTCAAAATAGCAATAAAAGCTCACCTTCGGAACCATGTGTAGCGCAAGGCGTAAGAAAGTGAGCATGTTCTCCGGCCGCGGTGGTGTGGGCTCACGTGGTGCAGGCGGCGGCAGCAACTTCTCGTGCTCACAAACTTTCTGGATATCTTTACAGAATTCCACCAGCTCCTTCCGCTCCTCGCTGTCAGGCTGGACAATAGGATGGTGCATCAGGGCATGGTGAAACACCTCGAGGTCCTGGAGCTGGGCCGACGACCTCGCCCTGCCGAGAATATTGGTGTCGGGCTCGGTGTATGCCCTCCAAACGGGGTCGAGCAGCAGTGCGTCAGGGCCCACATGGTCCATCAGCATGGCCACGAAGCGTGCAGCAAGGTACCGCAGTGTCGAGTGCATGGGCATCCCAAACCCAAGCCAAACGCACAGCAGGTAGCGCACCGAGTCTATGAGAGCCGCATGTTGCGCTTCCGGGCTGCCCATTACTTTCTTCACCATCACTTCCTTGTTCGCCACACCAGTCATGAATCCGCCAGCCCTCAACTGGAACGAACCCTTCCCTTCCAATTTTTGGCGTACCTCACGGCAGATAGCCTCGAGCCAGTGGTTACTCTTCGGCTTGTGCCATTCAATGGCGTCCTCATTGTTGAGGATGTCTGCATATTCCTCAATCTGTGGCGTGACCAACTCATCGAGCCACCGATAGGCCAGAGTAACAGACACCATGATGCGCTGCCGCTCAAGCTTCAGCAGGACCTCGCTCATATCGGCGTGCTCCTGGAGCTTGGTGGACACCGTGAGCATTGTGGTGATAGCTTGAGGAGACCCTGGGCCGATGGGGCTACTTGCCAGCTCTGTCAATGCACCCTGCAGCTTTTGGACCAAGCTCGCAACATCAATGTTGAGAGTCTTGAGCTTGAGCACCTTCTCCACTGTCTTCGAAGCCTCCACGTGCGTTTTTCGAAGCTGCCTCAGGCCAAACATAGATTTCAGTAGGATGTCCACTACATTGGTTCATTCATCAGCCGCATGTGCAGTGACAAAAGCTAAGACATTACCCGTGGTGACATGGTGCTGCACAGGTATATAATCCCGATCGGGATCTATACTTGCATTGGTCGTAGCAGGTTTGGTAGTCCCTGAAAAAATGCGTGAGTTCCACTGCACCAAGCCAAAGAAAAGTTCATATGGGTGCGCTTTGCCGAACTTGTTTCTGTATCGTCTGCACGTGCATGCTTAAGAGCCACTGCACCTGCTCTCGTCCGGGTAGGGCCTGTGACAGGCTCAGTCTCACCAGCCACTACCTCCGCTACAACTACCTTTGCCGCCGCAGTAGCAGCGGTCTAAGTAGCGGCTGCAGCTGCGATCTCAGTAGCAGCATTGAGATGAGAGATGTCTACGCCTGCCACTGTGGCGTGCACTGCAGCCTTTCGCTTGATCAACTTGCGTCCTGGAATTCAAGTGGCGGGGTTTGCAGGAGTCGTTGACGAAGTGGCTTACACATCAATAAGTTAGGCAAAATACAGACACCAGATGTTCTCCAACTCACCGGGCACATCTAATGGATCCAACCCACGTTTCGCACTGCCTGCAAGCCCTACAATAATTTAAGAAAAAAAATCCACGGTGTGAACACCCAAAAATAATTACTGGCAAAGAAAGCCATTTGGTTCAATGGCCCATTGGAGGAGGAGATCCCCTCTGCGATTTGGGCCACGTCGATGGTCGGGAGATGCATCTTCTCGTGTGCCTCCCACCTCTTGATGGCGGCCTCTCGTGGAAAGTTCCCGTATGCAGGTGTGGGTGCATCCTCGGGAACATCGGGTGGGCGTGGGTAGAGCTCCCCTCCTGGACCATTTCCTGGCCCGAGGAGCCAGTCAGTCGCGGTTTGGCTGTTTCCGTCTTCGTCCACCCAATGGAACGAGCCCAGGAACTGGGACTTGTCTACCACGAGCTTCAGGCCCTTGGGTGCCTGGTGCGTTTGCCCCACCACAAGCTGCAGGTTTTCATGCACAAACCAGTTGCCGAAGCTATTGTGAGTTATGATCGACAGCCCATCGCGCACGTAGGTGTTGTGTCCCGGAAGCTTGAACATGTTCTCACGCGATAGGCTTGAGAAATTAATCAGCACACTGCACAACCAAGGGGAAAAAAATCACTTTGGATCACGAAACTCTCGAGACAACTTGAGCAGCTTATCGGAGCTGAGCGCGGCGAGCGCGGTGGGCCCCTCACCTCCCGTCAAGTAGCGGCTCATATACATTATATTCAAAAGCCAGACATTGTCTTGAGGAATTTCCACGGCCATCGAGTCGTCGAAGGTGGGAACGGTCCCGGCATGGGGGTGAAGGCCGCACATGAAAAATACAAGGAACGGAATGAGGCGGCGGTGGATCCCCAGGCAAACAAGGGCCATGATCCCCGGGTGGATCCCGTTGTACAACCGCGACAGTACGAGCAACAAGCTCAGCCCAGCCATGAGATCATTCTCGTCAATGTGGATGCCCCCAAAGCCGCCGAGCGCCTTTATAGTCTTTATTGTGTCCTTGATCCTTTTCGCGAGACGCTCCACCTTGCGATGCTCGTCGTCGTCCGCGTCTGACTCGGACTCTGAACTGTCCTCGGGGATCCGAACTGGGCCATTATTCAGATAATAGGCACACAAATGCAGGCAAAGACTTACATTCTGACCTCGCACTAGGTGCCGCCGCATTCGTCTGCTGCTGCGTGAACCCAGGATTCTTTGAGCTCCCCACGCGTGGGACGTTCATGAGGTCCGCGCGTTCTTTGAGAATCTGGGCCAGGTGCTCCGGGCCAAACATATGGAGGCCCTCGGCGCCCAGCTCTCCTGAAAGCTGTGTGGAATACTCGTCAGACCACACAAAACTTCAGAAAGGGAAAAAAAAAAATAGCATACAGTCATATACCTCAGGCGTTGCTACAGACCCTCATCCTGCTCCTTCAGGGACTTGGTGTGGTCGTAGCGGTTACCGGCAGTCGGGGCATGCATGCCACCTTGCTGCTTCTCTATGCTGATCGAAACTGGGATCGCTCGAGTTGTCCCACCAACAGGATGCGAGCAGTGGTCCCGCTCAAAGGCTGTTGCGCCAGTACGTCTGGTGCCGTCCTCAATGCGGACCGTCTGCGGTTCGGCACGCGGGGCCTCCGCCAGTGGGCCGATCAGATCTTGCTGAAGGTCCTGCGCACACTGGTAATATTCGCCCCCAAGCTCCTTTCTGAGAAATAAATGAGCAGAGTCCACCACAAAAATAAATAAAATAATAATAAGAAATCAAGAGACACGCACATGTTGAACGCGAAAGAGATGCACACATCTTCCGCAGCTTTCCCAGCACCCTTGAGATCACGCATCCAGACGTAGTCTTCCACGGCGAGCTCCAAGCTCCCGTCATTGTGCAAGAAGATGTCTGTACCCACATCAGCAAGAGAAAGAATAAAAACAAGGTGCACGTCAACGCACGCTCGGATTGTGCATGGTAACCTTCCACGCTCAACCCCTCACGCTCAATTGCGCGGCCAAATCCGTGGCGAAGAAGATCCGCGGCAGCACGCCGGTTGTTGAGATCCATTACAATCAGATAGTCCCTTCCTCCCTGTCCTGCTGGCCGAGGGTTCTTCGGGTGCGATTGCTTCAGCACGTAGATATGTGGCATCGCCTCATGGCGGTTAGGGATTTCAAGCGGTTCCGAGTGCACGTCGTGGCCGATCATCACCGGCAGCTCTCGTGGGTGGCATGCAGGAGTAGCCTTCAACAGCTGATCGTCGGACTCCTCCCCGTCATGGGGCAGGCTCTGCACGTGCGCGCGCTTCTGGCGCTGGCGGCATTTCGGTGCAGGAGCCTCTGGGCTGTACCTGTTGTCCCCAGAGGACAGGCCCTCATTGGTGGAGGAGCTCTCGTCCCCAGATGATGAAGATGCTGTGGTTTGGCGGCTGCGCTTGCGGAGTGCTGAGGCTGTGGAGTCACTTCAGCCATTGGTTTTGGAGGTTAAGACTACAGCATCAAAGACCATTCAGGGGTTATTCTTTGTCTTGGCCAGTTGAGCATGTAGCGACATGGTGGCAGAAGGCAAGAAAAAGGGGCTTAGTCAGCCCCTGTACCGATTTGTTGTGGTGTCCCAAGCATGATCTAAGTGTAAATTTTAATGCAGCGCTCCTGCCTATCCTACATCACTAACCAGTGCTTTGGCCAACTAAATATACACCAACAGCCGATATTTATCCCCTCAAAATAGGCGGCCGGCTATCATTGTCTCCTGTTACAACCCACTCTTGACTTTCCGCCTCAGATCACAGTCCCGATCCGGTAATTTGATGGCGGCAAGATTTGCGGCACTTTCAAGCTCCGCTCACGTCAAACAATGTCAGCCACAAACAATGACCCAGCATTCTCTCTTCCTGCCACCGATCTCATCGCTCGCCGCACCCGCCGCACGTCGCCAACGCGCCTTCGCCCGCCATTGTCCTGCAACGCCGATGTCCCCGACGCTTATGTCCACCACACCCGTAACCAAAAATAGCAAGACGGGGGCGATCGCGGGCGTCGTCGTCGTTCTTCACCAAGCACACGCACGAGGCGGAGTTTGACAGGAACTGCGACCCAGGGCGGATCGTGGGGGATGTGACGCTGCCCATGATGGGGGCGTTGGGGGCGGGGACACGGGGCTGACGCCGATGCGCGAGGCAGGCGGGATGGGGATGCGGCGGCAGAGCGTGAATGGGGCGGAAGACGAGGACGATGGGGTGGGTGGGCGGCTTGCGGGGACGAGCGCGGGCAGGGGCGTCGTCACGCCGTTCATGGCCGACGTCGGCGGGGTGGCCGCGTACCCGCACCAGCAGCATTATGGGGAGCAGCCGTATGCGCCGCAGCATTACGCGGACTAGCAGGTGTACCAGCAGCAAATGAAGGATGTGAACAGATGCATGTATTACTTCAATAGTTCTTAATTCAATTATTGCTCCCTTTCTGGTTGTATTGCAATACTCAGCCTAGCTACATTTTCTTGCTGCGCGACTTGTTAGAAATGTGGCCGGTGCTTGGTCATCGGCATGGGCGGCAAAGATCCACGGCAAGCTTGTGGTGCCGCCATCAAATTACCAGATCGGGACTGTGATCTGAGGCGGAATTTAAGCAACTGTTACAACCCGGCTAAGCGCCGGCATTTCCCGGTGGCTGTCCGGTGCTTAGCCGGCGCTTCCCCGGCTTCTCCTCTTCTCTTCTCTTGCCACCACCACCTCCCTGGACCTGAAGCACATGGAATCCTGGCACCACCACTTCACACGGGGGGCCAGAGGGTGAGTGCCGTGGGTGTATTTTGTGCCGGAAAACTGTGTGGACTCACCGCATGTGAGATCCCTCGGCCTCGATCTTTCAAAGATTCGCAGCTTAACCCTGCACTTCTTTGATTTCCACTCGATCTCCTTCAATGACCAGCGCAATGCTCACATGAATGCGCTAACACACCGAACTCTTAGGTTCGAGAGTCCAGCCCAGTTTCCTTCTCATGATAACACTCATTCCATAGCCGTTTCATTACACTTTTTTCATCAACCTCAGTCATCCGTGGTTAAATATTTCACGGCCAGCGCAAATAGATTACCACCTCAAAAATAAACCAGTGCGGGTTAGTTCATGTTTCGCATTGTTTTTATGTGATTCTACTCGGTTTTATTTATTTATTTAGGCACTCGTTCCATGTATGTTTCCTCACAGTGTTAACAAGTCTTTAAATATTTCACGACACGCTCTACAAGACAGTGCATGTTATCTACTGAGCCTTTTTATTTAGCTCCTCCTTCGGTGATTGGTAAAGCCTCTCTATTACTATTTAATAGCGCGGTCTATGTAAACGGCCCTTTTATTCAGGTCATTGCTCGGTGAATCATACAATCTCTCCTTGCACTGCGCATCAGTGATTGAGATTAAAGGTATGTTTGCCTGGGCTTTTCCCATCAACACGATTAATCTGTGTTTAAATATTTCACGGTGTGTGCTAATCCTAAAGTCTTTCTATTTGCTTAAGGGGGTTTCATCTGCATCCCTTACAAGCGTTTCAACATTTGATGGCGGGCTCTACTCAAATAAAGCAGCGCAGGTCAGTTCGGGTTTTGCCTTATTTCTATATGATTCCACTGAGCCCTTTTATTTATGACATTCATCAAGTGACTCTATTAAGACTCAAGGTACGTTGCCTTCCACTCTTATAATCAACATGAATACCAAGTCTTCAAAGATTTCACGATTTGCTAATTGAAGAGCAGTTAGTACATGTCTCGCCTTATTTCTATCTGATTCTGCTGAGCCTTGTTATTTAGTTTCTTGATAAAGTCCCTCCTTGGACCGAGCGTCTGCCATCGAGATCGAAGCTACATTTGACGGTTTAGTACACCTCCCGTCTTAATTTCCTTTGATTCTACTGATCTTTGTTATTGACTTCCTTGTTCGACCAATTATCTAGTATTGCGTTGCCCGGAGCAGCTGTTATTCAGAATCAAGGATGCTACTCATCTCATGAATGACCACCGGTAAAAAAAAGGTGGATACCTCAATGCAGCCGCTTGGCTATTTGATGGCGGATTGTAATAACAATGTACCTTTCCTCGCATTAGAGCGCACCGTCAGAAATTTAAACACTTGTTATTCAGGTTGATGAAAAGGATGGAAGCTGGAAAAAAAGCAAGCAGTGCAGGTTAGTTCTTGGGGATCCGTCGCGTGCGAGTCGGGCCATTCACATGACATTTGCAGTTTCAACAAGTCTTTAAAAATTTCATGGTATGCTCTAATGCGAGACCATCCGCAAAATAAACTAGCACCGGTTAGTGCTCGTCCAGCATTAGTTCTATTTGAATCCACTGAGGTTTTTTTATTTAGGTACCTGTTTGGCAATTGATCAAGTCGGAATATTCACCGTACGCTTCGACAAGTCTAGAAATAATTCACGGTTCGCTCTCATTCAAGACCACCTGCAAAAATAACCCTGCGCAGGTCATCTACCCCATTAGGCAAATCATCAGGTCTCTCTATTGAGCTTCAAGGTACGCTTGCTTGTCCTTTTTATATTTCCTACTCAAATAGCCTAGCACAGGTGAGTTGACACCGAACTAGTGCACGTTAGTACACATCCTGCCTTATTTCTATTTGATTCTACTGAGCCTCCTTATTTTGCTTCCTGGTTCGGCCAATCATCTAGCATCTTATTACCTGGAGCCGCTGTATTAAGAAATGAGGTACATTTCCTCATGATAATAAACCAGTGCTGCTTATTTCACATCTAGCTACAGGTACAGGGTGAGCTTTCTTATTTAGGTCCTCGTTCAGGGATTGGTCAAGCGTCTCCTTTGAGATTCAATGTATGTTTGCTTAAGCTTTTTTCATCTTAAAGTTTCCGACTAGACTATTTGATGGTGTGTTCTACTCAAATAAACCAGTGCAGGTTGGTTCGTGTCTGGCTAGGTTGTTGTTGGCACACCATCAACTCTCTCTTTTGACCTTCAATGTACGTTTCCTTTTTTCATCTCAAAGTGTTTCAATATCTGACGATGCCCTCTACTCAAATACACCAGAACCGATGCCTAACCTTATTTCTATTTGATCCCACTGAGCTTTGTTATTTAGTTCATTGTTCAGCCAATGATCAGGTATCCAACAGGCGTGAGTGTCTTTTATTCAGCATCCAGGTACAATTTTTTTTCACGCTAGGTCTGCTTACAGGTTGTTCATCACCATGAATGACGAGTGTTTAAATATTTCACAGTGTGGCCTAATGGAAGACCGCCACAAGAAATTACCCGGTGCAGGTTGGTACAGCTTTCGACTTATTTCTATTTGATTCTGCTCAGCCCTAGTCTCTCCTTGCACTCAAATAACCAGCGCAGGTTAGCTCGTGTCTTGCCTTATTGCTATTGATTCTACTGAGCGTTTTTATTTTATGTTGTTATTCGGTGAATGAACAAGTCTCTCTATTAAATGTCAACCTATGTTTCCTTACACTCTTATAATCAATGTGAATACCAAGTCTTTAAAGATAGCACAACTTGCTAATTGAAGACTTTGAGAAAAAAGAACCAGTACACGTCTCGCCTTATTTTTATCTCATTCTTCTGTATTTAGATTCCTGGTCAGTGCATGATACAGTCTCTGGTTGCACCGAGCATGTCTTATTGAGATCGAAGCTACGTTTACTTGCCTCTTTCTTTATCAACATGAATGAGCAGACTTTCAATATTTCACGGCACGGCCCGATGACATGTTGGAGCTGTCATTGATCACCGTCTACTACCAGGGAGTGTTTGATGCCCCAGGAGTTATTGAAATCGGTGTAACCCTGCGTCCCCAGCTCACAAAAGAGCTCTTCCCGTTCTTCTCCATGTCAAGGAAAGCGGATGAACACTATGTAAATTATTTTGAAATGTAATTTTGGATTCAGACGAGCGAGTAACAAAGCAATTAAATTGAGGGCTGTGCGGCAAGGTATGTACAGAGCTGAAACGCTTCCCGCCACACAAGACGCCGAATCTCCATGCTCCTCGACGTCATATCCACCCTCTCCCGCAGCGTTGCGTCCAGCCAGGCGACCTGTGCAGGAGTGAATGGGCAGTTCGGGGCTCACATGGCACATCAGACAACTCCGTAGGACCGGCGTAAAAGGGGTTCTCATTCTCCCAATCCTGAGGGTTCTTGTCAAGCAAGTGCCGCATCAGATCAGGCTCGTCTGCCACCTCCCAATCGACACCATAGGATGCTACGTCATCGACATCGTCAGATGCTGCGTCCAGGACATGCTGGATACCGCGGGGACCATCTTGGAGCATGCTGAAGAGGAAGATGTCACAGGGGCTGCGCTGACGTTCGCCTTTGATCTGCAGTTGGTGGGAGTTCCAAGCAGTGGTCCACTCTTGAGCATCCTGGTTAATGGAATCGAGGAAGAGATAATGGAGAAGCCAGATATCCGATGGGCTGCGGGGATTGAGATGATCACGGACTTCGAGATCATGAAAGGAATTCTTCCACTTCTGCCCAAACCCGTGAGTGAGATCGTACCAGAGACGCTCGATCCGAGTATTGTGGACACTCCTTTAAAATTGGTCTAGGTGATGTAAAGTATAAAGTGATAGGCTGACCATCCCCAGATGTAGGACCCCCCGCAAATAGCCCCGATGATCCTCCATCCACTGTGCGACAATGACATTCTCTGTACCATGGTCACCACGAACACGACTCGGAACCCTGTACTCCTCGACTGCCTTCATGAACAAATCATGCACAGTTTGCGCCCGATTGTTGTTGACCGCGTGTATCCCAGTAATAAAGCGGGACTTCCTGTCAATAAAGCAATGGATGACGATTTTGAAACGAATCAGGCCTAGAGTCCGCTATCAGAAGATTCTCGAGAGGAAGGTTCATCACTAACCATGCTGGCCATCATGGTGCCAGAGTGAGTTTGCCCCAGCGACATTGTATGCTTTTCGATGGATTGAGCGGTCTCCAAAAGCCCCGGGTGCTCCGTGAACTCGAAGGTAGGAAGCTGTAATGTGCTCGCGAGTTACTTTGTGACCACTGGCCTTGAGGCGGCCCATGATCATACTCCGGCCAAAAGCAGGAAAGACTTGGAGGATGTCGCCGATGGCAGTGTCCAGCTGCGCATCAGTGAGGGTAGTGCGAGCAGGCTGAGAAGCACCGTTGTAAGTGCGCACCGAGCCCCCATCTGCAAGGGCTTGGTTGGTGTAAACAGGAAGGCCGGGATCCGCAATTCCATGGTCAAGTGCACGACGCCGGACAGTGCGGGCATTGCAGCCGAGAACATCGGCTATGCCAGATGGGCCGCGAAGGGCAAGCGCCTCGCGCAAGAAATCTGGATCAATATGTTTCCGGGGCTGCCCACGGCGACCATTGGAGGATTGAGAGGTGATGACGATCGAGGGTCCTTCCTGCGGATCAGTAGACAGGTGGCAGGCCTCATAGAGATGGTCGGCCATAGCACCAATGCTCTGTTGAAGAGCGGCGAACTCGGCTGGTGGAAAAAGGGCCCGATGCTGCGAAGGTGGGTCAGCTGAAATACGCCTGAAATGGTAGGAACGAACAGTCTCCGCAGATTGCAGAAGATGGAAAGCCTCATCGCACTGAAGTTGAAGGTGTGCGGTGTCACCAAGCTGAGTACGGAGGGCACGGTTCACGCGAGACTCCAAAACCATGTAGGCAGAGCGCAGATTGGTGAGAGCGTCAGACATAGTATGAGTTTAGGCGACAACACTCAAGTTTGAATGTTTCAAGTTGATAAACTGAATATTGGTATCATGAACACGGATCAACGGGATCTGGTTGCGCTCCGGAAAGCAAACAGCCAGTAGGTTTGTAAGTAATTACACATGGTGCGGTTGGTGATCCGCTTGGCAGAAGCCGCCCAGGATTGTGCATGGCTTTGCACAGTAAGTGCAAGCGGCCAACTAAACAGGATCTTGCAAGATCTTGGATTTTTTAAAATGGGTTGTCAGTTTCAGGATCTTGTAAGAAACAGTTTTTCTTTTTTTTGTATTGTAATTTTTTCTTTTTTCTTGGGTGAATCCAGGATTGCTGTAGATCCTGTCAGGCTCCCCCTGTAAAAAACTGCTACCAGTTTGCCAGGATAGTGGGAGATAGTAGGCTTTTTTGCTAAATCTCGGTCCATAGTTCAACATTTTCGCCTTTCTTGCAAGATCTTGCCAGATCCTGCACTATATTGGAGGATACAGACGAACTGGTAGGGGGCAGAGCAAAAACACCTATTTTTGTCCAGGAACACCGCTCAAACGGGACTGCGAGGAAAGAAAAGAAAAGAAAAGGCCGCCAATCGCGATTTTACCACACGAAATTGTGCACTGTCCGCTATGGAAGAAACTATGTCCCAAGGAACTAGGTAGCGAGCTAATCTGTTTCTGCATTGATCTCAGCAGTGCTGATGATGCGCTCTAGTAGTCGCGCTATACTCAACAATTGCCAGAATTTCACAATCAGCGATAGCACTTTCACTATTCAGGCGAATGCCAGCGACTCGGAACAAAGCGGTGAGATTCCCTGTAAGCAAGAATCTATATCACGTTTGTTTAAACAATTTGCGTCTAGACGTAAATTGCCGTTTAAACAGGTGTTTAATCTAAACATGTTTAACGGCACGGGCCGGTGATCAGGCCGTTGAAAGGGCGGTTTAAACAGTGTTTAAACACGTCAAAAAAGTCATTTTATACCGAGGTTCGAACTCATACCCACAGTTGCATGAGTACATAAGCAGCGAGACAAAGCAGCAACCTTCTGACTGGGCCAACTTGGACTGATGATTCAGGCATGTAATGCTCCTTTATCATGGGCCTGTGGCCCGGTACACAAGTCCAACTTGCTGAGTTGAACTGGGCTCAAGGTGCGGTTAAACAGGCTTACAAGCCATAGTGTAAACACCGCTTTGAAGGAAAGAGGAAGACTAAGGTTAAGATATATTTCCGATGAAGGGAGTAGTTGGATTTTGTTTCTTGTCATGTTAGATGATGAATACTTTACTTCCTTCAAGGTTTCCAGTGACTTTTCTGTCCGACATTATAACAGGCATATTAACGATGTCTTAAGCACAATTCAAAACTGCCCTGAAGCACATATACGAAGAGGTTCAAACTGGTATATTTCTGATGGAGTTGCCCCCGGTTGAACTGCTTGGTCAGTTCAAAAAGATCCCTGAAAGGACAGGTGATAATGTCACATCTTTTATGCGATATGGATTATAAAATCCTGCTGTACCTGATATAACTGTCTGGAATCTGGGAAGGTGGGTCAGCTTGGGATATGCAAACACTTCAGGTATATTGAAAAATGGTGAAATACAAGTGGTGCTACTCTGAAGCATTCACTTCCCACTCAGGCAAGGTCAATCAAGGAATTAAATGGAAAGGGCTGTTTAAGTTTCACCTCGGGGGCACAATCTACTAGAATGCCAAGAGGACATCAAGTACTTTACCTCAAGGCCAGAGTGGTATGTTAAAAAATTGTGGCTTCACTCAATTTGGTGATTGGTGGGTGCACCGACTCATCCTTGCTGCCCAGAGGATTTGGATAAAAGGGTATTGTTGAAGTCAAATGAAATAAAGAGGAACATCAATCAAAGTTTTACTTTGAAAGTCCAAAGATGGCGGGCTGAGATAGGGTTGTATAGTATGGTGAGGGTCAGTTCAACATGCAGACGAAAGTTAAGCAAGCTATTAGATTACAGATGAATGGAACTTAGTATAAATGCACCAATAAGGGATTCAGACGAGCAGTGTCATCACCTTGGCCCAAGAACTTGGAACAGCCGTGCGCAGTCAAGGAGTTAGTTTCTTCGTACTGATTGAGCAGAGACAATAACAGGACTGAGGTTCCCAGAGCACTCACACACGTCTTCTTATATGATAAAGACAGCAGCTCTGGGACATTATTGTTCCAGCTCTTCGTGTTTATATCCGACAGATACTAATAAAAACACATCATTTTCTGGAGGAGTGTGTCCGCATGAAAGAATCTAAGTAATTTGTGTGCCTCTAAAGTTTTAAGATATATAATTATGCCAGTGGGATTTGGAGAGAAAATAATTTAGCATATTCTAGTGCCCAGAGTTCAGATGCTCGAAGTTGAACTCCGGGTTACTACAGGAAGGTTTAATACCTGGATTCAAAATAAACGCGGCACACCCGTGCACCACATCCAATAAATGGCTCAAGCTGCTTGAGAATACCATTAAATACAGTGGCTTCATGAGCTACGCGAGGATCCGGAAAGGGACTGAATATGCGCCTGATTTAGTCATGTTGGCTGTAGCATAGTCCCCAGAAACAGATTATAAACCTTAGCCAGTCGAAGAATTTTAGATTCAGAGTATGTATCACCAGTGAAGAAAGAATAGGCCCTGCAAAAGTTGCAAAAGTCATACAAAATGAAGTGAAGGAAACATAACACTAAGACTTACAGTTGTTTTCAAAAACGGTATGTTGCTGCTCCATTTCTGCTTACCGATGTTTTCCGCGGCATCCACAGCTACCCACGGCTGTAAATGCAATCACTTCAGATAGCTATAAGTTCGATCACTTTTCGTGTATTTCACGCACATGTCTTCATTGGTGACCTTTACTTACTTAAAACGATCAAAGACACTCCTCCCCAACGATGTTGTTGCATGATGAGTGCAGTTCAGATGAAAGTGTGGAGCGCCGGGGTTGATGGACTCCACAGCCGAAGGAGCGAAATGGCTAGTCGAGGAGACTGCAGCAAACATGGGCAAGCAGAAATGGAGCAGCACCACTCGATCAGAACTGGTATACTTTTGAAAACAGCTGTATATGCCAGAATATCGGAAGAAAATCTGAAATGGGAAAAACTGTCCAATTGTGGCAAGTTCATAAAAGTTCAACAAAATCTTGCACCCTGCCGGAGTGTACAATAGCAGCTACGAGTTTTAGTACTTTTTTTAAATGGCTGAGTCAGAATTGGACTTCAAGTTGCTGGGTCAATGGTAAATTCAACCTGACTTTGAACATGTGGAGTGGAGAGTGATGTCGCGCACGCCTGCACGCTGAACCCGTACACAGCCCATCTCGGGTCGTTCCGAGCCAAGATTCCCACGGTTCAAACACCGCGTTTCACCTTCTCCGTGCCCATTCCAGGTGTCAATTGCCCTCGCACTGCCTTGTCTACATTCTCTTCCCCTATTACTCATTCTAACTGTTTAGTACCTTAAGTACTGACCCTTTCCCAATACCAGCCCCTAGCATTGACCTATTTTGTACTCTCATGCGCATTTTTCCTAGACCTGACATCCGCCACTGCCCTAGAACGGTACCTGGTACCTTTTTATTTAATTCTTACTCGATTAGTTCCAGTTGGTTAAATACTCGCCCTATTTTCAATACAACACACTTGGTTTTTTCCCCAAGAACCGACACTAGGTTTAGTTTTTTTGTGTTGCTTTCGCTCCCACTCCCGCTCCCGCCTTTCGCTCGTCGCCTACGTCTACGTCTTCCATTCGTCTCCATTGTCCCCATATCCTTGGTCGCACGGTTACCAGTCACGGTGCCGAGTTTGATTGATACGCTCGCACTTTTATCTCCTCCACCTTCCTTGTGCTGCTGTCCTTTTTTTTAGGGTTTTCTCGCGCTTGGCCGGTTGGCAGGTGTGTCAGTGATGTTCAAGTACAGGTGAAATGATTGATTCAACTGTGTCTGTTCAACCAGCAGAAATAAATTCTAAGATATGCAAAATTAAATCAAGGCACTGCCAAGCCACAAAATTTTACTTGCACACAGCAATTGATAATATATATATATGTGAATGAACCGACGGACAGGAACAATTCTGATGTTAAATCACTTCGGAAATCAGAGCTCGGCCGCTCACCGCAGGGTCAAAGCACAGAGTGAGGGTTGGAGTGCCAAGGAGCGGTGCAATAACCGTGATAATTTCCGACAAAATATTGATCAGAAAACCACGAAGAAAGTAAAGTATTCATCATCTAACATGACAAGAAATAAAATCCAACTACTCCCTTCATCGGAAATATATCTTAACCTTACTCTTCCTCTTTCTTTCAAAGCGGTGTTTACACTATGACTTGTAAGCCTGTTTAACCGCACCTTGAGCCTAGTTCAACTCAGCAAGTTGGACTTGTGTACCGGGCCACAGGCCCATGATAAAGGAGCATTACATGCCTGAATCATCGGTCCAAGTTGGCCCGTCAGAAGGTTGCTGCTTTGTCTCGCTGCTTATGTACTCATGCAACTGTGGGCATGAGTTTGAACCTCGGTATAAAATGACTTTTTTGACGTGTTTAAACACTGTTTAAACCGCCCTTTCAACGGCCTGATCACCGGCCCGTGCCGTTAAACATGTTTAGATTAAACACCTGTTTAAACGGCAATTTGCGTCTAGACGCAAATTGTTTAAACAAACGTGATATGGTTACTGTGTAAGCCTCAATTTGCGCAACTACCCTTACTTACCGGACTAGATTTTCGGCGTGTGAGAGTGGGTGATTTGCACCTCGTGACAGAGGTGGCAAAACAAAATATTGTTGAATATCACGAGATTCTCCACAAGAGGACCGGAGTTGTGAAACGCCGGCTTCCAAGGTAGTTGGCTTGCGGGAAATTTATCGAGCGCATGTCCATGGGAGCCAGAAGGAATTTACCGCAGTTGTGTACCAAGGATCCGACTTCGAAAAGGCAAGCCATATTCTGGTGTTAGTTTGTCGTCGTAATGGAATTCACGCAGCACCGGGCTCATGCTGAACGGCGTGAAAATTTCCGGTGACAATATCCAATTCTGAAGGGTGTTCGACATTATCTGATATCCTACCTAGACGTCCCTTTTTTGTGCAGTTATTTGGTGTGACTTCTAGCACCCGCTTCAAAGCTTTAATCTACCATGACGGTAAGTGCGAGCGTGTCCTCTTGGGCCACTCTGAATTTTCATTCTTTTGCAGGATTGATTCCGCTGGATGAATATCGGCGCATGCATCAGCAATCTCTCCTGGTGTCGGGTTTTCTCGAGAATGAATTGGTGTGTGTTTTCTCCTTGTTAACTATAATGAGGCACCTCACAGCGAATTTGACTACAGTACAAGCACTTCTATGTGAGCTCAACGCAGGGATATATATATTAAACTGACGGGCTCAAGGCTGCACTTACTCACTGGATGGGCATCACCGGAGAACTCACTGCGTTCAGCGGTCCCTTAGAACTGGATCGTGTCTAGGTGCCTAGACGGCCAATTGTGTTTAGCCAACTAGACACAGTGTTTCTAGGTGGCTAGGCAGTTGTAGCCATCTCCTCAGCCACCTCTCGACTCGCCCTCGACAAGCGGACATAGACCTGTCTCAGATGATCTCGGCTGATGCCGGGTCTAGGCGGCCTCGACTTGACAGGTCTAGGTAAATAGGCGTACATAAACGTCATCTAGACCGATCTAGACCCGTCTCACAGGTTCTACACTTTTACGGGTTTAGGGACCCGCTGAACGCAGTGACTGCTGCTTGTTCGTGATCCATATGGTTCGTGGAGCCAGCTGGAGATGGGCACGGTGTTGTGGATCTGCCTCTCCACTGGGCAGTTGTGCATTGAGGTCAATGACAATGAGGAGCAGGCTCTCACACGCATTCCTCTGGGAGCACCAGGTGCCTCACTCTCATCCAGAGTTCATCTCACATCCAACACCAACTTGGAAGAAAACCTTCTTTCACAAATGTCTCTTGATGATATCCACACAACATTTTCGGCCGCCCGCCGGTGGTACGAGATTGATATATCAGATCCAGGCACTGTTCTGCTTGGATCTCTTTCCTGGCCCACGTCTAGCTTTACACAGTTCAATCCATTTTCCGAAATTTCTCTATTGGACAATCTGGGATTGCAGGATGTTTATGCAGATAGATGGGAATGCACATATCCCCAGCCTGGTCCCTCATCCCTAAATGAGCACCTTGTCATATTACCGAATGGGTGGACCCGGTATAACTCACAATTATTGTAACCCTCAACTGTGATTGACAAGTAACCTAGTGTTGGCCTAGAAGATTTACCCATTCATGAGGAATGCCACTTCCGCAAAAATATACCTGACTCCGGAAGCACAAGGGGAGATTCAAAAATGCTGGCTCTCCCAAGCAAACCATGTCATGGATAAATCAGGCTTGGATGCCGGTAAGCTCCCTTCACCATCAATTCCAATCCCTGGCCCAATGATATGTCCTCTCAGATGAATATTGTATGTGACAGTTTCTGTAATTCACAGGAGTCTGACTCATGTTCCAGTCATCATTGATTATATTTCTTTGCATTTCTCAATCACATTCAATCTCGACCCGTTTACATTGCAAGGCACATTCATGGCTGACACCCCAAGGGATGATGTCTACCTTTTCCTATTCCCTGCCTACATAGATGACTCTAATGGTCACTTGGCTGTTCACCTTCCTCCGGAGAGCGAAACATACTACTGGTCATTCGATCCCGACGGAATTGACCGATTACCTCAGGATGCCCTGGAGGAACTCGCCCTTCCAGATGTGAATTTTTGGACCCAAGTAGAAGGGGTACGGTGGAGGGAGGAGGTCTATGATTCAATTGCCAACTTTCATTACAGCAAGGGATTCGACCCTACCAGCCAAGATGTTGCGATCGAACTAGGGTATCCCTTCGTGGATGTCGATAGGTTGATTAATCTTGTTTACTGTGACACAGTAAGTGTACTCCGTCTTTCCATTCAATGCGAAATATTGATCAAGTGTCAAAAGATTGAAGTGGTCGATGACGACCACGAGGTTGAAGTGCAGGAGGTGTAAATATGCATGCTTGTCAGTATTTCGCTCCCTCAAGAATTATTGTACTAGTATTCATACCCGCTTGGTATATATTAAATCGACACAAAAAGTTGCTCACTCCCTTAATCAAATGAATTTTGTGTCGTTTCGATTTTTTGTTGAACATTTTCCGGCGGAGTCGATTTAACCTCCACTTCACTCACACCTGTCAATAAAGACGGTGTAAATTGGGTGTCTGTCTGATCCCTGATCTTGAATTTTGACTGAAGATCCAATCCACCACACCTTACATACTCAAATTAATTAATGAGTTCCGGTGTCCTTCGACATTAAACTTAAGGCATACAGTCACACATTGCCGAAGAAAAATGTATCTTGAGCCTTAATAGCCCCAAGCCTTAATGCCTATAAACCCTCAAGCCTTCTATGCTGTTCAGAGTGTAAAAATAATCAGAGCCCATATTATTCTAGAATGGTCCCCAAAAGATTTATGAGATCCACTTTCACCCATACTTAAGGGCGGTGAACCCGCATATTTAAAAGTGACAGCATCCCAAGTTTTATAACACTCGCCAACAAAATATTGATTTGGCTGCTCAGACCATATTAATTAAGGTAACACCATCCCAAGTTTTATCACACTCGCCAATAAGTTATTGATTTGGTTGCTCAGCCCAAGGGGCTTCGAAGATAAGAAATTTCCTTATATGGACAGGGAGGGAGGGGTCCCCCCGAGGTCTGAAAATATTTTTTTGTATGAGATTTGGAAACTGGTTCCCTTGCTCAGATTTGTGCAAAACATGCTCCAGAAAAAATTGGAATTTTGGGGGGCCAATTTTTGAGTCTCTTCGATTCTCAGGACGACAGCTGGTGGCCTTCGCCACTGTACATCGGCTCGGTTGTCGTCTGAGCATAGAACTCCTTCTAAGCCCGCGATTCAAAGCAGGCTGAGCACTCGGCGCCGGTACCGGCGGGGGCGCCCGCGTCAGGAATGGCTGCGCATGCGCAGCAAGTTGCCGATGTTGAGCATGCTTTCACTTTGACAGCGTACGACCGGTCGGCCGACGGGGGCAGTGCTGGTGGCGGGGGTGAGTACATGGCTGGACGGCTCTCGATTGATGGCGTCCGCGGGGGGCACAGCGTGCGGCGCGTCTAGGACGGGGAGCAAAGAGCTGGGTACGGCGAGCGCGACAGGCGGGGTGAGCGCTGCGAGCTCAGCGATGTGCTCCTCCGCGACGGCGTCGTCAATGCGTTGATGGGTGTTCTAGACTGCGATAATATACCGACATCAATATCAGGCTCCATGAGGATTCTTTTACCACTCACATATCGCCAGTTCTAAGGAAGCATCACATCAGCTCATTACAATAAGTACGAAAAGAACGACGCACCGTCCGTCGGACTAATCCCAATCGCCTTCATGAAGCGCGCCGGGTCCCCGCCGCGCCACTTCTGCTTCTCCTTGCAGAACACCACTGTGCAGCAACGTCGTCAACCACACGATATTAAACATCATATGCCGCATACTTTAGGAATAAATGGAAAAGAGCGCACACTTCTTCCAAATCAACACCTCCGATCCTTGCCGCCCACCTTCTTGCGCTCCATCAGCTCCGGCAACGCGTCGAAGAGCTCTTGCGCCATTGCGCGGTTCCTCAGCGAGAGGTAGCAGCCTGCCAGGCATCAATGGGGGTAGCAGATTGAGAGCGTAAAGGCGACGCACCGGCAGTGACTCCTGAAGATAGCAATATCAGGTCGAGAAGAAGATGGAGCGTTGTCTGCGCAGGCATGACACTCCAGAATAACAGAATAGCAGCCTGATGACGCATGCCTGCGCTCGCCACATCAGGAACAGGCACACCCGCAATCGCGCCGTCATCAGAGACGGCAATCCAAGGCGACTCCGAGGGCACACCCATAGCGGCCGATCTCTCTGGCGGGAAGGCCCGACAGTTTCGCCCATGCGCGGTTGGAGTAGCATTTGTCCATTCCTGAATCCGTCACCTCCACACTCATACTCGCGTCCAAGTTCACGCAGTGGAGGTGACGGATTCAGGAATGCTCGAGAACTTGGATGCACGCATGCAGTGGTATCGAGACCCAGTAATTGCTATAAGCCAGAGACCAGAGGAGAACGAGAAGATGTGGAGGTGAACCGACTCCTGCCGTAAACAGTGGGCGGGCATGTCTCGTCATCGCCGAAGGCAATGGAAAAGCACATACAATAAATTAGATGGGGCCTAGGTTATAAAACTTGGGATGCTGTTACCTTAATAATATGGGCTGAGCGACCAATCAATAAACTTGTTGGCGAGTGTTGTAAAACTTGGGATGCTGTTACCTTAATTAATATGGGCTGAGCGGCCAAATCAATATTTTGTTGGCGAGTGTTATAAAACTTGGGATGCTGTCACTTTTAAATATGCGGGTTCACCGCCCTTAAGTATGGGTGAAAGCGAATCTCATAAATCTTTTGGGGACCATTCTACAATAATATGGGCTCTGATTATTTTACACTCTGAACAGCATAGCCTTCACCCACACCGCCCCTCGCGAAGTCAAGGCTTAATTACTTACCCACACGGAATTTAAACATATATGATATTAATCAGTTTTTCGGATATCCTTTCATTATACTGACTACATAATGCGCGATGGGCATTTATCCTCACTCGCTAATTATTCTCGTCTCGGTAATTGCGGGTCCCCGCAGCCCCCGCTTCACGTTCCCAATCAAGCACTGCGACTGGAGGTCAATGCACAATATCACGCGCTGTCGACGCATGGATAACGTCTGTGTTTCAAACGAACCGTAACAAGTGGTTTTTTTTTTTTTTTTTTGGGGGGGGCTTTAGATTTCTTTCACCACCGCCCTTTTATTTTATCGTTTTTTGCCTCCCTTCACCACTTATAAACTTGTCGTCTTTGTGTTGCCCTCTCCAGATAATAGATATACTTATGTGATGTGTTTTTTTACTAAATTTGAATGCAGAAGCCGCTGGCAACCGCGACGAGTTCTTGTCCAAGCAGAATGGCTCTCGCGGATCTGCCGCCTGCGACAGAGATACATCCTCGAGATCTCTATGCATAGGTCTGCACGTTATTGAGCCGCAGCGGGGTCAAAGCGCGAATGGATGGTCCCAATGAACGCGGCGCGCGGTCCAAGTGCGAATGAACGCGCGTCGTTGGTCAAAGCGCCAATGAATGATCGGCTCGGGTCCGGCCGGTCCGGTGCCGTGCGGCACTGCCACATTACTCAGGACCTGCCACGATGCGAGTCGCAAGTTGTACGAAGACACAGCTCGCAGGTAGTACGAAGTCACAGCGCTCGCAAAGCATGAAAGGACAGTGGGTGCTGTGCGAGCGACTATATTCGACGGGATAACAGGAGACTCAATCAAAACAGACTCTTGGATACGGGATACGAGGTACGATACGATATACACAGTAGGATAGATGGATGGTGGGGGGAGGGGGAGGGGGAGGGGGAGGGGGAGGGGGAGGGGGAGGGGGAGGGGGAGGGGGAGAGGGAGGGGAGGGGAGGGGGGAAAGTCCAGTAGCAGTAGAATTAGTAGCAATTAGCAGACTCGCTCCACGCGCATCCGCTTACTTGTTCTCAATAACGACAGCCGCATCCGCGACCTCGCTCTTCTCGATGGGGAATGTGTAGAGCGGGGGCGCGACGAAGATCTCCTCGGCGTCGAGGAACTCGTCCTCGTTGGAGACGCCGGCGTAGTAGTGGTCTTCCGCGCGGGACGCGGAGCTGCGCCCGCGGATTGCGCGGTACGAGACGATGAGGATGACGAAGACCATGCGCAGGAGGACGCCGAGACCGCAGCCTGCGCACAGATCATTGAGCAAGCGGTAGAATAGGCATAGAGAGAGAGAAGACGTACCAAGAACAAAGGCGACGGCACGGCCCTCCCAGCGGCCGAGCGACATGAGGGCGAGGTGCACGCGCATGATGAACGAGTCCGCGCGGAAGCGGTGGAAGTGCCCGTGGGCGCCATCCGTACTGCCGTGCACGTACATGCGCGGAGGCTCGACAGCCGGCACGGGGTGCGCCTTCACGTACATGACGGGCGGGAGCGCCACGGTGCCGCCGGGGCGGCCGATGCGCACGGGCGGGCTGGACAGCATATTGTGCGAGACGGCGGTAGCCTTGGTGGGGGGCGAGGCGAAGCCGAGCGCCTGTATGAAAGAGAGCGAGATGCTGTGCGCCTTCTGGCGGAAGCGGCGTGCGGCGCCGCCGCACGGGGGCTGCGAGGTGCTGCTGGTGATGGTGATGCTCTGGAGGGTAATATCCGCGCGCTGGGGGCCTGCGTCGTCAACGCTGGCCATGTGCGACGAAATCAACATCGCGCGCGGGGGGGAGGCACTGGCTGTATTGCAAATGTATGTGAATCAGCAAGTGCCATTTAGCGGCGATAAGAGGCGGGGACGCACCTAAGCCAGCACCCAGTGCGAGGAGGGGAACAATACACAGCTTCATACGATCTAGACTAGGAGAAAGAGTCAGTGTGGCGCGAGGAGAGCAGGAGAGGATACACACAGATGGTGGTGGTGACAAAGGAAATTGGGAATGTGGCGGTGCGCCGCAGCAACAAATTCGCACTCCGCTGATCGCCGCTTTAATCGCCGTTCGTCGTGGCTTAAAATTATACGCCGACGACAACGCGCAACACGCCCTTTTATCGCTGGGCTTGTGCTGTGTGGATATGAGGCGGTACTCTCCGACCCGACTCATTTGTGCTCTTCGACGTGGACAGCACAGTGCAGGCTGTGCACCGCCTCCCCGCCTCTTTGACTCGGTCAAATAAGTTGCAATCCAGCGAAGTCCTACAACAACACGCCTCGACCATACATCTCCCGCTCAATATCACCGACTTCTGACATCTGCCCGCATAAGGCTATTCTTGACTCGCTCTATTTTCCTCTCCCGTCGGCGCCAATTAAATCCATCCATCTATCCGCTTGCGTCGCGATATATATCTATCGATATGCCAACATGAATCCAGCCATCTTTCCGATATTAATAGTATCGTACCGCGTTCCGACCTTATATCGACAAGAAGAATTGCACACAACACTGGTATAACCTGCGTGGAGTTTCAGCCTACCGCAATCCATCCGCAGCCTCAACCGAAGTGGATGTCTACCTGCGAGGGTGTACCGATGAGCCTATCTACAAGCCTGCACCGGTAAGCAATTAACTCAGACTTGGTGTACGGAACACAGCTGCGCTCTCTTTGCGATTTTCCCTTCTTGTTTGCGTGGCAGACGGGGTTCGACTCCCCGTGTCTGAATATGGCTGGACGAATCATTTTCTTTTAAATAATTAAACCACTGACAATTGAACCAACATGCAGTAATCTGCAGTGGATAGGGATTAATCAGACATGGTGTACGGAACACAGCTGTACTCTCTGAAAATTGAGTAAAGTTGGATAGCAGATGGGGTTCGACTCCCCATGTCTGACTTATCATATGATCTTGTTTTTTTTATTTGCCTTGAATCTTGAATGTCCGGCTGCGGGTTTCTTGAATATCTATGCATATGTACGTCTACTTTCCAGGTACCCATAAACATTAGGGGGATGTGCAGAGGTGGAGGATCTCCAAATGCGGAATGAATGATGGAATTTTGTATATGGTTCAACGAATGATTTATACCTGTCCACTTAAACTGATGCACAAGCAAGTAAATAACTCGGGCTTGGTGCACGGAACACGGCTGCACCCTTTACGACGGTGCGTTGGAAGTTACGCAGCAGATGGGGTTCGACTCCCCGCGTCTGAATTTCCCTTCTTTAAACGATCTTTTTTTTCAACCTCCAAATGACCCAACATGCACCAATGTTAGACTACAGTGAACAGGGAATAATCAGGCGTGGTGTACAGAACACGGCTGCACTCTCTGGAGGTGAGTGGGTTTAGGGTGTTACGCAGCAGACAGGATTAGACTCCCCAGGTCTGAATTCTTTCTCTAGAATTTCTTTTAAATAATTCAACGGACAACTGAACCAACATGCAGTAATCTATGGTGTAGAGGGATTACTCGGACTTGGTGTACGGAACACAGCTGCGCTCTTTATTACCTACAGTTTCAATGTATACGCAGCAGAACGGGTTCGACTCCCCGTGTCTGAATGCTTACTAGTGGACGAGGTTTTTTGTTTTTGTTTCACTCCACCTCAAATAAATATTGAACTGTTGGTCTTGAATTCCTTTCCATCATCCCGCTAAAATCGCTTCTCGGATACTGAAAAAAGCTCAGGGAGAGGTGCAGAGGCAAAGGATCTGCCAATTATGCTTCAACGACTCGGAATGAGTTCATACGTACCTACCTTGGATAAAGAAATCTCTACTTACCTTGGTGCACCAGCAGGCAAATAACTCAGACTTGGTGTACGGAACACGGCTGCACGTTCTAGCAAGATCGCCACGGAGTTTTACGCAGCAGATGGGGTTCGACTCCCTGTGTCTGAATGAGCTCTTCCTCTCTATTTTTTTTGATTCAACCTCCAACTGAAGCCACACACATTAATCTGCACTGGATAGGAAGTAAGGCTTGGTGTACGGAACACGGCTGGGCTCTCTCTGCAATTTCCATACATTTACGCGGCAGATGTGGTTCGACTCCTCGTGTCTGAATCAGATCTTCTAGAACAGCTTTTTGATTCAATCTCCAACTGAAGGCACATACATTATTATGTAACTTGGTACGGCTGCGCTCTCTGAAGTGGGTTGGAAGTGTTGCGCAGCAGACGGGGTTTGACTCCCCGTGTCTTGATCTACTCTTTTTCTTCCATTTTTATTCTCAAAAGAAATATCCAGCAGTGGCTGTCTTGATTTTCCGTCTATCATCCTTTTTCGGCAGTGGAAATAAGTTTGGGATGTGTACAGCGGTGGAGGATCTGCCAATTTTTCCAATTTTATGTACATACATCCTCCACCCGGCTCAACGAATGAGTTCATACTTTTGTCAAAAAAACTCTACTTACACTGGTGCACCAGTAGAGGATAAACTCAGACTTTGGTGTACGGAACACAACCATTTGTGCCGCAAATGGGGTTCCACTCCCCGTGTCTGAATGGATTTGTGCGAAGATCCTTTTCTTTTTTTGGATTCAACCTACAAACAGCCCATTGAATCCCATATACATTAAATTGCCTTGGATAGGGAGTAATCAGGCTTGGTTTATGGAACACAGCTGCATTCTCTGGAGTAGGTTAGATTGCAGTGTTACGCAGCAGACGAGTTCGACTCCCCGTGTCCGGACATGTCCGACCACAATATTGCTTTTTAGTCTGGCTCGAATAAATATACAGCTGCGGGCGTCTTGATTTTCTATACATTAATACATCCATTCACTTCTCGTGTACCAAGAAAAAATTATGTACAGAGGTGGAGGGTCAACAAGTCACCACCTCTCCATATTCAGCCCATTCTAGTCGCTCATATTACTACGGGTTTTCAAGCTGATACTCCACGATTGCGAGATTCTGCATCACATGTACACCAGATAACCTCATGGTTCAATTAGTATGAGCTTGTCTAGGTCTAGGTTGTATCAGGCTGACTCGGAAGCGCATTTCCTGGCGAAGAAGGCTTCTAACAAAAAATCAATATGAATTCAAAAAAAAACCAATAAAAAATTATGGTCTCCGCATTTTGATAACTTAAATATTCTACCTTGGATTCCTTGAAATTTGTACCTCTGGGTCCGAAGAAGACCATCCACCGTTTCAAGCAGGTATTCAATAGAACTGCAAATTCTTGATGATCACACCAACAAATTCTGGTGGGAGGGGCATTTGACAGCGCTGTATTCATGTAGGTCAAGAAGGCTTGAGGAGGAAAGCTGGACGCGGGCCGCGACCGATGGTGCAAAGAGAAAGGAGGGATCACAGCACATATCGTGAATAATCATTGATATGTACTGATTGCGACAATCAAACCTTAAACAGTCAGCAAACTCTTGTCTTTGTTGGCCGTCTTGCCGTGCCAGCGACGGAGGGCATCCGACGCTGACAAGCGTTCAGTGCAGGATCCGCGGAGTGCCGTTAACCTGCGGATATCTCGTTCTAATCGTATCTTTGGTGCCACGATCACAGCCAAAATATTTTAAAGATGGAACTTCGAACTCTCTCGTTTGCTTGACCCATGCTGGCGTGAGCTCAGACACAGGTGTCCAGTGTCCAGAGTTGAGATTGGGCCCCAGAATGTCATGTCCGGCATGCTAAAATAAACTAATCTCATCACCGACTTTGAAGCACTCCTCTACGCGAATATTCTTTGACTCTCAGGCGCCTAGCTTGCTCTGGCGCCACTCTTTGACAGCACTTCCCCGATTTAACCGGAAATGGCTCAACACACGTAGGAATCAGAAGCATTGGGAATGCTGGATTTCCCGCAGCCCGACGCCTCAGCTGATATATGGCTCTTCTCAGTTCTTGACGGTTCGGAGCACCGCTGGGCCAAGACATTGCCCAGCTATTGGTATGGATCTTATGCTCTGAGCGCGTCTATCTGTCAACTGCATCTTCACTGGGACTATACTTATCTCGCGAATCCAACATTCTGGTTATAATTAAAATGTTCGCACCTACATTCCGTCATCACCAACCGACTGGGCGCTCAATTCTCGATGTGGGGGCAAGGAAATTCGCAATCCCATCCCCATCAGAAGAAGCTAGGCATCGTCCCCGCCCTTGACCACGCTCTCTAATGACTACCTGTTCCCTTCAGTAGGTGCGTAGAAATATCCGCATACAGCATATATAATTACCACCCCATAGCCAGCCATATTTGTATTGGCCCCATTTTGGCGCCCAGATATTATGATTCCTCACAGCACTATGTCCTCTGCCGCACATAGCAGTCGTTCTATTCCCAAGTGTAAGCACCTACGACCATGATCCCTTCCTCGACCACCAGCCTTGGAATTCTCCATGACGATGTGCTGGATATCGTATGCGAAATGGTATATTTGCTTAAGGAACGTGAAGAGGTGGGCGCTTGAATTAAACTCGTATCCATCTAGATTTAGATATGGTGTCTAATGTCCAATTTCGAAGGATCCTACCTCGCTTGAACCATTGTCAAGAACAGACAAGCGCATGCGCGCACTCGCGATGCCTCATCTGGTCAGGAATCTCAACCTCATAGTCATCGGTAACAAGCCCTGGGAGCGCGCAGCCGCGAGAATGAAGACATGGAATGCCTACTGGGCACCGTTTGTCCGGTGAGGACATATTCATGATTTCGGCGTTATACTTTCCCTTACAGTTGAACCCCAGCACGTGCAACATTCAACTCGCCTACCGATACGGAGAGGGCGACCACGGTGTCTTCATCGGGACACTGCCTGAGCAGCTCGCCGCCATTCTCACCGGCCTCACTCACGTTACGTCAATAGCATGCTCCATCGACAAGTCGAAGCAAGCCCGGTTCGAAGAGGGCTTCCACAGTGCACTGGCGTTGGCAAACCAGCAAATGCTGTCCCTAAAACGTCTCTCTGGCTCCGCCGGTCACATTCTACTCCATCTCTGCCCGAATGTGGAGCACATCTCCAACCTAGGCAGGAGCTGTTGGGATCCAGAAACGCATAATGTGCTATCAACACTTGCTACACACAAAATTCTCTACGGGTCGGATAAGATCAAACATCTGGAAATGAACCACCAGTGGTGTATTGCTGATCTCAGAGGTTCCTGATTTTCCACTATATTCAGTTTTTCATCTTCATTCCTGGACAGCGGTACGTGAGGCCGTTCCACATGCATCGACGCTGGTGCTCGAGGGCCACATTGCCGACTATTCTACCGATATCTATGTACGTGCGCACATCCAGCTCCCCGGCTGATTTTAAACCCTCTTCGCCGATATATTCTCCATTCAGAAACTCTTCCCCGTGTTTGCGTCATTCTCAGCTCTTGAGATCCTCGGTATCATGGACCTCACGGCGCTAAACGTGGGCTTCAACCCCTTGCGGTGTGGGTGCGAGTACATGGGCCCCGGCCGCCAGGAGCTGGCAGCGATGTTCGCCCAGGATGCGGAAGGCCTGCGGGAGACCATTTCTGTCGCAGTATTCCCTGCGTGCGCGCGCCTCGAGGAGCTGTGGATTGGTTCAGGGTTCAGGGTTCACGCCGATCGACATCAAGATGGCACTATCAAAAATATCGAATATAATTTCAACGCGAGGAGGAGCGAGGAATAGAATGCCTGGAGTCCATAGGGTTCACGCTGATAAGTGGCCAGGAGTTTTCAACACAGTTTACACCGCAGACAAGTGCCTTCAACTTGATCATATCTTTTTTTTCATGTCGCAGACACAAATAGCCGTCAGCTCAGTATCAGGCCGCCGTATATGATTTGCCCCAATTCACTTCTTTTGCATTGTTGGACGTATCAGATGAGGTCGTTCCCACTGACATCCCGCCCGTGCGAAAGACGATACGCGTGGATGGAGAAGGAACGGAGTCGGTTTGGCTAATAGCATCCTTGAAGGATAAGGTGCAAGACCAGACTATTTAGAGAAGCATGAGTGGATTGATCTGAGCGAAGGCGCCAGCGGTAACAATGAGCAACGTACTTGTGGCGAAGACGGTGGATATAATTGCAACAGAGATGTTGATCATGTTGATGCCCACAGGCACAGTCATGTCGTTTCCGACGAACACAGTGATAATTTGGGCGACCCCGAAAACAACTGAAGCGTTTGGTCCCAACGGACTTGATTGTCATGGGTATACACTCACGAGGAAATATGAAGTTGGTACTCGCAATCCAGAATAACGTCTGCAGCTTTCTTGTGTAACTTGTTTCTGTACAGTGACGTGGATAATGGACCGCGAATAATTTCTCAGTGCAACTCACCATTTGAATTACTGGAGCTAAGGCGAGCAATTGAGGTGCTGTCGCGACGCTGATGATTTAGCCTCCAGAGAAAAATGAATGAAGCGTAGCTTCAACTGTTCAGATACAAAAGACGCTAAGGGCAAGCAGCTGCGCACGTACGTGTTGTCTAATAGCTCCAAGCAAAACAGGACCTTGAACTCCATGCGAAAGGTGCCCAGGATGTCGTACTCATTTGATAAGCCACGGAGAATCATCTTCCCCCATCTGATAAAGAAAATCACCGTGAAAACTATTCGTGCTGCTTTAACCGCGATCGGGAAGGCAAGCAATTGTGGCCATTTTCGGCGAGGAAAGACGGCCGCAATGCGCACAACGAGGACAGCCTCCGCGATCCAGGGGGTCCACAAGTCCAGGACGGTATAAATGATGTCTGTCTGATGTCGGTAGAGAGTCAAAGGGCATTTAGGTTACTCACGTTCAGTGATATTACCCTGTACGAACGGGAATAATATGACCATTATCTAAGTAGTAGACGTTAGGTTCGCACTAAATGCTGCAAGTATGTATTCTAATCTCAACTTACTGCGAGGTGCGCAGAAAGTGCGGCGGTTGTGATACCTAGACTGACGGAAAGGACATTGAGAATGAAGATCGGCCTGCGTCTCGTTTTTGGTGTCGACAGTGCAAACAGCAAGATCAACAGCGGTAGGAGCATTGCGCCGAAGACGGTGGAAATGAGGATGAAGGAGAGTGCGGGGCGTATGGCCTGAGCATATGCCTTAATTATTGGGGCCGCAGGAAGGGACTGTGATGAAGAAGACATGGAGTCGGTTTGGTGGGTGTTTTGTGCTATATATTACAGACCGGATATCAATGCTGTGAATGATATCATGATTCAAGTTTGAAGAACACACCGCGGGAAGATGAAGATTCAATTGAAACGGAATCAACTGTTCAAATATAGCGGTGCGTGTTGGGCTCTCGGTAGTCTCAAGTGGTATAGTCAGCCATGCATCTTTGGTGCTTTTGAATGTGTCAAACATGCGTGAGATTTTGCATCCTTCTTTTGCTTTGAGAAACCGGTTGCTACTCAACTCGAGCCAATGATGGAAGTTGATGGTCGGACAATTACCAAATATGTGCGATCTAACCCCCCCCCACACCGCCTCAGGTGTATCGAACAAGTAGTGGTGCACGAGTGGTGGCTCACCAAACTGTGAATACTGGACTGGCCCAACTTCATAACTGCCGAATCAAGGTGACAAGTCAATGGCAAGTTGCCGGAACCTTGCCAGAATGCGCCTCAAATATTTCAAAGGTTCATGCAATGTAGTCTCCTAGTCAGACCAAACCAGAATCGTCTTCAAAGAAAAAAGAAGACGAAAAAGCAACGAAAAAAGAACATACAACGAGGTGAATGGGATTCTGCCGGACAAACCCGAGATGATCCGATAACACCCGAAAAGTCTGATGAGTCGTCCTATTAAGCCAGGGCCAGTTCTTCGGAAAATGGCTGCTATAATTTCAAATATGAGTTACGGCAGGCTACCCGTGTTCAGTGGGGGTCCCTTGTTCGAACCTCATCATCCAAATGGTGGTTTCGATTTTTCCCCCCATCCAGCTGCTATAAACTGAAGAACGAGGAAAGTAGGAATAAGACCCGGTGGTGAAAATGTATCACACCCACTCCCTGTAATTGTTCCAATTGATCGAAAGTGGGAGTCCCTTGTTCGAACCAAGGCTGGGTCATTTTCCAGTTTGTTTGGTCTCTTTTTCCCCTCGCCAATAGAGCAGAACAAATCGTATAAATGAAGAGTAAGCAAAGGGAAATAAAACCCGGTGGTGAAAATGCATCACGCCCGCCCCTGTTTCACACGGTGCTATCTTTCATCTGTGGGAGTCCCTTGTTGGAATCAAGGTTGGGTCACTTCGCATTTCCTCTCGTCCTGTTTTTTATTTAAAGAATTTTGAGTCGACAACTCATTTGAGTGGCATTTATTTCGTTTGAAGGGAAGGGAATAAAACCCAGATTTAGAACAGTAAAAATAATATTACCAAAGCTTTGGCAACCCTTCCTTGGGTCAGAAGGCCTAAATTTAACAGGTTTTTTGTTTTTTGTTTTTTTTTTGGGGGGGATATATTATACTCGCGCGGTCCAACAAGTGAACAATGAGTTTACAGAAGACTAAAAAGCAGTATTGTAAGGGTGGTTATCTGTCCAAGAAACTACAAGAAGCCAACCGAACGCAACATCATTCCAGGGGGCATATCATCACAAGTCGCTTAAACCTGAGACTGGCAGACTGCTTGTATGGCAGGACATCTGGTTTAAGAACCTCGTGGGACCTGACCACAAGCGGAGTACACAGGTGTACAGGAGGAGCTTGACTCTCCTCCCAGGTAAAAATCCCCAGTGTCCACCAGTCTCAAGAATATTGTTGTAAGTCATCCCTTTGCAGATGCGTGCGACTGCCACAGTTGGAAGATCTGCCTCATAAGAGCCAGACCACAACTAAGCACCTGTCTCCTGAGAAACAGGGCAGAGGAGAGATCACAAAATCACCCCATCTGCAGGATGATCCGTAAGGCGAGGTTCCAGTACATCGTATTGGGAGATGTAGTACTACTCCAGGAGCATAGAATTTTGACACTATTTATGTCCAGAGCGCCGATAGGCCCATGTTGAATCGATTGAAAAAAATACACTAAATATTAATCCAGCCGATATGTCCGACAACCCGGCATTGGTTCGAACAAGGGACTTCCCCATACAATAGTTGGTTGAACAGCAATTGGGAGTGGGTGTGAAAATGTTTTCACCACTAGGTCTTATTCCTCCCTCCTTGTCCTTCAATTTATAGCAGTCCAGTTTTTTTTGATCCAAAAAAAGCCATAATGATCCGGCCCTGGTTCGAACAAGGGACTCCCACAAATGCTTTACACAAGCAACACGGTATTGGGGGTGGGTGTGATGCACTTTTCACCACCGGGTCTTATTCCCCTTCTTTCGCACCAAATAGTATGACCTTGCAGTTATTGATATATTTTTTAAAAAAATACCGTGGATGTGATGATGATCCGGCCTTGGTTCGAACAAAGGACTCCCATAATAATGCCCTTGTCACGACAATGCAAAGTGGGTGTGATAACATTTTCACCACTGGGTATTATTCCCCTTCTTTTCAATCGAAATACATGCGGGGTTGAAGGCCTTGATTTTTTTAAATAAAAAAGTCATTTGACAGGGAAGCTACGACCCAGCCTTGGTTCGAACAAGGAACTCCCACCTCCATCGTTAAGAAGAAGTCAATTGGGAGTGGGTGTGATAACATTTTCACCACCGGGGCTTATTCCCCTCCCTTTATACTTCTATACATGCCGGCTTCATTTTGCTGCTTGAAAAAGAAATTGGAATGGAAGAAGTTGATGACCCAGCCTTGGTTTGAAAAAGGGACTCCAACTTCTACTTTCAGGGAAACAATTATGAGCAATGGGAGTGATACATTTTCACCACCGGGTTGTATTTACCTTTCCTTCCACCTCTATACATGCTGGCCTTAAGGCCCAGTCTTGGTTTAAACAAGATTCTCGTACCTGGCCCGTCATGGACGGTTCCGTTCCCCTCCCTTTCACCGGAATAAATGCTGGGTTGAAGGCCTTGAATTTAAAAAAAAAAAAAGTTAATGACAGGGAAGCTATGACCCAGTCTTGGTTCGAACAAGGGACTCCCATAATAATAGCTATTTGGCAGGATGATTCAAAGCGGGCGTGAGGCATTTTCACCACTGGGTCTTATTCCCCTTCTCTTCAACCGAAATACATGCCGCTCAAATGAGTTGCCGATTCAAAATTCTCTAAATAGAAAAACAGGATGAGAGGAATTGCGGAGTAACCCAGCCTTGATTCAAACAAGGGACTCCCGCCTGAACTTACAGTTTCAAATTGTTCTAGAGAGAGTGGGTGTGATAACATTTCACCACCGGGTCTTGTTCCCTCTCTTCCAACCAAAATAAATGCCACGGGGTTGAAGCTGCTGGTTTTTGTTAAAAAGACTCTGTGAATCCAGCCAGCCATGACCCAGCCTTGATTCGAACAAGGGATTCCCACCTTAACCCACACGTAACACTTTCCTAGGCGGTGGGTGTGATAACATTTTCACCACTGGGTCTTATTCCTACCTCTTTCATCCAAAATAAATGTGGGGTTGAAGGCGCATATTGAAAAAACAACCACATTGGCGACTAGCTATGACCCGGCCTTGATTTGAACAAGGGACTCACACCTCCGACGTGTAGCAACGCAGTGGTATCGGGGGTGGGCATGATAACATTTTCACCACCGGGTCTTGTTCCTCCATCATTCTTTAATTTTATAGCAAAGTGGTTTGCCATTCTGATCCAAAGGGACAAATGACAAAATGCTTGTACTGTGCCGTCCATGACCCAGACTTGGTTCGAACAGGGGACCCCCACATCACTACAAAGAATGGTACCAACAGGGGTGGGTATGATAACATTTCACCCCCGGGTCTTATTCCTGTTTTACTTGTTCTTCAATTTATAGCAGTCCTGTTTGCCTTATTGATAAAAAGACGACAGGATTTGGATGATGACCCAGCCTTGGTTCGAACAAGGGACTCCCACTTTCGATTAAGTGGAGCAGTCACTGGGAGTGGGTGTGATAACATTTCACCACCGGGTCTTACTCCCCTCACTTTCAACTTTGATACATACCGCCTTGAAGCCTTGTTTTTTTTTAAAAAAAAAGTCATTGACAGGGAACTATGGCCCAGCCTTGGTTCGACCAAGGGATTCCCACCTCCGACAATGATCAACACAGTATTGGGGGTGGGTGTAATGACATTTTTCACCACCGGGCCTTGTTTCCCTCCTTTTCAACCGAAATACATGCGGACTCGAAGGTCTTGATTTTTTTTTTTTTAAAAGTGATTGACAGGAAAGCTATGACCCAGCCTTGGTTCAAACAAGGGACTCTCACCTCCGATGATTAGCAACACGGTATTGGGGGTGGGTGTGATGACATTTTCACCACTGGGTCTTGTTGCCCTTCCCTTCAAACCTCAATACATGCTGCCTTCAGGTTGATTTAAAAAAAGAGTGCGTCAAATTGGCGAAGGACCCAGCCTTGATTCGAACAAGGGACTCCCACAAATGTCCGGCGAGCAAAGCTATTGGGAGTGGGCGTGATGCATTTTTCACCACCAGGTCTTATTCCTACTTTCCTCGTTCTTTAATTTATAGCAATCCAGCAGCAAAAAAGGATGAGAGCAATTAGATCATGACCCGGCCTTGACTCGAACAAGGGACTCCCACCTCCGACGAGTAGCAATACAGCGGTATTGGGGGTGGGTGTGATACAGTTCACCACCGGGTCTTGTTCCACTCCTTTTCAACCGAAATACATGCGGACTCGAAGGCCTTGATTTTTTTTTACAAGTGATTGACAGGGAAACTATGACCCAGCCTTGGCTCAAGAAAGGGACTCCCACCTCGAATGCCAAGCAGTGGTTAATGGGCGGTGGGTGTGACGACATTTTTCACCACCAGGTCTTATTCCTTCCATCTCCAGCCTGGACAAATGCTCCTGAAAACAAGCTAGTTTTATTTTTTGAAATAATAGATGAGGTGAGTGAAACAAAATTAGAATGACCCAGCCTTGATTCGAACAAGGGATTCCCACCTTAACCGACAGGCAACACTTTCATAGGTGGTGGGTGTGAAAACATTCCACCACTGGGTCTTGTTCCCTCTCTTTCAACCAAAATAAATGCAGGGTTGAAGGCCTTCATTTTAAAATAAAAATACACATTGATCGGGGCATATGACCCGGCCTTGGTTTGAACAAGGGACTCCCACCTGCTGAAGCGCCCACCATGTGCAACAAGGAGTGGGTGTGATAACATTTTCACCACCGGGTCTTGTTTCCCTTCTATTGCACCAAATAATATGACCTTGCAGTTGTTGATTTTAAAAAAAAGAAAATGCCGCGGATGTGATGATGCCCAGCCTTGGTTTGAACAAGGGACTCTGATAATAATGGCCTTGGCACAACGATGCAAAATGGGTGTGATAACATTACCACCGGGTCTTGTTTCCCTCCTTTTGCGCCACATAATATGACTTTGCAGTTGTTGATTTTTTCTAAAAGAAAACTGGCGCGCATGATAGAAATATGACCCAGCCTTGATTCGAACAAGGGACTCCCATTTACTACCCGTGTCAAAGTAAGATTACAGGGAGTGGACGTGATATCATTTCACCACTGGGTCTTATTCATTCCTTCTTTGTTCTTCAATTTGTAGAAATCCAGTTTGCCTTTTGACAAAAAGGGATCAAATGAACCGGAAGGGTACCCGGCCTTGGTTCGAACAAGGAACTCTCACTTCTGATGACAGTAGCGGAGCTACAGGGAGTGGGTGTGATAACATTTTCACCACCAGGTCTTATTCCCCTCTTTTTCAACCGAAATACATGCAGGCTTGAAGGTGCCGATGTTGATAAAAAAGACGAGAGGAATTGGATGATGACCCAGCCTTGGTTCGAACAAGGGACTCCCACCTAAACGGACAGCCAATTCTTGCATAGAGAACGGGTGTGGTACATTTTCACCACCGGGTCTTATTCCTACATCTTTCAAACTCAGTACACCAGTGCCGGCTTAAAGCTGCAGATTTGAAAGAGAAAATCAACAAATAGAAAAAAATGATGACCCAGCCTTGTTCGAACAAGGGATCCCCACTGAATACGGCAGGAAAAGCAGACAGGGAGTGGGTATGATATACTTCACCCCCGGGTCTTATTCCCCTTTTTTTGCACCAGATAATATGACCTTGCTTGCAGTTGTTGATTTTTATAAAAAAGATGCAGCCAATGGGATGATGACCCGGCCTTGGTTTGAACAAGGGATTCCCAATTTCAATGGAACTGATGGTACAAACGGGGGTGGGTATTTATTTTCACCACCAGGTCTTATGTTCATTCCTCTCAACCGAAATAATATGACCTTAGTTGTTGATTTTTTAATAATAAAAAAACACCAACAGGAATTGGTAATGACCCAGCCTTGGTTCGAACAAGGGATTCCCACATCAAAGAAATGCATGGTATAAATGGGGGTGGGTGTGATGCATCTTTTACCACCGGGTCTTATTCCCCCTTCCTCGTTCTTCAATTTATAGTGGTGCAGTTGCGCCTTTTCACCCCCCAAAAAGAAAAAGTCACGTGGAAGTCGGAAATGACCCAGCCTTGGTTCGAACAAGGGACTCCCATATCAGAGCATCAATGGGATTAACGGGGGTGGGTGTGATACACATCCCTTATTCCCCTTTTTTTGCACCAAATATAATATGACCTTGCAGGTGGTGATTTTTATTTTTATTTTTTAATTGATACAGAAACTATGACCCGGCCTTGGTTCGAACAAGAGACTCCCACAACTGTATAGAATGGTATCAAGGGGGGTGGGTGTGATAACAATTTCACCACCGGGTCTTATTCCCCTCCTTTTTCACCGAATAATATGACCTTGCAGTTGTTTATAGCACTGCTCTCCGGGCACACCTGGTTCCTCCGGGTGAGTGCTATATTCTTGTATGCATTTTTCTCTGCATCTGACCTCCGGGAAGTAAATATATAAGTCACAGGGATCAAGGCTAGTTTTCTCAGCCTCTACTACGTCCAAGTTCTCAATTGAATAGCAATTAAACTCTGGGTTTTTGAAAGAAAAAAAGAACATGCCGCTGAATATAAAATGCTCCTTTCGCAGGAACGGTAATCGAGGTTTAAAGGGCGAATCCGGTTTTCGGTTTGGCAAGGCAGGATTGAATTAAGGGGCCTTCGTTGTGCATTTCATGAAAGGATCTGGTTGAAGTTGAATAACTTTTTTTAAAATAGTTTCCTGTTGCCCTCAGTGCGGGGACAGTTTTTACTGTGACTAGCACTGTAAGTGTTAATTTCTTCCAAGATGTTGGTTGGCCCCACGGCCCTTTATTTAATTGAGCCTGAGATGTATATTGGGAGTACTGCAGTGCTGTTCGGGGGCTGGAAATCTTGTCACATATCCAATTGGGCTAAAACGTTCAGCGGTACAAAACTTTCGAAATTGAAGATTGGATGGGTGTGCGCCCTGGATTACCTTCAATATCGACTGGGAACCGTGTGGAACACAAAGGTTCTTCCATATGGGCATGAGCCTACTGTTCCTCACTTGCACCATATCTAAAGCTTGAGTGATGCCTTTGATGAGTCCGTCAAATAGTTTACTTGACATACTGAGTTCACTTGTGCTACCTGGATTCTTCGATTGATGAGCTGGCGCGCAAAAGCAATCTTCATTACTGGGTGTAAATCACGACTCCTAGTGTTTAAATAAAGTGCTGAATCCCCAAACACCTGGACTGGTCAGATGCACACTTTCTTAATCCCTCAGGACTTTTTTTCCCGGGTGATAAGACTCCAATAATTTAAGCGGAATTCTGGCCGCAATAAATTATGACAGAGAGCCCACCTCCTTATGAAGGTCATGAAACTCTAGCAACTCTGGTTACAGCCGTTGGCAGTACCGAAGGCACGGTCAGAAAATTTATGTTTTGGGACTTTTTCAAAGAATTACCCATAACTTAGTCAATTGTTTATGGTTTGAAACTTTATTTCTTGCAAATCTTCTGGGCTCATTTATGGTTCTTATCTGAATGGGCACAAAATGCAGTACAGATGGCAGTAATATTGAAAAGGTCATGGGGACACGGAAACAAAACGGCCCGCGCGGAAGTTCCCATGATGGGACAACAGTGTGGAAATATGATTTTAATGAAAAGATGAGCCAATGAAATCGTGTAAATGGGCCTTCTGCAGCCAATCAGAGGCCAGGATCGGCCGATTATCGAAGGCGACAGACTTTTACAGGTTGGAAACCTGGTTACCTACGGAACCAGGAATTTAAAAAAACAAACAGAAGTGAAGGCATAATGACCCGGCCTTGCTTCGAACAAGGGACTCCCACTTTCGATGAAAGCGATGAAACAATTATGGACAGTGGGTGTGATAACATTTTTCACCACCAGGTCTTCTTCCCCCCACTTTAACCTCAATACATGCTGCCTTCAGGTTGATTTTAAAAATTAAAAAAAATGCAACCGATAATGATCCATGACCCGGCCTTGGTTCGAACAAGGGACTCCTACATCATTACGAAGGGAAGAAACTATGGGCAGTGGGTGTGATGCATTTTTCACCACCGGGTCTTATTCCCCTTCTTTGCACCAAATAATATGACCTTGATGTTGATTTTTTTTTTTTTAAATGCCGCAGAAGGGAATCATGAACTGGCCTTGGTTCGAACAAGGGACTCCCACCTCCATCGTTAACAAGAAGTCAATTCGGGTGGATGTGATTCATTTTCACCACTGGGTCTTATTTCCCTTGTTTATTCTTCAATTTATATGATTCTGCTCCACCGTTGAGGAAAAAAGGGACCAAACAAACTGGAACATGACCCCGCCTTGGTTTGAACAAGGGATTCTCACCTCCGACCAGTAGCAACACACTATTGGGGGTGGGGGTGATACATATTCACCACCAGGTCTTGTTCCCTTTCTTTTGGACCAAATAATATGACCTTGCAGCTGTTGATTTTTTAAAAAAATGACCCGGCCTTGCTTCGAACAAGGGACTCCCGCTTGAGTGGTCAATGTTTCCCATGAGAAACAGGTGTGATAGCATTTTCACCACCGGATTTTATTCCCCTTCTTTACACCAAATAATATGACCTTGCAATTGTCGATTTTTTTAAAAAATCCATCACCAAATAGGTTAGACCCAGCCTTGATTCGAACAAGGGACCCCCACAAATGCTTTGCACAGGCAACACACTATTGGGGTGGGTGTGATACATTTCACCACCGGGTCTTATTCCCCTTCTTTTTAACCTCTATACATGCTGGCTTCAAATTCCTTCTTTTTAAAAACAATTCCGAAGACGACCATGACCCAGCCTTGGTTCGAACAAGGGACTCCCACCTCAACAATCAATCAATCCGCAAGAGGATGTGGGCGTGATAACATTTCACCACCGGGTCTAAAGAATCCTTAGGCAAGATGACCCGGCCTTGGTTCGAACAAGGGACTCCCGCATCACAAGAAAGACTGGTATTAACGGGGGTGGGTGTGATAACATTTTTCACCGCGGGGTCTTATTTCCCTCTCTTTCAACCTCTATACATGGTGGCTTCAAATTCCTTCTTTTTTTTTAAAAAAAAAAGCCGACTTGAGTTGCTTATGACCCGGCCTTGGTTCGAACAAGTTACTCCCACATCACTACAAGAATGGTTCAATAGGAGTGAGTGTGATTCATTTTCACCACCGGGTCTTATTCCCCTTCTTTCCACCTCAATACATGGTGGCTTCATATTCCTTCTTTTTTTAAAAAAAGAAAAAACGGCGGATGCGATTAGGACCCGGCCTTGGTTCAAACAAGGGACTCCCACTTTCAATGAAAGTGATGAGAGTGGGCGTGGGTGTGATTCATTTTCACCATTGGGTTTTATTTCCCCTTGTTTATTCTTCAATTTATATGATTCTGCTCTACCGTCGAGGAAAAAAGGGATCAAACAAACTGATAGATGACCCAGCCTTGGTTCGAACAAGGGACTCCCATTTACTACTCGTGCCAAAGGAAAATCACAGGGAGTGGGCGTGATATACTTTCACCACTGTGTCGGAAAATCCAAAATTAGGTGACCAGGCAATATATGGCCAAATATTGCCTGGTCAGCCCGTCAGGCCACTGGGGTGGACATAAGGTTCGAAAGTGACCAATAACTGTCTATCAGCCTGATAACCCTGACAGGGCCTGATTGGTCTGACCACCCCATATCGCACATTATAAGGACTAGCCCAGAAAATAGAAAAACGAGTAGTGACTACTAGGATTTCTAGCAGTCACTAACATTCGGTCCTTCCACTTCCCTGAAATCTAATGAAGTTACTCAATTGAATTAGAATTATGAACTCACCGGGATTCGAACGGGTGACCTAAGGTTGAGATTTAAAAAGCTGGGGCATCAACATAACCACTAGGCTAAAGTAAAGTTAGCATGTACAAAATGTGGTTCACTACATACCCATCCTCAGATGCCTTACATCGTCTGATACCCCCTGATGACCGAATATCACCTCTGGTATCCAGATACTACATGTAGCTCCTACCATCACACATTAACAATGAAATTCTGTTTGCATTTCAAAGCAACAGTTACGCATCACGGTTTGAAATTCCGCCGCCGCAGATCAGCCCAAATAGGGTGATTTGATCGCGGCAGGTCTTCGGCATATTCGAACTCCGCACCCAACCACACACCGCTGGTCAGCCTCCCCCCCCCACCACTGTTAAACATCAAGTACTCGCCGCACCTGCCGAACGGGGCATGGAGCCGTCGCCATTGCCGCCATTCACTCATTATTTGCGCTCGACGCCGCACTTTCTCTTCCACCAACATCCCACAACGAAGGAAGCTTGTCTGCAACCTAGTACAGACATTGTTCCCAGTTACATTGGGCTCTCAGCATCTCTTTCGGAGCCAGTGCAGTGGTGAGACGTCTCTTCCACTCTTTTTTTCCCTTTCTCGCTCATGTTGTGGTAGATACTATGGACGCGGACATGTTTTTACGCTGCAACAGTTAATATAATATTTATTTGTGTAAACAGGAGCATTCTGAGGATGGCCTGAGCAGGCCATATTCAGCCTGGTACAGCCTGATAGGTCCCTCACCGAACCTGATAGGTCCTGATATGTCCGTCAGGCCCTATAAGGCAAATTGGGATTTTCCGACATGGGTCTTATTCCCCTTCTTTTGCACCAAATGATATTACCTTGCAGTTGTTGATTTTTTTTAAAAAAAATGCCGTCATGGATCTGATGATGACCCGGCCTTGATTCGAACAAGGGACTCCCACCTGAACCCGAATGCGCCCATAACAGGAGCGGGTGTGATAACATTTTCACCACCGGGTCTTATTCCCCTTCTCTTGCACCAAAAAATATGACCTTGCCCGGCCTTGGTTCGAACAAGGGACTCTCACCTTCGACAAGTAGCATACACAGTATTGGGGGTGGGTGTGATTCATTTTCACCACTGGGTCTTATTCCTCCTTCCTCAATGTTCAATTTATAGCAGTCCAGCATTGCTTTTTGATAAAAAAGAATCAATCAAACCGGAAATGACCCAGCCTTGGTTCGAACAGGGGATTCCCACATATCCTGGCCACAGAGTATCAGGGGTGGGTGTGATGCATTTTCACCACTGGGTCTTATTCCTCCCTTCTTGTTCTTCATTTTATAGCAGTCCAGTTTGTTTTGACCAAAAAGAAAGTCATAATGACCCGGCCTTGGGTCAAACAAGGGACTCCTGTTTTCAGTTAATTGGAGCAGTTACTGGGAGGGGGTATGGTAACATTTTCACCACCGGGTCTTACTCCCCTTCTTTGCACCAAAAAATATGACCTTGCAGTTGTTGATTATCTTTCTAAAAAAAAGTCATTGACAGGACAGCTATGACCCAGCCTTGATTCGAACAAGAGACTCCCACCTGTAACCAAATAGACGCGTAACAGGAGTGGGCGTGATAACATTTTCACCACCGGGTCTTGTTCCCCTTCTTTTGCACCAAATAATATGACCTTGCAGTTGTTGATTTAAAGAAAGAAAAAAATGCCGTCGTGAATCCGATGATGACCCGGCCTTGATTCGAACAAGGGACTCCCACATCAACGGAACGCCTGGCACCAACGGGGGTGGGTGTGATGACATTTTCACCACCGGGTCTTATAATTATATTCATTCCTTTGCAACCTCAATACACTAGTGCCGGCGTTGAAGCTACTGGTTTTTTTAATATATAAAAAAGAATCCGCAAAGCAATATGACCCGGCATGACCCGGCCTTGGTTCAAACAAGGGACTCCCACTTGAATTGTCTACAACTACACCTCAAACAGAGAGTGGGTGTGATACACTTCACCACCGGTCTTTTTGCACCAAATAATATGACCTTGCAGTTGTTGATTTAAAAAAAAAAAAATGCCGCGGATGTGATGATGACCCGGCCTTGGTTCGAACAAGAGACTCCCACCTGTAACCAAATGCGCTCACAACAGGGGTGGATGTGATAACATTTTCACCACGGGGTCTTACATCCCTTCCCTCCAACGGAAATATATGTAGCCTTGAAGGCCATGATTTTCTTTTAAAAAGACTCTGCGAATTCTACTGGCAAGCCATGACCCAGCCTTGGTTCGAACAAGGGACTCCCATCTCAACCAACACTTGGCTGCTCTATAGGGAATGGGTGTGATAACATTTTTCACCACCGGGTCGTATTCCTCCTTCCTCAATGTTCAATTTATAGCAATCCAGCAGGTGCTTATCTGATGGGGGGAAGAAATCGCAGCGACGATCTGGATGATGACCCGGCCTTGGTTCGAACAAGGGACTCCCACAAATCTTCCATAGAGACCCTATGACATTTTTCACCACCGGGTCTTATTCCCCTCCTTTTCAACCTCAACACACCAGTGCCGACTTTTTTTTTTTATAAAAAAAAAAGAAGAATCGCAAGGCAAGATGACCCGGCCTTGGTTCGAACAAGGGACTCCCACCTAAACGTACCACGAACTTTCTGATAGGGAGTGGGCGTGATAGCATTTTCACCACCGGGTCTTATTCCCCCTCCTTTGAACCTTTATACACCCCCCCCAAAAAAACGCGTGAATAAAAATCATGATGGATCTTGGTGGGATTGATTAGTTAATCAATTAATTAGTTCGGGTGGTGTGTGCGTTTAATGCAATCTGTGATATGTGGGCGCCCGATGTTGATAACTTATAATACATGGATTCTGCGCTATGCCCGGGGTCCGAAGGTTTGTACTAGTAAAGTGCGCACTTCCGATCTGTCTGGACGCGTGATCCGCGCGGTTAAGTACGGGCAATGATGAGGCCGGTCCCGGTGTCCTTCCAAAATAAAAAAAAACAAATATGAACCTAGGCACGCTGACGCGACTCGGACGTACGTGGCGTCCGCAGCGCAGCGCGCCGTCATTCCCGCGTCATCCCGTGTATTATTATCACACGAACAAAAACCAAACAAATACCCCAGCTGATGGCAACCCGTTCGGCGGTTCCCGGCCTTACGCCCTGCGTAACCCGATTGGCTTGCCGACCGCTGACAAATCAAATGACACCGAAAGTGAGCCCGAGCAAATAAGCAAATGAAAACAAAGGAAGTGAGACCGGACAAATAAGGGAAGTGAGACCGAATATCCCCGCAAAAGAGGGGTTGGTAACGACGGACGTAAAAAAATTACTTCACCACTTTGCTTACCACTATACCACCATCTACTCTGCTTTGCGCTATATTCGCATTTTCGTGTTTCGAAGCCTCGGAGCGTATAGGAAGCTCAGGAACCTATAGGAAGGACGGAACTTGGATTCCTAGCAGACCGCCGGGCGACAGGCAGGGGACACACGGAACGGACACGGGACTGCCTCGTGTGTGCTGCGAGGAATTCATTATACAAACCCACATACGCAGGAATAGAATATGGCACAAGCGCTCGTTGACGCTACTCGCAGGCCAGGTTCGTCATTTCGTCGTGCGTAGCATTGGTCGTGTGCTGACCAGGTTTTCTTGGATTCACCCTTTCCCCTCCTGTACTCGCATATACGAATGTACGACTTTTTCACGAATACGCACACGACACCACCGATACACCGATATATGCCCAACTACCTAGCGCGCCACCGACACACGCAGTCGCTCGGGTTGCTCTCGCCCATCCCCAGCCTCGCCAGTCTGCACGAGCCTTTGGAATTGGAGCTGAATAAATCGGATTCATCGCCCTCTCCAGCGAGCACACGCAGCTCGTCCTCGTCTACGCCCGCTCGGCACAAACGCTCCGCCTCTCTGCGCGCCGGCCTCGGGCTCGTCGCGCTCCTGTTCCCCGCGACAGCCGTCACCACCACCACCGCCAGCTCTAGCTCGTCTCCCAGGTCGCCCGTGCCCACACCGCGCTCAGAGCAGCTCCTGCGCGACGCCCTGCGCTCTTCTTCGACGCACAACTCCCCCGCTTCTCGCATGAGCGCTACCAGCCGCACCCGCCCGCGCGCAGCGTCCGCGGCTGGCGCGGCGTGCTACGGCGGCGACGCAGAGGGATTCCGGGCCTCGTCGCCCTCTCCGTTGTCCTCCTCTTCCACTGCCTCATCTACATCCTCCTCGTCATCATCAGCTTCTTCCTCCAGCCACCACGCCGCCCTCCGCGCGCGCCTCGCACGCGTCCTCGCGACGTCCTCTTCGCACTCACCCGCCCCTAATTCGCCACACTCGCCAACTGCAAGAGCCCCCGGCAGCCCCGTGTCGCGCACGCAAACGCCCACGCCCGCCCATTCAGCGGCGGCCAATTCGACTTGGACGACGCACGGCGCGCGCACGCCCACGAACGCGCCAAGCAGCCCGCGCACGGTGATCGCGCCGACGCCAAGGCGGGCGACGGACGCGCGTGTGCGGACGCCGCTTGGTGGCGAAGGACGTACGCGGACGCCGCTCGGTGGCGAGCCCCGCACACGGACGCCCCTAGGCGCTGGTATAGCCCGGACGGAAAGCCCACGCACACGGACGCCCCTGGGCCGGGCCATCCCCGCGCGCGTAGAGAGCCCCCGCACGCCGCGTACGCCTGTAAGGCGCCGCACGGTCGACGAGGAGGAGGATGATTGTAGGGATTGCGAGTTTGTTCAGGTGTGTTGTGTTTTTTTTCTTCCTTATGGGGTGTACTTTCCTTTTTTTGGGTTTCTTCGTTGTATGGGGGCGTTTGTGGATGGGACGTCCGCTTCATGCGGCCGTTTTTTGTGGTGGGGGCAGGCGGTCGGCCATTTTTGTTGTGGGGGCCTTTTGCGCCACTTGTGGGATGCGGTGGCGCTGTGATGGGCCGAGGAAGCAAGCATGTCTCGCTGACGGCCTACGTGGCGACGTCCTCGCGAGAAGAGACGAGGCGAGCGTGGACAGACGAGACGAGATGTGGTGTCGTGTGGTGTCGGCGACGGGCTGCCACGCCGCGCCAGACCACCGGCGATGTGGCCCGGCTCCCTCTGGCGATCGTCTTCCTTCTCCGGGCGAGGGGGCGGTGCTTTCCCTTGGCGACGAGGGCGTGATGTCATGATGCGCTGCCGGCGCTACCGCCGGCGGGGTCGCGCGCGGTGTACAAGGCTGGTTTTCCTCCCGCTGGAAGTAGGGGGTGTTGTTGGTGTATTCCGCCCCCGCCCCCGCCCCCGCCCCCGCCTGCATGCACTCACATCGAGCTATATGTGCGCCCCGCGGGTTAGCCGACGATAGGCATAGTGTGCCTGCGGCCGGGGACGATGGGCGGCTCGCTCTTCCCCAGATGACGCGACGCCTGGCGCGGAGTCCCGTCTCGTGCGTGATGCGGCGGAATCCGCGCCATAGCCCATGCCCATGGCGCCCCATTCCATTCCATGCCAGCACCACCACCCTGCCCCACCCCAGATCGAAGTGATCGAGTGCGCGCGTGAGGCAGCGTGGACGTAGGTGGATCCGGGACGTCGTCGATCTGCCGTAGCGTGGAGTGTGCGTGCGCTGCGAGGACGCAGACCCGGCGCTGGGTGGCTGCTCCATTCCTTTCTATGCAGCGCCCCGTACCGTGGATGCGGGCTGGACTGCACGGACGACTGGGGAGAAGTGGTGTGGTGTGGTTGTGGTTGTGGTGGGAGGCGGCAGGACGGTGCGGCGCCGACCGTCGTCGTCGTTGTGGGGTGCTGCGTGCCTGGCATGAGGCTGGACGCCACCTTCCCCCACGCCCATTTTCCTTCCCCTCATCCCCTTCGTCCGTTCCTTCTCCCTCTGGGCGACGTCTTCCTTCTCCCCGCTGGGCGACGGGGCGGATCGGATCGGATCGGATGTCTTCCGGGATACTTTGGCGACGGCGCGCGCGTGCGCTGTCATGATGCGCTGCCGGCGTCGTGCACGGTGACAAGCGCGACGTCCTTCGTGTTTGTGTACTCCCCCACCCCCCGCCTGTACACACTCATGTGCGCCCCGCGGCTTAGTCTACGATGGGCATGGTGTACCTGTGGCCGGGCATGGCGCACCGATAGGCAACGACCGCTCCCCGCTCCTCTCCAGATGTCACGGGGCACGCAGGGCGCGGGGTAGGTCGTGCGCGCGCGCGGTGTTATGCACGCCGCCCTACGGAGGCGCGCCGTGCTTGATGAGGCGCTGGCGCGACGATGCGGCGATCCACCCCAGATCGACGTGTGGTGTCGATCGTGTTCGATCGTGATCGTGGATATGCGGGTTGGATGCGGCGTGGACGTCCGTCTCTCTGGCGCGTCGTGGATGCGGGCTGGCGTGCGCGGTGCGCCTCGTCGTGGGTTGTGGATGGAGCGCTCCTGTGTGCAAGCGTGGAGAGGTTTCCCTCCGCAGCGTCTCGCTACCGTTCCGTCCTAACCCTCATCCCGTTCCCTCCTCCTCCCGCCCCTTGCGTTCTTTGCCTTTCCCTTCCCTTCCCTTACATTACCTTATTTTTCTCTTCTTCACTTACCGCGCATGATGGACGCCATGCGCATGTGTGCGTGGGCATGGGCGTGGACGTGGCTCTATGTGCGTGTGCGCGTTTCTGGTGGGGTCGTCGATTCTTCAAGGACGAGTGCACGGTGCTGGCCCCGGCTCATCGAGCGAGCGCGCGGATGGGCTGTTAGTGTAGAGGACGGACCGGCTGTCGATGACGACGAGACAACGATTCGCAGCTGGTGGAGATGTGGACGCCTCCCCCGCAGATATCGCGGGGGCGAGTAAACGCTGTCGGACACACGGGTGTGCCGTACTCGTATCAACACGCCGCGCCCTTTGCCTATTCTATTTCCTCTCCTTCCCCCTTCTCTCCCCTTCCTTTTTCCGTTCTTCAAATCACATGCTGACTAATTTGTATAGCCCTCCCCGCCCAACCCCCGGCGGCACACCGCGCCCGCGTCGCCCCGGTGGGACGCGGGCTATCAGCCGTATCAGTACTCGAATTCGTCTCCGCATGCGAACTCAAATTCACCCTATGCGAATACGTCGAATTCGCCGCATGCGACCGCGGGGACGTCGCCCCACTCGCCGACGTGGGCTAGTCGGCACCTGCAGCAGCAGCAGCAGCAACAACAACAACGGCAGCAACACCAAGAGAGCCCGGCACGCGCACAGAGCCCGCAGCGCCAGCAGGAGCAAAGACATCTGCGGATGCGCTCGCGGACGGAGCCGGTGCTGCCGTCGGTGGGGCTGCCGCCGCCGTCGCCCCGATACGCGACTTTGCCTATTGGGGAGTATGGATATGAGGGCGAGGGGGATAGAGGGATCACGATGCGCGGGGGCGGGCATGGGAGGAAGAGCAGCGCGTATATGGCGCTGGCGGCGTTGGCGCGAAGGGCGGGGGACGTGCCGGTCCACCACGCGGGGAGCGGGAGCGCGTACAGCAACAACACGTCGACTGCGTACCCGTACCGCCCCGCGACGCCGGGGAGCACGCCGCCATTGTCGGCGGATCTGGTCGAGGACGACAGTGGGGCGAGTGCGAGCGAGGGGGAGTATCAGGAGTTTCGGGGGCCGAGTGGAGGGATGGGGAGGAGGAGGGGCGGGAAGCTGTTGACGCCGCCGGCGACGCCGCCGAGGGACGGGGAGGGGGTGGTGGGGGTGGTGCATGAGGGCTACACAGACGAGCACGAGCAGCATCAAGCAGATGACGAGCACGCGGACGACGAACAGCACCCCCCGCGCCCGCTGTTCAACGCGCGCAAGGCGAGCGCGCAATGTCGAAGGTTGGAGGGGTACGTCTCGTTCGCGGCTGTGGAGGGGCTCGGGGAGCCGCCCAGTCCGGCGCCGTCATCTGCGTCTACCTCTACGTCTGATGAAGAAGAAGACGGGAAGGGTGGGAGACGGAGGAAGAGGGGCAGTATTGGGGCGGGGCTGGTGGGGCTTTGGAAGGGGGGGTTTTGGTAGGCGGATGCCTGCTCTCTCCTCCTCGACCTGATGTGTGATTTTTTTTACTGTACATGCTTTTTCTTTTTTTCTTTTCTGTTCTCTTCGAATTTTCTATATACATATTCCATGCGACCTTTTCTTCGTCCATACTTACATACATACATACATACATACACACTACCGCGTTACCTACTCATCCTATCCTGTGTTTTCCTGGGGGTCTTTTTATATAATCGCTTTGGTTTCTTTTTTTCGTGCTTTGCCTTTCGGGTTTCTGATCTTTTTTCGTGACTTTTTTTTTACTTACTTTTTTTTTGGGGGGGGATCTCTCTTTTCTGGTTCTCTTAGTGGGGAGGCGGTGGATGTGGCGCGGACTGGACTGGATGGAGGCAACGGGTAGGTATGTTTCTGTTCCTTGCGCAAAAAGCATGTCGGTTCGGAGGCTGATTGTGCTGTGTAGGACATGGTCCATTCTATTATAATACTACAGCTGCGGGACGGCTGGATAATTGGTGGTGCGGCGCGCCTCTGGAGAATGATGGAGGCCGAGGAGACGGGTCGCGTTCGCCGAGTCGACGTGGACCCACCCCGGTCGAGACGCGCAGGCAGGACCGCCGTCGCCGGACGATGTGTCGTAGGACGCCGCCTCGAGATGGCGTAGAGCGCTGGAGGCACTCGTGGACTGCAGAGCAAGCACCGCGGGTGGACTGCAGAGCGAGACCCGCCGACGAACTGTGGGATTGACGAATCGAGACACGCAGGCGCGTCTCTTTTCCCTTCTGCAGTGCAGTCCTTTCCACGGGTCGTGGACGACGGAGGGTCGAGGTCGAGTCGTGCTCCCTGCGATTGCCATCGTCTATCCATCGTCCCCGCTTGCCCGGCGCGCGCGTGCGCTACGGTCGACATTAGGCGCAAGGCTGCGGTCGAGTCGCGGGTCTTTCCACTTGTCAATATATGTCCTCTAGGCCGCTTGGTCGTTATCGTCGTTGTCATCGGCACTCCCTCCCTCCTCCCACCGTGATTCGCCCTCGTCTGTCCGTTCCTGGATCCCAGAGTGCTGTTCTTCGGGCTATAAACAGAACCGACATCGATGTCGCGTCGGGCCCTCAAGTCTCCTCCTTCTGCATGCGTTCTGTCAGGCACCCTGTTCTCTGCGCCCTCCGGAGTTTGCTATTGCCGGGCTTGATATGGAGTTCGGTCGCTATTGGCTTTGGCAGCCCCCTGGCGCCCGCTACGACCGATGAGCAACGCCGACGTACTCTGATAACGATCCGACGCCGCTTGCAGGGCACGCACACATGGAGGTCGGGCCCCTTCGCGCCGGATCGCTTGGGCGTGCGCATCATCGTCGCAGGCGCCGGGGGCCGCCAATTGTTGGCGGGTGTCCTCTAGGATATGTCCGTCGTCATTGCAGGCGCGCAAGGTCGAGGTCGAGTCCCTATCGACATCTCCCAGCCTCCTTCACTTCACTGCATGTCGGCGGTATAAGCACAGCCGAAGTCCCCCCCGCCAGTGCACGCCCTTGAGTTCGCTTGGCCGCCACCGCCGCCGCCGCCACCGCAGATGAGGGAATTCGAGCCTGCGCCCCTCCCCCCTCTACCGTGATCCCGCTGTTCCGGCTTGCAGCGCCTTATCGTCGGCTCCACTATGAGCGAGACCGAGGTCGAGTTGTCGCAAAGCTACAGTTTAGTTGGCGCTCCCTCCCTTCCTCCACTGCGCCTATAGCAAAGCCGCGGCTGGCGTCCTCTCGTCGACCCCACTCCGGCGTCTCCCATCCCACTCGCCCCGCCTCCCATTCAATCCAATCCCCATCTAATCCGCTTGCACATACCATACCCACCACCGCTCCTTACTCGCATAATCAATCAACCAATCGCATTCAACTGCCGACATACAACACTCCTTAATCGGTTCCCTGCATTATCCATACCCTATTCCCTGCCCTAACGGCGGGCTATTCGTTATCCTGATGGCGGGCTATTCTCTGTCCTAATGGCGGTCTATTCCCTGTCCTGATGGTGGGGTATTAACGACAGCGGTCTATTCCCTGCCCTAACGGCAGCCTGTTTCTGCCCTACGGCAGCCTATTCTCTCCCCCGCCCGTCGGCATACCGGGGCTAATAGCTATCTATAGAAGGGGTCCGCGCTGTGTCATGTATGAAACCCAGCCGGACCCCCCGCGAGTACTGAAGCAAAGTAAAGAAGAACTAAAGACCAGTGTATCTTTGTAGTTGAAAAAATAAAAATACAACAAAAGAGGAATCGAATGAGGCGATTACTCGGGCGACTGGTTTGCACCCCACATTTTCGTGACTCGTTTGCAGTATCGTTGTGGCGTCGCCTAATCACTTGGGGTCTCTGGCACCGCCAACGTATTAAGTACACGTTTTGATTAAATTAGTGGCGATTGTATCAACTGATGCCATCATTCGGATTCCGCCTTCAGTTTAGGCTCCTCCGTATCCGAGTTGCACCCGCCTACCCCCGCCACGTCGGCTTATTCCATCTCCTTCCTCATTTTGCCGTCAATTTACATACTCTGGACTTATTCGACATAGTGGTTGAATGCCCCGGATTGGCTTCAAGTTTTAGGGATCAAGAGAATTATACAAGAGTCTTGGCCGATAAATCATTCTAAATTTTCGGCTTTGTTACTGCATCGTTTCAGCAAAGTCTAATAACGATCTAGTCGGACATAGCCCAGGGCCACAGCCATGTGTTACCTGTCAGTTCGGAGTAAAAGTGGACCGCCCCGGACAGCGCGCAGAAATTTATAATTGGCATCACCAGTGCACTATGTATAGTAGGGAGGCGAGTGACGAAGTAGATCGCCGGATAACGCCCAAGCTTTGTCTTCCTCCCCTTCTCCTCCCTATACACGTCTTCCTCACGATAATTCAATAATTGACCTACGATAATGTCAGCGCCGGCGCCTCCCCAGCTTCCACCGATCCCAGCGGACATTGGGAAGTTGTGAGTCTCCGGCCGATTCATAATGCAAATATATAGACTCACAATACGATTGAAGAACGGCCCCTCTCGTGAGTACGTCCAATTATCGGAATGGCCGGCATTGAATAATATTCAGGTCATTGGGGAGCTCCTGGCAACATATCTATTCGGAGTCCTTAGTGTGCAATTCTGTATATACCTTTCATGCTTATCCGGACACCTTAATACTCACCTCTCCACACACAGACATTTACCATATTAGCTTCCCTCGTGATACGAAGTCCGTCAAATGGCTTGGTGTGTGACCTAAAAAAACACTATTGAATCGCCTTTTGACCAGATTTCCACAGTGTATACTGTTTTTCTGCTCGACCTCGCATCGACGACGATGTGTATTGCCGATGCTTTTCACTGGTTTGCTGAGGGATTTGGAAATCTCTTCACTCTGGACGATATACACTTGTCCGCAATAGACACACCAATGCTCGGCGCATGTCTTGCGGCCATCGCACAATCCTATTATTGCTACCGTCTTTGGACGATCAACCGCAAGACTCTGCCAATATGTATTCTCGTTGTGCTGGTATGCAATACATCCTCTAATGTCCTCGATTCACATTGAATTTGTATGTGCAGATCGCGCTCGCTCAAGTTGTATCAGGAATTTACGGTGCAGTTGTGGTCCGTATTGGTCTTCTTCTATGAATGTGGTAAATCATTAACGACGGCTGTACGCAGGGCTCCCGCATTGGGAAATTTTCCAAGGTGGCTGCAGAGCTTCAACCTACCGTATATGTATGGCACAGATTCATTTTCTTGATCAAGCACTCAGATTCTTCTTTTTAGATCCTGAATATTGGAGCTGCCGTCGCCGATGTCTTGATTGCGGTGACCATGACAATACTGGTATGGAACGGTTTATGTACCTACACCTATCTGATTCACTAATCTTGTCTTAGTTATCAAGATCCCGCACACGACATGCTCAAACAGATTTTGTCATTAAGAGAATAATCAATCTTGTGGTCGAAACCAACCTTCTCTCCAGTAAGTACATTCAATTACTGTCCCCGTGCCAAAATGCTCAAGTTCGAATAGGCACCTTTGCTGTTCTCACCGTTATTCTTCTCGTTGGCGCTCCGGTACGTACTTCGCTCATAATCACACGACCACTACTGAACTCGATGGCGCAGAACACGAACTACTTCACATGCCCGTAAGTGTTCCCGCCCCATATCAATCAGAATATTTTTTATTAAGCTTTCTGCAGCTCAATTATTCTCGGGAAAATGTGAGATCTATTTTTTACTCGCTGATCAATAATCGCTCATATACTGTTTAGCTATTCGAACAGTCTCCTGCTCATGCTCAACAATCGCAAATTTATAGCGGACAGAGTCAACAACGACTTTGAAGATGGCCGCGCCACGCCCCTCAACAAATTCCGTGCAGCACCGAGGACAGATGTGGATTCAACACCGTTGCGCGCATCTTCAGGCAGCTGAGCCCTTGAATCTTCGGTTTAATAACTTAGCTTCGCCGTATTTTACTAGACCTGTACTGCTGAATAACTAATGCTAATTTATACGTCTGGCGGGGGCAACTTGAAGTGGAACATGTCTGATCGGCAACAATATTCTTTAGTAGCTCTGTCTTTCCTGTCCACGGACTTTCCTCCCATATTTGAATTCCTAATCGAGAGCGCCACGACGAAGCAGGACGTCCGGTGCCTCTGCTAACCATGGAGTAGAAATTTAAGGAAGCAGAATTCAACCAACGTCGGCTGATTCAGAGTACAGGCAAAGTATTGCATTTATGTATTTACAACAAATAGTCCAATGAGCATCCAGCCCAGACGACAGGACCAATCATGAAGCCATTTCTTTCAAACCAGCCCATGGCCAGTGTTGAGGAAGATGCAGGTCTCGACACACCCCGGCTTTCATGTCATCTTTCTTATCCTGGCTGCCGGAGGTTACGGTAAGATTGAACGCTGCGGTCCATACACGACGAAGTTGAGACTGGCTCAGGGAAAACAGCAGTGCTTGAATTATTCTACCGTCAGGAAGAGGTTGATGTGTTGTTCTGTCTTCAAGTTACTTAATACTAAGGCCCTCCGGGCATCCCCTGGTACCTCCCACTACACCTTATTATACGGTTGGACCAGTTAACAATTAATTTGTCGCCAGCAGTTGCTATATGATGGCCCTCTGGGCATTCCCCAAGGTCAAAGTCAGTGAGCAAGCTGTTGCTGCAATAGTTCTGAGTCTGTTAAAGTTGGTAGCTCTTTCCAAAATATTTACAGCCATTGGATGGCTCTCCGAGCATTTTCTTGTATCTAGACATTTAGCAGAAGGTTGAAAGCGGTCGCATTTTTTTCTTTCTGAGTACGTCTGTTGAAATCAGAATCTGCAGGAGGTTCGGACGTTTTCGGACTTCACCTTGAGGTCCGATGATCTGTCACGTGCCTAGCTTAACGACCGGTCCGCTGATCCGGCAAAAAGGCGCATGCAATAGACAAGTTTTAATTCTGATTTGGAGACCTGGTACCTGAGTCGGTACCAGGAATTGGGATAAATACAATTGATTCACACCTCTCACCGAATTTGGCGTCGAGTTCAAGGTCAATGATGTCGTTCCATATACACGCACCACCTAGAAATAATTTATCAGATGCCCTGAGAAGAATAGCTGGAATGGAAGAAAGTTAGATCCTGAATAGCGGCCACAAAATTATTGGGGGAGCTTGCGACCCCATCTATTAGGGTGAGACCAAAATTGCTAGTGGCGGTGCAATGAACGGTGTTTGGCCGCTATTTGTTTGATTGCGGCGCCGTGGGAGAGCTGTCCGATGCCAACATTTGCGCTACCAAAATCCTGCGAGATTCGCGCGAGATACAAGGTAGATACAGATAAGTATAGACGAATACGATTTCTCCGCTAACTGAGGCTCAACCACAGGCAAGCCGCAATTAATACCAATTGTCACCAATCCAACACCTTCAAATATGTACATGTCCTCTGCTTTTTCCGTCACTACAGGGCATAACTGGACCAATGTATTAATAAAGCAAAGGATAAGGCTACGATGAACAGTGAACTCCAACTCGAATTAGGCAAGCTTCCCCCAACTGTAGCCGGGTACCGGCATACAAAATTCCATATTATCCCTGTGGAGAACCCTCAAAAACGGCCATGGGATTCACAGTTGAATGCATATAAGCGTTGAAATCATTGGAAAAACGCCTCACTGCGGCGATCAAAAAATATACCCACGGAAAAAACGGCCCTGTTCAAAACGGCCCTGTTCAATTTCCACGGGCTCATGTTTCCTTGGGAAATATCTGGGAAATCTCGTCAATTTCCCTCGGAGATAGGCTGTCTCCTAAACAAACAGCCCCGTCTATCACCTAAGGCAAAAGGCGGCCCGGATCTTCCTTTGGAGATAGACACTCTTTGTCGTGCGGAAAATTTCCAGGACAAAGACCAGCTGTTTCCAAAAAAATCTCTTGAGGTAAAAGTCAATATATTCCAGAAGAAATTTGAGCAGTAATATTCTGCATATCTCCCAAATTTTATTCTAGGTGTTGGTGATATCTGGGCAGGAAATTGAATTTTATGGTACAGGGCCGTTTTTCCCGGGGTATATTTTTTGATCGCCGTTATATTGGTTGCGCCAATCGCAAGATTTCCCCGATGCCGTGAGCCTTTTTGTAATATGGGAGGACGTAAATGACCGGTCCAAAGCGGGATTCTTTCTTTTTTTTGAGGAGCGTTGAATGGTGGGCGGTAAGGGAGGATTAGGCTTATAGGCTCGTTACGGCTCTCGTCTCCTTCTTCCTCGGTGACTCTCAGGCAGCCACCGGGGTTCCCGAGCCGACATAGTTGGTCACCCGGGACCTCCCGGGACCCCGCTGATTTCAAAGAGGAATGACGAGAAGAGTCGGAGGCGGAGTCGCCTACTTCTCGCTTAGCGCTAGCCGACGATCAATAGTGCACCAGTGCCGAAGGCGCCACCTCCAGAGACTTCCAGAGAGCATCCAGCCCGCTGGGATCAATTCTCCAGAGACAAATCTGATGCAGTGATTGAACCGCGTAAAATTCTCCAGAGACAAAATTGACGCAGTGATGAAGCCGCTTAGAATTCTCCAGAGACAAAAGTGATGCAAGCGGCGGCCATAGACAAGCTATTCAAGTAGGCTACTCTGTCTCGGAGAGTCTAAACCGGTCCGTGCGCCCCTAGAATGCGTAGTAGAGCTCCTCAAGTTACTTAAATGTCTGTTAAAGAACAACTTGAACATTATCCCTGCCTGCGGCGGCGCGGTCTGATGGCACGTAATTTTGACTATGGCTCGGTAGCCAGCCCACCGCCATATAGCTTGAACGAGCAGTACATGAATATTCCTCAGGCCTCAGCCTGTGGAATTATGGTTTCAGTGCACAAATTATCCCGATATTGCAAAATAGAATAGCATTCGCTACCCAGAATCTGCCGGAATCCAGAGACAGATGGGTTATTGATGCCCTAGTCCGAACGTCTCTGGAGAATATTTTGATCATCATTTTTCTCTGGTTTTGTCTCAGAGAGTCTCTCCCCCAGCGGGCTGGAACTCGTGCACCTCCACGCAGTGGGCCCAACGGCGAGCGAAAATGCTCCGCGCAGCGGCCCTAGTAAGATCTAACTAAAAAAACTGAATCAAGCCGCCAAAGTTGGCCAAAATAATAACATAAAAATATAATAAAATAAAAAGGCCCCGCACCCACCCAACCCGCACCAGCGGTAAGGCAGCGCTAGCGAAAGAGACGTGTCTGGGGGATCCTTCCCCCCCCACTCGCCAATGCGAAGCTGATCGCACATCAGCAAGCCTCATCATTAGTCGGACTCGCTTAAATTGCCGAGTCTGCCTCCTCCGACTCTTCTTCGATTTCAAAGCGGGATTCTGAAATATTAATAACACATATTAATAGCCCGCTCAGGCCGAGTCCGGAGTAGCTGTACATTATTGGCCCTGGTCCCTTGGGTCGACTTGCTGGCGTTCCAGCTGGCGTAGCCTTTCGATGTTCGCTGTTGCCAAGCGACGCCCGGCTTTCCTCAGCACCCGTGATGCTGGGATCGGGGTTAGTAAGAAGGAAGCGGTTTCGGGGAGTTTCGGGATGGTCGGCATTACGAGAGCCATATATATTGCTCAGAAAATATAGTAGTTGGAAAATAGTCGCAGGACTGGTGGACTCATCGTCTCTTGATCGTCCCGCTGAAATTCTCGTTTCTCATGAAAAACTAAGTGAGAGGAGCCGTTGATTTTCAAGTCATATTTATGGACACTGGACGCTTTTGAGACTTTACAACGTTTTCTCGCAGAGGTTGAGGCAAGACAACAGAGAGATCGGAGGCCGGGCCGACCGACCGGTGGCACATTGGTGGCATAGCTTTCCCAATGACCAATCAGCATGAACCAAACTTGTATCTGCGTACGGCGTCAATTAATTCTGTGGCTAGCAAGATCTTCGCTGTTCTTCACTGTGAACCATTGTGAACTGGGATCCCAAGAATCTGAAATTTGAGGTTGTGGCTCAAGAACCAAAATGCCTGTGGACAATACGGGTAAGACATCTGTACGGCCGCGTCCACCTCGCAAGCCCGTTAGCGAGGAGGAGCAAAAGGACATCGAGCTGAAGCGCTTGCGCGGTGTGTGTGCTTTGATTTTGTCGGTTGGCCCGTCTCATGACACTACCGTCGCTGCTCAGGGGAATTGTCGTGTGCGGAATGCCGCCGATTGAAGCTCAAGTGCGACAAAAGTGTTCCTTGCGGCTCGTGCGTGCGCCGCGGATGCCAGAGTATCTGTCCTTGCGGTTCGTCTGTATTCCCTGTTTAATCGTATCTCGGGAGTTTATTCCTTTGCAATAGGAATCTTGTCGGCGGGGCAAGGCACAAGGTCCGTGCAGCGTTCCTGCGGTGGCCAGAAAGCTTATAATCGCACAGATTTATACTGGCGGATACGGACCAACTGCACGCGAAGATTGCGGAGATGAGTCTCCGCATCCGGCAGCTTGAAGAGGCTTTGGCAATCCTGCAAGGCGTCGTCTCGAGTGAACGACATCCTCTCCTCACTACCGACCTGCTGAAGATCAAATTTGCCGCTCAGGCACCACAGGACCCGCAGGGGGCGGCGGATGAACACGACTCTGCCCTCGATGCGCTGGGTACCCTGACACTCGGCGACTCGGGCGAGGTCAAGTACTTTGGTCGGTCAGCGGGCACTGAGGTGGGTGTTTTTCTCCCGGAATGCTTCATATTGCTCAGGTTCTGCTGCAGACACTCCTCGTGGTATGTGCGCTTGCGAAGCAAGACCTTACCTGAACACATTCCTGCAGGTCGAAGATAACGAGGACGACGAAGATAGCGCATCCGACTCCGAGCTACCGCTCCCTTTCGACATCGAGGACATGGGCGGCGTTTTCCCCTCCGGTCACCCCAATCCCATGGCGCTCGAACGCCTCCGCACATTCCTCCCCGAGTACGACCGCGCCACCGAGCTCTGCGAATCGTACATCGCCCACGCCGCGCTCTTCTTCCGGCCCATCAGGCGCGACGAGCTCCTCAACTCCCTCCTCGTGGGTGTATATGTCCCCTCCGCAAACGATGGCGCGCCGCACGCGCTGTCGACGTTGTTCTTCATCCTCGCGCTGGGAGCGCTTCTCGACTTGCAGTTACCGCCCTTCAACGCCGAGGCAGAGCGCTACTATGGGCTGGGGCGCGCCGCGCTCGGTCTGCGGGCGGTCTACCACTCGCCTCTTGTGGACACTGTGCGGGCGATCGGGCTCATGGCGACATACCACAGTCTGGGTGGGAAGAAGTATTCGCGGGACAGCGCGGTAGGTTCCTCGCCTTGTCGTGCGCGGCGTATGTTTATTCGTTCCTAGTGGTGTTTGATGAGCATTGCTGCAAAGCTAGCTCAGAGTGTGAGTTTGTTTTGTTAAGAGATCGCGTTGCTGACGATCCCCTTAGATTGGTCTTCGTACGCAACCTCTCCGGCATGACTGACTGCTAAACCGTTGTCTTAGATCGCGACAGCGCAAGATGGCACATGGACCCCAAAACTGTTCAGAAGCGAAGGTTGGGGCATGTTTTTTCATACCTGCTCCCATTGAAGTAAAACTCAGGAATTTATTCTGGGAGGTATTCGCAGCGGATGTGTCGCACGTGAGCCTCGTCTACCTCGCTTGAGTATCATCGTCTGACACCTGCTCAGAGCATTGCTCTCGGTCGCCCCCCATCTATCCATCTCTCTTACGTCGACAGCGAATACCCTGAAGACGAGGAATGCAGTCTCACCGACCTGGGAGAGCTGCGACCTGGCTGTGGGTTACACTTCTTGAGCTCGGTTCTTCCCAATAAGCAATAACAACTTCGCAGTCTGGCACTCCAAATACCGCTTCTCCCGCGACATATGGATGAGGCTCGCTGAGGTCACGCTCACCGCCAAGTCGCCTGGCTACAGCACAGTGCTCGAGCTCGACCGTAAGGTGCGGGAGCTGAGCGTCCCGGATTCGTTCAAGCCATACGCGACACTCGAAGACGGCGATGAGGAGTATTACTCCAGCTCTTCCAGCCTGCGCGGCTTTTACGCGAGTCAATACCGCACAGTCAGTCAGTACAAGGTCCTCCTCTGGGATTAATCAAAGGCTGATGGTGTGCAAGCCATGGTGTACATCCACCGCAGCTTCTTCGCCCAGGCGATGCTGGACCACCCCGCGAACCCGCTGCTCAGCCCCTTCGCCACGTCTTTCCTGACGGCGTATCGCTCGGCGTCGGTGATTATCAAGGCGACGGCCTACCAGTTCGACCGCTGTGCGGAGATGGCGATGCGGACGTGGTACCTGCTACATCAGACGTTTTCAGCGGCGGTATGTAATTTCTCCTCGTTATCGCAGCCGTGCTGACGTGCGTCCGCAGGTCGTCGCTGGCACCGTCGTCACACTCTCCCCGAAGTCCAATATCGCATCGAGCGCCCTCCTCGACCTCGGCGTGGCCCTAGACCTCTTCGAGCGCGCCGCGGCGCAGTCGCATCGCGCCAGGATTGCATCGGTAGGCATGCACTCCAGCGCTCAGCTTACTTGGATCTCACCAGTTTCTTTTCCTACTTACCCAGGGCGTCCTCCGAAAACTGAAGCAAAGGGCGATCCGCTCGTACACCCAGTACTGCTCCCCGACCCTCCCCACCGCGAGCCCGTCCACTGATGCAACAGGGGACGACGACGCCGCAGACGAGTTGGCGATTTTCGGTGGCCATACGCGTGTCCTGGCACTCAAGCAGAAGTACCGGCGTCCGAAATCTGCGTCGCCCGGGGATAGCGCACCTGCCGCGAGCGTCGCTCCCTCAGATCTAGGGCAAAAGCCTTCGACGAATGAGGGCTTCGAGTCGATGCTCGACCTTGGCACTGACAGCCAGGTGGTTGAGGGGCTCCCCTGGCTGGATGCGCTTGCGCCGGGCCCGAGTGGGCAGGAGGGCGCCTCGGCGCTGGAGTCATCCGCGGTAAGCCCTTGGTGCATCTGTCCTCTTACTGCGAGATTGACACCGACTCCGTCATTGTCATTGCAGAATCTCTACAGCATGCTGTACGCGGGTGCCAGTGCGGGGTCGCACGCGGGTGAGATGGTCGATATTGCGGGCGAGATGGTGGATATTGGGCTAGCGAGCGAGTCGGGTATGGACGCTGCGTGGGTGTCATTTATGCAGCAGTGCGGGGTCACGCTGGATGGGATCAGCCCGGCTGCGACCATCGAGACTGACTAATGAATCTATTTCGCTTTTTTGACTCGTAGATAATCAATGATGTGTGCTGGTAGCCTCACGAGGACCCCAACAGAGGAGCCTCGAAATCGGCTTGTTCTAAATTAATACTCCCTAATAACTTCCACTCATCCACGGCTTCTTTTGCATCATAGACGAACTGCTTCAGATAGTCCTCCCATACGGCGGCGATCATTGAGTCCGCGTTCTCCATACTGTCGGCACGGGCCATGTCCCTGAACTGTTGATTCCGTCTTTCACGGGCGGGACCCGGACCCAACGAAGAAGCAACCACCCCCGCGATCTCTGATCTTTCTGTGGCAACTGTGCGTGCGTAGCGAATTTCGTTGTAGGCTTCGATCAGCACTGGGATGTGGGTGCGCGAGGTGAGGTGCGAGAACAGGAATCCTAGAGTGAAACCGTCTTCAAGCTAATAAATTTAGATGAGCCCCTGAACTGAAAGAAGTATATTCTATCTCACAGATATTGAGCTGGTTCAGGGTTGCGATGAGTTAATGATCAGAAGGAAGTTTAGTGGGCTTCGGACAACGCACGAATTATGGGAACAATGTATCTGTGGCGACGTTTAGCGAGCTCTGCAGATGATTGACGGGTGCCCGGTGCGCAACGTACTGGTATTGCATGAGCGGCATCGCCGATGATGACGATCCTAGTAGAAGAATCTGCCAATCTGAGCATTTCCGGGATATATTGTACTGTGCGATGGCAAGTGGTTGCGTGTTCAAGTAATCGTGAGACCCTGAAGATGCAGTGCTGAGGATCTGCAGAAGAATGTTTTTTTTTTGGGGGGGGCATACATGGAATCCTGCGCATTGATGATGGCACGGTACTCCTCATCGATTGTTAAATCAGTTAGAGCCCAATCAGAGTCCTCATCAACAGTAGTCTCCGGGGTAGCCTGAGTGCGCACGATGCTCAGGATATATAAGTCCGTACCACACTAGAAGAGATGAACATGCTAAGCCAAATGGTCATGTCGGACGCGAAACCAACATACTCGATGGCCACTGGCGAGCAAGTTGTGGCCGGTCCAAATTTGGAACTTGGCCCCAAATATTACTTATTTTTGGCGGATTAATTGGGTCGCGAAACTTACATCGGTTAAATCCGTAAATGCCACGAGGTCGGAGTCAATTTTTAGGGCCTCCAAGGGAATAATGCATGTCCCCCTGACAGCGAGAATAATTAGTGGGAAAACATAACTTAAAACTCTCTACCAACCCAGTGATTTTGTGGACATTTGAGGGAAGGGAGAATGTGTAGCCGCCGTCGTCGCTATCATCAGCGTGTGCAGTTGGAGGAGTTGGAAGCGCAACTAGGGCATCGCGAAGGCGGCTATTATGGCCGTCTGCGCCGATGAGCTGCAGACATGAAGTAAGCGAGAGTTGAGGGACAGGACTCGTAATTAGGACTCCATACCACATCAGCCTCTATACGTTCTCCGGACTCCATTATGACAACTGGTCTGTTCTTCACAGCTAACTCGACAGAGGTGACCTTGGCGGAGAATACAATCTTGACTCCCGACTTTCGACACGCTTCGAGCAGAAATCTAATCAAAGCATCATACTGTCCTAATGTTGATTTGTTTGTCGTGAAATGCTGAGCTGCACTTACGGGAAGCATATAGAAAGCGGCACCGAGGTCATCCATGATCTCGTCGAAAAACTTCATACGTCCCAAGATCTCTCCGGTATCGCCTTAATCGGCAAAATAAATGTAAACTTCGACTTCGTGATGAACGAATGCAGGCATTCAGCTACAATACCTTGCATGAATGTTATTCTGTCGATAGGGCATTAGCTAAATATACTCGGCGCAAGGTTCAAGGCATACCCCGAGCATTTGGTCCCGCATTCTTGGAGAAGTGTTGCGCCTCCAGGCATCGTATATATTAGACGTGCCATATTCGGCGGAACGCGTAATCCCCCCAGCTTCTATAAATTGCATCAGCGAAACGGAACCTTGTATATCGAAGACAAGGGTCCCTACCGCTGAGCCATTTTCTTTATCAAGAAGTGTCACTTCATGTCCCACCTCACGCAGTTTGTAGGCCGCGCCGAGACCAGCAACGCTAGCACCAACGATGACGAACTCGATAGACAGGTTGGGGGATTTTGGGAGGGCCATTTTCAGTGTACACAAAAAATGAGCTATCACTCTCAAATACTGTACATGTAGTGTACCCCGTCATGAGCGGCAAACAATCGCGACCAAGCGCAACAGGGGGAAATGGAGCCCTGCGGTTCCGGACCATGCGTCGTATGCACCGTTTACCCTGAGCGGTTTCTCCATCCAGTTCGTCTTGCATCACGAATTGTGGGTGCACTTATTATTATTATTATTTTTTTTTTTTGTGGAACGTTTGGAATAGCATCTGGAAAAGCCCTTTTTAGAAGCCCCTCGGATCACCCGAGCCGACATAGTCGGTCCCTTTCAGCCCGTTAATTGGTGGCTTAGGGATAGAAACCTTGCCGAAGAATGTAGCTCCACGGGTCGAAAATGCACTAACGCACGAACGGCAAATGCCGAACAGTGTGGGACTCGACCGAAGTCACTACCCACTAAAAACGCCCTAAAACGGTTGCTGCTTGGTTCGAACCCTCGTCACTGAGGCCAAGCGATCTTCGGATTACCCAGAGATCAGGACGCGTGTTACACCGCTCACCCACGCGGTCCCTGTGGGCGCACTTATGATTTCGAAGAGAAGCTGAGATGTGATAATTCTCTGCGACACACGCCGCATGTGGTCCTACGGATCCTCCAAGGCGGGAAAGCCTCTGACTTCGAACAGTCGGGACAAACGTAGATTTGTTCCAGCCAGATTTTGACTGTCAGTGGAAGGTGGTGAAACTGAAAGGGGGCGCCGGGGCGGGCGGATGCATTACCAATTATGGACATCGGAGATAACCGCAGCCTATAAGGAGCTAAAAAATTGCTCGGCACTGTCCGTTGATCGGACGTTGACTCAGCTTGGATTGAACAGCCTTCTTACACTACTTAGTTGGATTCAACTCGGGGCCCAACTTTGACCCCACGAAGCTGGGGCACGAAATCGGAGTCCATTTGGGAATCCGAAATGCCCGCGTTTTGAGTTGATCGGCGGCATGATCGCGGGCATTTTCGAACGATCGCGGGCATTTGAGGGCATTCTCACGGGGAGTCAGCCACTGTCAGCCACCAGTGGCCCACCACACTTCAGTGTGTTTCTGGGCTAGTAGGAGCCAGAAATGAAGCATTTCTCTCTGCTATATATACCAAATAATATTTGCAGCGATACCGTCGTGAGTTCGACGCCGAAAGCATATCCAGGGAGTCAGCGTGAAACAAAATGCCGTTGTGCCGAAGAGGAAGCCGGATGCTCAGTGCACCAGAAATGCTACCCATACACACTGTACCTGGGATCTACACTAGGAAAGAATCCGGAGTAACGAGTACACACCATGATTCGCGTTCGTAAGACCTCACACTGACAGCACGCGCGTGGCTGGCAACTGATCGGCGGCTATTCCCGGCGGCATTTGATGGCGGCCTCAATTGGCAGCATTTCGAATACCCAAATTTTCTGCGAAATCGGTCGAATCTTCGAGTTGGATGTCGGATCGTGGACCGGAGCCCGATCTCACATCCAACTTCGACCCTAACTTCATGCCCCAACTTCACCTGTCCGACTTGCCTCTCCCGTTATCTTTCCCGGAGACGAATCGCGGTCTAAGTTGGAGCTCAAGTTGGGCCCAAAAAGTCAATTGTGAAACACCCAAGTAGTGTAAAACTCGTATTCAGTTTACTAAAAGCTCTTTCTCGACTCATTCAAGTTCCCGGCGGAAATAGGCGGAAATAGGTTTCCCAACAAGTAATCCAATGTGGAGAGTTTTTGGCGTTGAAAGATGCGCTAATGCTTACATCTTTGCGGGACCCACACCGGCTATGCGTCGAGGCTTGTATTTAATTCCAGCAGCAAACTTGAAGGACACGGATACATGGATCGCGCTTCTCCTCAAAACCCCCTCATGGGTGTGCCCTCGGTGACCAAATGCCTGAGGGACGCTGCGCACACGACCTATCTCTTCAATCAGTACGACATCATTTCTACGCTCTTCCCCGTCGTCCGTTTGTTCCCTATACTTCGTTTAGTATCGTCGTTGATCCCACATCCGCTCAGATCGCGGTGGCTACGGTTCTCTTTGGAGTACCAAGCTTCAAGACATTTATACAAGGGCTTGTATGGCAGGAACTCCATTTAATCGCGTTCGAGGTACTACTTCCTCAGTAGTCCTGCTATCTATTTATTCATTTTTAACCCTCTCGTCCTTAGATTCAAAATCAGGTAAATCAAATCACGAACTCGATCCACTGATAGCTTATCTTCCGTCTAGATCACTGGACTTGAAGAGGATCGCATATCGAAACCAACCCGGCCACTGGTGACCGGCCGCTTGACTATTCCGACCGCACAGAACATCTATGTTGCGCTCGTGATACTCTCTCTCTGGAACAGCGCAGAGCATGGCCTACTCGCCTGTAGTGTCTTCCATCTCGTCTCAATGTACGCCTACAACGAGGCTGCGCTCGCGCAATACTGGATTTTCAAGTCATTTATCGGGGCGCTGGGATATGTCGCTTATTGCTGGGGAATGACGGTCATATTCGGTATGCTTCGCGGCTGGCCCTCACACTGACAATTCCGCTGAGCCCGTCGTAGACAACGATCGTCCCTTGTCCGACATCTCAATCATTGCCGTGGTCATGAGCGGACTCATATTTACAACAACCGTGCGTCTCGGCGATATAATTCAGCCAATGCTACATGCTTACCGGTTTCCCTTTGGGTAGGGCCATGCACAGGACTTCCGGGATCGCGACGGTGATGCCGCCATGGGGCGGAAAACACTAGCCATTGTTCTTCCACAGACATTCGCTCGGTGGTCGCTGATGGCTCTCATGTTCGCTTGGACATGGGGTTTGGTGTACTTCTGGAACCCGCCTGTAGCCTTCTCACTCGTTTTCACGGCTCTTGCCGCGCTGACCACCATTAAATTCGTGACAAACTACTCTTTGGAAGCCGACCGAAGCGCCTACTGGTGGTATAATGTGCGTACTTACGTCCCTGCACTCACAGTGTGTACCATATTGAAAATATTTAGGTGTGGCTAATTGCCGCTCATATCTTGCCCTTGTACAAGAACAACAAGATCGAAATGACATCTTCAATCTTCAAAATCTAATTCGTTTCAATTCCTCTTACGACCGACCACTCCACGACCCCTATGCATCGTGTTTTTCACAGCTTATTTAGAATTTGAACGAAAGCAATCGCCTACTTATCGTGTTCCGATGAAGACGAACTGAGTCTTGACGTCATTTCTGTCTCTCTTTTCCGTTCGGCGGATCTGGAAATTAATCTCTTGTGGGCGCCTGTACTGCGAGGAACTCAAAAAAACGACATGCAGTCCGGGATTCAGCCGTCAGGGTGTCAGGACTCGCGAAACAATATGCGTTTTCACTAGTCCAATAGAAAGAACGTCAAGGTTGCCGGATGGATATCTTTTTCCTCCGTTGATATCGCACACATGAGAACCGAGGTGAACGTGGTCGCCTCGAGGTTTCTGGAATTTTTGAAATACCAACGTTCGGTAAGGATTTCAGCTCCGTTCCCCTTCTGCCGTGGTATTCAGCCTGGAAACAACCCGCTGCACATATAGACAGTTTCTCGTTAGATGTTTATACATCGCCTATAGACACAGAAGCGCAGCTTATGTACTCGTTGTCAGGTCCATAACTACCCATTTTGCAGAGCTGAATTTCCGGCACTGCCCAGGCTCCAAAATCAATGCGAAGAGTCTTGTTGTTGGCATGTTCGGCATCGCCAGGTGCATCGGCCTCTATCGACAAAATACTAGGTGCAGCGCCCCCAGAGGTTAAGGCATTTGAAGTGGATGGGTGAGTCACCGGGGTTCCCAGTGAAGCCACTCGTTCGAATATTCCCAGATACGAGAACAGCCTTGGAATACGTGGCTTTCGGTGACTTGCATTGATCAGCGTACAATGAAGCTGGAACAAAAGCAAGTTAGAAGGAATGAACGAGGATGGAAGGATAAAAAATACCAGAGGGGGCCGAGTTTCTTCAATAAATCCCTCCCGTCGGAATCTCTGCACCACAAGATCTGGGGAGGGCGTCATTCCGTGAAATCATCGAAAATCCAATAATGCTTTACCAAAAATACGGTGAATTTTGAGTGTGTCCTCGCTATTCTTGTCGCTCGGGCCAACCCATAATACACCTGCTTGCTGACCTTTGACCTTCAGCACCCCTAATTGATCCAGGGAAACGATGGCCGGATTCCGTGTAATTGCGTTGATCTCGGGTGCTAGCGACTGGAGGAGCTGGATGGCGTCAGAGAGTGTTTTTTGCCTATCTTGTGAAGCATCCGCTCCTGTAGGGTCATCCAAGGAGAGGGCCATAACGCCAAGTGTTAAATGAAGTCGTCGGGGATCAACGAGGATAGTTGGGTCGAGCCCATCTGTCGCCACAGCAGTTCGTGCCCCGCCAGGTGGCAATATCATGTCGTGGAACGCTTGGATTTTATCTCTGAGGCCCGAGTGATGACCCTAGGAGCTAACTCAGCTTTAAAAGTCTGAGTGGATTTGGAGCCAATGCGTACCAACGGCATAGATAGGACTATAAACGATGGATCAAATACAAAAACGACCCCACTGCTTGAGGCTTACAGTGTGTCGGTCTGCTAGTCTTAGGCTTCGAGTTCTTCGGGCGGCCTGAGACACGATTACGATTCGAGGATAGTGTACCGGGAGACTCTGTGGAAGTCGATGTGGTGGGCGTAGTGACCATCCGCCTACTGCTGCTGCTTGAGCGGGAAGTCATAGCGGCTCCAAGTCTGGCTGTTGCGAATTTACGAGGCTCGATGAACCTCAGCTGTGACATAGATCTCGCCTCAGCGGCCTCATTGACTCCGAGTGACAGACTGTGGGAAATTGGAAAGAGAAAATACGGCCCAAATACGGCCGCGTGACGCCATCGATCACATGATGAAGACGCGTCTCTTCGAAGTTGGGATTACTTAGTCTTTTAGGGGAGAAATCGTTGGCGCACGCTTTCATCTGGGCAGAATCATGTAGAAGTTAACCATTAACGGTTGCGAAATTCGGGTAAAATTAAATTATGGCTATCATACGATAGCCAGGTATCAAAGCGAAGGTCGAGGTTGACCCCCATTCGAATAATCATGCGACATTCGTTAATCTAAGAAATGTAAGAGCAAGTCGACAAATAAGTCGGGCATCGCACCTTGTAGATAAAGAAGAGTGCGGCTAACGCGCCTCATCCTGAAGGGCCAGATGGCATCGCCGACTACTTCAAGGAAGAATTTAGCACATTTGAGTCCGACGCTGGCAGTGGCCTTGAGCGCATCGAGGCTCTCCACAAGCGTCCCGGGCCCTACTATCTCGACTGAGACCTTCTCCCAGTCTTTCAAAGGCAGGCTACAGAGCCCGCTGTCCACGTAACAGCCTGCATGCGTCGCAAACGCCTTTGTCTTTAGGTCCTCGCACGTCGCTTCTGCGCCTGGTGCGCCAGTAGCCTCTGGAACAAGTGCGTTCTGCAAGCACAGCATGGTATTCGAGATCCACGCCTGGCCTTCCGAGGAAAGTTTCGAGCGGGACTCCGCGAATTTGGTGCAGAAGTGGAAGCCGTAGCTGATGGGGTATCCTTCGGTGCCGCAATTGTATTTCGCCTCAAGGCACTCTGTGTAAAACGTGCAGTCGTCTCGGATGGGCGTGGCGCACTTCGTGGAGTTCTGGGCCATGACAGCCAAGGGAAGAGAGACCAGAGAGAGGACGAAGACGAAGCTGAGCTGCTGAAGCATCATGGAAGGTTGGGTGCGTAAATAAGGATGGTCGTTAGAGAAGTATAATGATTAAACCTCTCAGAGGTAGAGGGAAGGCGACAAAAAATAGAGAGGTCACTACATGCCTGTTGCCTTTTCAAGGATTGGTAGCGATGACATAGACTGACATGTCTGCATGGCTGAGTGGCTGATAGACATCCCAGCATTAGATCCCGATGGTTGATGCGAATCGCAATGTGAGAAAACGTCACCGCGTGAGTAAGTAGCTTTACTTCAGACTCCAAGGCATAAAAATGAGCGACAAGGAGAATTGCAAAGAATTGCAAGAACGATACTATCACTATCATGAGGGCTTCAGTGGGAGGGGTGAGCCTGAGTAGGAGGGGTGAGCCTGCAACTAGTCGAAGGCAAGCAAGCCTTGAGTACCGTGGGCTCTTGGCAAGGATGGGCTAGGCATTTGAGTGTTAGCGGTCGTGATTGATAGAAAGAGCAGGGGTCGCGTATGGTCGTACTTGGATGGTAACACGTTCTTCGACAGCGCCAAGGGAGCGCTGTCTGTTCGTTCCATCCACCTTGCCAGAATAAAAATCGTCTGAGCGGGTTTCTTGGTATGCTGCTGAGGAGGATATGTAGGTCTCCGGAAACAGTAGGAGAGTCCATCTGAAAAGAATCGCCACCGGTAGGCAAAACATTCAAAGGCTAAATAAAATTCCAAGATGAACGTACAAACCAAATGTCCATACTTATGAACGTAGGAGGGCAGACGATATTCATTCGCTGCAAATACTGGCAATATTAACACGCTAAACAAAAGTTACTAGAAGGTACAGAACTTTAGATGAAAATACGACACGGAGTCTGCAGACATGAGTCCTAGATCTGAGAGTCACATTAGATTCGTGTCGGGAACATGACCTGTGCAGAGGAAACACTGTAAGTCGAAACATCAAGTGAAAAAGCGATGCACAAGAGAATAAGTCATAGCAAAAGCGTCTGTCCAATTGCTAATTTCATGCCTTGTCTGCGTCACTGTATTCCTTCTCCTTGGCAGTAGCCTCTGGGACTGGACCGGTACCTTCTTCGAAAAGCACCTCGACAGACGGCTCAATTGAAGCTGCTGGCTGCTCCTGCATTTGAAGGGCCCCTGCAGCACCTCGCGATCTGAGCTTGCATGCTACGAGTAGCAGGAAACAAACAAAGAGGACTTCAAATCCGCCTAGGAAATACCACAGCACTGCACTGACATTGTCGAACAGTGGTTTCTCCAGTGACACGGTCTTGCGTTGGCGTAAGTCGTAGATGAAGGTGAGAGACGTCATCACGAGCAGTCCCGCTCGGAGTGCAGGAGATATCTTGGTTTCGGAGGACGTCGGTGAGATAAAAGGAGCCGTTCCAGTAGCCCCCGGCTCGGGATCGAGGGGAGTGTGTGGTCTGGTTGCAGCGCCTGCTTCGAGTTCTGCGGGAGAAGGGATGGACGCGAAAGCGACTTCTGGGGTACGGGTGAGCCACTTGTGGAGATCGCCGATTAGCGAGTGGAGGAGAATAGCAGCGGCCATAAGCGCGAAGACCGCAAATCCATGCATCATCTTTTCATCGACCCACACGAAGGCCAATGCCACAGGGACCGTCTGGGGATAACGGAGGAAGACATGCGGTGCGAGCACAAAAAAGAGGAAAATGGCCAAGGCGGTGAGGGAGCTTTTGCGAAACATCCACCTCGTCATGCCGGAAACACCAGTCTGGATGCTAGGCGGCAGGATGCGGGATGTGAGCGTAGGAGCAGCAGCGCGAATGACTTTGCACAGCATTTGAGATCGGGTGAGGACGGAACCGGCAGATGCCGGTCGGACACAGCTTGCCAACGCTCTTGCAGCGCTCATTTGCTCTCTCTCCCCCAACTCTCCCCTCCATCTCTCGTCCTGCTCTCGTCGGCGGTTCGTGATTTTAAGCCTCGGTGGCTCTCCTCTCCATTCGATTCTTGCCTGTTCAGACTAGGTCAGACTTCAGCTTTGCCGATCCTTCAGTCCTTCACAGCGTCAATGAGAGTCTGGTTTACACCGGGAGTTCAAGTTCTTTTCTTGTCCTGACGCACGCTTCCCACCTGGCTGAACCTGAGATTATCTCTCAGCGAAATCCTCCTCGTCCCAGACAAAAACCTCGCACTCCCTACTATTCTGATGTGTTCTTACGCTTGCGCACTCGTCCCGCGGCCTCCATAACACTCATAAATTCATATCACTCAGTTCGATGTGTGGGACCTGGTATCTTACGGAACCAGGAAGATATCTGGTGCAAAATTCGTAGGGTTTATTGACGTTGAAGAGGGTGTTTTCAGTCTATACCCCATCCGAGTCTATATTAGAACGTATATCCAGGTGCAGAGTGGGCAGAAAAACCGATGACGGTCCCAATACGAGTCGTAGTTTGAATTTATTTATTTATTCCACACAACGAACTCAGAAGTCTCATAGGCTAAGCATTGAGCACACCTGATATACACCCAATGAAAATGGAAAACAATTTTGAGTACTTATTATATACAGGTTGAAGCTCGGGTGCGCCGTGAATCAAAAGTCCTATCTTAGTAGTATCTATGTGTGCACGCGGAGCCCCGTGCAGTGATTACCGCATATTCACTATTTGCGTGTCGCCGAGATCATCTTCATTCGAAATCTTTGCGCCAGACTCATAAATCGAGTTCATCATGTCTCTTGCGCGGCCCTCAAGGTTGACAAAAATATGAACATGAAATCGTGACGGAGACAAGGCGGAGGAAGAAATATCAACCACATTGCTAACTTGAGGCTGAGTTCCCAAGAGCACGGTTGCATAAAACGGGACCCGAACTGCGCCTGGCCAACGCTGCGGACGGTAGTGGACTCCTTGAAGAGGGCGTTGGGGACTCCCTCGACGTCCCGGATCGACCACGGTAGCGTGTATTCAGTCTGAGCGGTGTTGTAATTAGTTGGCATGAGTGAGAGAATCTACTTGGGTCCTGAGGAGAGAGATAGAATACAGCCGACTGAAATCTGGAATAAATGAGGTAGTTTTGAGAGTTAGGCCGGGTACAGTGTAGGATTGTGAGATCTCGTACAGTGTCGTTTTCTGGGATATTCTCAGTGAGAAAACTGGATTGGAGAAAATGGGTAACGGATGGGCAAAGTGAGGAAAATGGCGAAATCCAAGATGGCCACGATTGCTAGACTCGTTACCAGTCCGTAACCAAATCCGAAAAATTGTGGCAAGCGCTTTGGGTGGTAACCTTTTTCGGATTTTGGTTACAGACTGGTAACGAGTCCACGCGATTGCGGCGATGGCGCCGGTCTGCACAGTCACTGTTGAGTTGAGCTGAGCACGTTCGACATGCAATCATGTACGACACGCTTACAGCGTATGGTTCAATTGATTTGGCTATCAACCGCCAATCCGGTTTTGCGCAACCACTGTGTTATCAGGCCCTCCCTTAGCGCACATGATACCACGGGGAGACCAACATATCAAGGAATACGTCGGTATGAACGTGATGAGAATATCGCATACGGCAATCGATGCCAACCAGATGAAAACTGGGTCGAGAAGCTTTGGAATTGTGGTACTCTTCTCATTGTTACAAATATGGTTACAAGCATTCCTCCCGCTGTAGAGATGTAAGTTCTTGAGAGATGCCAGACAAGGTGGTAACATACCGAAGGAAGCAATTGAGAGGACACCTATTAGAAAGGAGGATATGATTGATCCCGTGATAACTAAGATCCTCGTCGGAAGGAAGGAAGGAAGGAAGTTGTATAACCGCAGTGGTCCCATTGAGGAACATACGGGTACTGTACCTACATACACTTTGCCTCTACAGCGTATGCTACAGTCATCTACGTCTCAAGTCGGTTTGAAGGAAATGCAATGAAATCGTCTCACGACCCTCGAAAGCAGATGGGAATAGAGACAGTACTGGCCACGGGCATAGCTGTTCATATAATCAGTTGTGGCTCCAGTGGGCTTGGCTTCAGAGGCTCTACGCGCGGATCACGTAGGATGGGAATAAATTGATGCTCCTAACATGGCAAAGCCCCTCATAATCAGGGGCTCCCGATGGCTTCTGAGACATCCTTTGCTGCCGTTCGAAGCAGCCCGAAGGCCATCTTCAAGGCAAGGTGCTCTATGCGTCGGAGCAAGATCCGGGAGTACGGCGGTGAAGTTCATTCAATCCGGCCGATCCGTCGTTTGCACCTGCAAGGCATTCACAGTCTTCATTGACTGTATCGTGGTTCTGTGCCGAATCGCTATCTTGCACGGTGGATTGGCCCGATTGGGAGAATATCTTCCCTGCAGTCGAGTTGTATCTCGCTGCACCACGCTGCAAATCCCATACCAATGGATCTCCCGACATCGAGGAAAGTCTCTCGTGCGGTGAACATGATGGTCAGGAGCAGGAATAGTCTCCGGCATTATATGCGATGCGACAAAAGAATGGAAACTTACCAGTCTGTAACCAAAATCCGAAAAATTGTGGCAAGCACTTTCAGTGGTTACAGATTGGCTGTACGTAGATGAATATCACATTGTTAAATTGTTAAACCAGTGGTGAGTAAGTGTGTAGATCTCCCATCAGGATCTGGCGTCCTTTTGGGGAAATCGTGACGTTATTCGGCTCCCAACCGCCTTCGTCCGTTTTCGTGTGCAGCGGCGTGCGTAGGGACCCGAGACACTGCTGGACGGCGCATCTGATGCGCCTATATCTATTTTGTCTTCTGGGAACACCCGTTGTTTGGCTCTGGGTCCCAATACAAGCATGTGCTCACAAAGAACGAAAGAAAAGCAAAGAAATCTATGTTTGCGACTCTACGAAGATATGTCAAGATATACCGTACATTCAGCCCTAGAGTATGATAACCTCCCCAAGGCAGTGTTTAATGTGCTCCTTGAGCGCGGGTAGCAGTAAATACTCGCTTACACATGGTGCACTTCTCGAACAAACCATCCCAGATATTCTCCGCGACACCCTGCCCCACAATGAGCTTGCGGAGAAACTTAGCTTCCTTGCCCTCCGTAATATTTCCAGGCAGACTAAGAGGAAAGGGCGCGGTGTGCGACGCAGACTCGATAGGGAGGCGTGACGGGCCTGCAACGGCATTACCGCGAGGGATACGAGCGGGCGCCGTGTGAGCTTGGCGTGTCTGGGAGGGGTAAACATCATCTATTTCCCAGTATCGACGATTCGACGAGGGAGTTTGCATCTGCACACGCGCATAAGGGGAGCTATGGCGTCTATGTGCCGATGCTGGACAGAGTTAGTGAATTGAAGAAATTATGCCGACTGTACGCAACGTACATTGTGTATTAGAGCGGCGACGTGGCAAGAACGGGCCACTAAGCTGAAGTGTTCCATTCGGATACTCCGAAATGTGCTCGCCGAAATAATCCTCAAAGTGGGGGGCAATTTCTTCCGGAGGGAAAGACTGGAGGACAAAGGCCACCAGGAGGCTCCCGGTGTCAGGAACGTTACCGCTAGCTGCAGCCGACAATCATCAGTTGATGTTGCAGCGCTACTCAATATTGATAAGAAAACTTACCGAGCGTTGGCAGGCCATTGAAAGAAGATTTCAACAGGGATGTCCGATAGACCTTGCTGAAGTTGACTAGTTCACTTGCAATGAGGGACTGAGTGGAATGTGATGAGACAATGACACATACTTTTGAACTCGCAGCGCGAGGGATTAAAGTGACAAAAACCGAAAACATCGTCGGTGACATTTGAGACGACAATTTGACTAGAGCGAGGCTCATTCGCATCCGAACCAAAGGCACAGAAACATTCTATAAATAAGCCTCTGGTGCGACGATAATTCTTCAGCCCAGAAGCAAGGATCTTGACGCCTTTGTTGGTGGGCCTATAGTACAAAGTGAGTGCCAAAAATCGAGTGGGAGTACAAAGATAGCTCACCAGGAAATAGTAACGACCTGCTCAGCGAGTCGGGAGAAGACGACCAGTTCGGTGCTGGTACGTTGGTGACGCGAAATGGTGTGCTCGTCCATGATGGCAAGTGGGGGGTGAAGTTTCAGTTCGCAGCGTACTCCCGTTTAAAAGCGATGGCCTCTCCTGATTTTTGCGCCAGGGTTGCATGAGAAATGAACTGGAATCTTGCGCGCACTGTCGCCAAACTGTCCCGCCGCTGAGAGGGTTGAGGATAATGGACTTGACACCCATTGTCGAGGGCATAGTAGCGAGTACGCGTATCGTTAATTGCAGTCGCAGCTCGAAAGCGATGGCCTCTTATGATTTTTGCACCAGGGTTGCATGATAAATGAACTGGAATCTTGCGCGCGCTGTCGCAAAACTGTCCCACCGCTGAGAGGGTTGAGGATAATGGACTTGACACCCATTGTCGAGGGCATAGTAGCGAGTACGTGTATCGTTAATTACAGTCGCAGCCCGACGTTTGCCACGCTGGTCTGCCAATTTCAGCTTTCAGAAAAAGTATCAGAGACAGAACTTGGAACTGACCCTGGTGAAGACACGGCTGAAGCGATGCCAGCGCGTGAACAGTCAGACCGACGATCGCCTCAGCACCAAAAGGAGGATTGGACTTTTGAGTACAAACACCACTAGTATATGCTTTAAATGAAAACTTAGGATGAGACGAATGAAGTACTCACCGAAATGCCTCTTTCGAGCGCGCAGCTCTCTGCTGTGTTGGAGGCCAAAAAGATCCTCGACGACGTTGACTTGACGACAACAAATCTTGATGACTCAGACTTCCTGGAAGTTAGACGCGTTGTGTCACAGGCGCTTTCAGCTACTTCTTCACTTTCGGCCATACAAGGATCTTTATATCATTCGCCTCCTGCTCGGACATTTACTGCAGAAGAGATTCAGCGTGGTTTTAATCGCATAAACCGACTAACTTACATTCATGCCCTCCTCGAGCACCCGGTCGGCGCGATTGTTGAATATCCGGAGACAGGAGAGGCTGCAGGTGTTTGCATCGCACATCGATTTTCTGTAGACCCTGCGAATTTCTCTCATCCTAAGGAGAATTTCCAATACTCGCTCGGTGATTCTCGCTGGGGAGAGTCTTACGTTTATTGTGGCCTCCTCCTCCTTGGCAGCAACGGGTCTCCAGCCTCCTGTTCGCACAGAAAATTTAGCTGTATGTTTTTCTATTTGGATAACTGACGACTGGCTTTGACCTGAGTTAATCAATAGGTAAAGGGCTCAAATATTGCTCAGCCCGTGCCCTTTCTCCTCCGCTTGCCCCGCTCGCTCTGGACAGCTTAGCGGAGGCCAAGAAAGAAATATTTTTCAAGACCCTGGGTTTCTATTGCACTCTGGCAGAAAAGGGCTGTGGGTTCGATGTTCGGACAGATGGAGCTGATGTTGGTATCACTGGACTCACCGACGGCGACAATGATTTGGATCCCGAGTCTTCATCAGATTGTTGCGAATCCGATACGGAAACCAGCACTAAGATCATCCAGGATTCTCGACGCAGAAAGCCTTCCGGCTCCGTTTGCAACGGCCGGCTGGAATTGCGACTCGATGAATACGGTAGATCTTTTGTCCAGTAAGTTTATTCTTTCTGAAAGTTCATAACTTCTTGAGAATTTGGAATAGATGCCATTATCGCACGAAGACGGACACAGCGCACTTAATTCTCCGCACCCTTGATGAATTCGATATCCCATATCTTCGTGCGCTACTAGAAAATGACAGCCAGGGGATTCACGAACGGGAAGAATTAGCTCGGCAGTTTGGGTATGGCCTCGCTCTCCATGCTCGTTCGCAGCATCCCCTTGGCAGAAAACACTCTGCCGTGAGCATACACCTCTGACTTGTTCATACTCGCTTAAGCCTTCTCTAGCCCATTGGCATCGATGGCTTCGGCACACTTGCGCGCGGTCAACTTCAGCGAGAAAGAACTGCGCGGCAACATTCGATGTGTACACCCCGTACGATTTATCGGACTGTCCGGGTGGTAATCATCTGCCGCAGCCCCCATTCGCACCCGAATCCTCATCCATTAAAAACTCCGCCGCCCCTGATGGAAGTTTTCAGATCCTTGTTGTTGGAGTTGGATTGGAAGCTTGCGGACGCCACACCACGGAAGCTCATGCTTGACTCCGGGTTTATGGCCAGTTTTCGGCGAGTTCTAGCTTGGAACAGACCCTTTGACCCGCCGCTCGCTGCCCTCCACTCTTCTCTGGGTAATTTGGATCATGTCCGTCGATGCATTGATGAGCTGCGCGACCTTTTATTCCCCAGCGGCACAGGATTCGAAGGTAATTGTATCTCTCACTACCCGAAGTATTATTTAACTTGTTTCCAGGCGCACAGCTTCTTGCCGAGCAACACAGCAAACTGCCCGCAGACGAACAATATGTACGTGTGCTGAAACACATATTCTAGAGGACGGAAAACCCTTTCAGCTCATCATTTGTATGTTGCAATCTATGTCGTCATTTCTCATGCGCTCGAAAAAACTCTCGCTGGACACGGCCTTCAAGCGCCTAAGTGGAAAATGGCAAGAGTTCGAAATGGAGACGTGGGAACTCGACAACATGAAATGTATGTCATCTCATTTTACTACTTCAAGTGAAGCTAACATATTTACTGCAGCGGTGATTGGCACCCGCGCGTTCACAACCTCCCAGTCTGCGGAAGCCCATGTCATCCTGTTTACTCGAATTTTTGAGATTGCTTTCGGCGACACTGGTCTTCCTTGTCGCTTCCGACATATTCATGGCGAGGGATTTGAACTATGGATCACTGACTCTCACAAGGGACAAGCGCTGGGTGGGCTTTTTT
>JARJCX010000263.1:0-183255 GCA_029282285.1 Mycena rebaudengoi
TTTGTCACTACCTGCAAAATTCGCAGGCCCAAGAGAAACTTCAAGAGAGCAGAAGGCCGTTCCGCGTACTGCGAAGGTCGGGAAGTGAAAGAATCTAGAAGACCTGATGGAACTTCTTCTGGTGCAGTACTTATATACTGTCGCGGTATGTACTTTTTTTACAGGAAATACAATTAAGTCACTGACGCCTGTACATTAGATGCTCTCCGCCACGTGCCCCTAATCCTTGGCGGTGACCAAGTACCACGGTTCGTTGCTCCGCTGTGTCCGCTGTCGTGGCAGATGGTCGAGTTCCACAGTATGCTCACCCACCGTCGTCCCATGAGCAGTTACGAGCACCGTGGAGACGACTTGCTTAATGTTCAGGAGCACCCGCGCTCCGACCACGGCGATTACTCTGCGTAAACAAATAAAAAAGGCATCAGTGAAAATAGTACGGTGAATTATCTGGAGCGGTGTACCCTGTAGTTGGCCTGCGACGACTCGGGTATGAGCAAGAGCCAGGAATGAACAGAGTACGGCGTACATGACAGGGACCTGGCGAGGGTCGGCCGGAATCCCGACCACAGCGATATCTGCACGACAGATATAACTGTGTGATTCTGATGAGCGAGGCGAGGCAAGAGACGGCGGTGCGGCACTTACGAACGAGGACGAGGAACCATGCGAGCCCGTCCCGTAGGAACAGGGTGATCACAGGCGTCTTCATGCCCCCAGAAGTTCGTAGCGTCTGTGCGCACTTGTACATCGTCAACACGAACATGACGATGGCCTTTCGGAATATATGTTTAGCGCTCAAGCGGAGACGCATAAGCAGTATACGATACCGTAATGAACGACGGCACGATGTAGAATGTAAAAAGTCGAGGGACGGCTACGAGATTATTTAGCCCTGATTCAGGCGAACAACCCGATACTCACTTGTCGACCAACACCCGGTAAGAATGGGTCTTGCGAACAGAGAAATAAATGTCTCATCTCGTCTAATTTATTTTGTTAAAACACGTACCCAATATGCGCGGAATCTAGATGATTGTGAGCCATTGCAGTGAGAACCTAGAACGCAACGCACGTTTAAGGGGACCGACTGTGTAATAGCCAACAACGATCCTAGAGAATCCAGTATATTGATTAGTCGGATGTTGAATATGACCGACGCGACGTACATGGTGACCAGTTCCGCTGCAGGCAGTGTCAGGAGCGAGAAGACTCTAAGCAGGGAAGTGGGGAATATTACCTATCAGGAGGGGAATCATGCAATATAACAGTATCTTCGATCTTCGAAATAATATCCAGACACTGCGTGCTCAAGTGAGCGTCTAGAACGAGCTCACGGAGCCACACGACGAACCGTAGAGCAATGATGACGTCCACGGAAAAGATCACGAGCGTGCAAGCAACCATTTCAACCTGTAAGATATAAATAAAATCCATGGATCATGGTTCACACAACTTACAAGCTGAAAGATATTACACCTGATGTCGGTTCAGGATTAGAATAGAGCTAAGAGCGCTGCAGAGAGCTTACAACTATAAAGGTGTGAGTGGAACTCGTGTATCTAGAGAGCGCCAAGCTACATGGACTCACAGTGTCGGATGTTTGTTCTCTCAGTGCAACTAGCCGCTTATGATCAAAGGTCTGGGCGACATCATTTCGAAGAAATACAACCCACAACTGAGAAAGACCCTGAAAAAAAAAAGAAGACTTGAGCCACCCGCTCACTGGGAAAAATAATTTCGTACGTTATAAGGATCAAGGTAAAGTATCGAATCTGCGTCGTCTCCGTAAGGTGGCGTTGAGAAAGTATCAATCTTATTGAATCGTACCCAGATCTGTATCATCGAATGAATTCAGCTGCCGGCCAGAACACGTCGACATATCGGCACTCACGTAGAAAAAATTGAATAAGCCCCAGCGACTTTTCCAGACCAGCTCGACCTGTGTGAGCCCCGTCAGCTCATCGCGCCACGCTATAGTTAACGGCGGGAGCGAACCTCATCCGGGAAGCTCGAAATATGCTCCAGCCTGTAGCGATATCGCTTAATGGCGCGCTGCAGCTTCAAAATACGAATCCCACGCACAAGACCAACGTCAACGACGCGACTAATTAATACGCGAGTCAGAACAGCCGAGATGCCCAGCGCGACGCGGCTCACCAGCCAAGTAGTTCGTCGTCTGCGCATCGGCAATGAGTTGGAGGACCAGCGCAAGGTGGGCTGCAGCTGCTGGGTCGTGCTCAGACATCGTGGAGGGAGAAAAGATACGGCCTCATCAAACCCCGCCTCGACGCGGGCTTTAAGGAAGGCTTGGGAAATCTTGGAACATCCCACGCTGGACGCCATATGCTGTGAAGATCAGCGGAATGGATGGCTGCGCAGCATGATGATGATGGCTGATGATGGTCGGCTCTGTCTTGACTCCATCCAACGTGAGGAACGCAGGCCCAGATCCTCAGGCACAAACTATCGGGGCAGGGTCGGGGCTTCTGAGGAGGGCTTGAGAAACGAAGAACAACGGCGACCACGCAGGCTTACACGGTTGGCCGACGATCGCCGAATAAGGATTTGAATTTTCATTCATCGATGGCCTTGATCGAACAGAGAACAGCAAGTCGACAACTGAACAGCGATGAATACTTTTGATGCGGCGGATGTGTCCAACTCCGGCAAGATAAGGCTAATAGGACGGGGTTAATTAACAGAAAGACACGAGAATCAGCGACCAATCAGCGCTCAGAGCGCTCAGCCTCTGCACTGCATAACAATTGTCTCCTGCTCGTCGACTTGAGCAAAAACGGCGCGGCGTACGAAGTTTAATCCAGGCGATGGCAAGCAAAGCACTGAGAGCAGCAGACCAGAATTTGTTTCCGCCCTTCCGGATTCGAGCGCACGCATGGTGTTGCTATCGTTACTTACCCCACACTAACGTCGGTGCTTTTGTTCACTTCCCGAGACGGAGTCAAATCATCCAGTGACGCGTGTTGTGAATGGCAGATTTGGGGCAGATGGATGATACAATATATCGTCAACCACCGACGACCACATGCAACTTGAAGGCAACCAGGTGCGGCTTGCAGTAGAGGGACAATCGGGGCACACGGATGAAGCTTGTTCAGGCTCGTACTTCGCTTGATGTGAATGCTCGCTTTGATCTTCGTTGATCACATCAGACTTATATCCAATCAACCGCAAACAGGGAAAAACACGACTCATCCAGAGCCACCACTTCAACTCAACCTGCGTCGCTCGCCAAGACATCCGCACTTGTTACAGCAATATCCTACTTGCGACAGCGACAGCGACAGTGGCGTGTCACGGTGCAGTTTCACGGTAGGCTTCCCTCATGTCCAGCTTCGCGGATTGCTCATAAATAAATAAATATCATAGCTACCAGAGTTAGTTTGACGCTTGGGATAATATGCGCTCCCGTGCCTGGACAGAGCCCGATACCACGTCGTGATGCGCTTCTCGTCCTCCCCAATATCTTGGGCCAAATTCAGCACGAAAAATGTGAACTGAATCGAACAGACGTGGCTAGAGCTCTTTCTTCGGGTCGTGGAAGAATTTTCTCTCGCTATCTATATGCTATTCGCCCGCAGGGGTGCAGATAGGGACTTGCTCCTCGTCGATCGCATTTAATACAGAGTGGCGTCTCTGAGCAGGCACCTTCTAATTTTAAGGGGTCTCTTCTTCTTCATCAACGTCGACCATGTACTTCGACTCGACGGTCTTTTATCTCTGACGCTCATTGACCACGCTCGTTCACTCGGTTACGCTGCACGAAACTCCCGTGAGTCGCATATACAGCTCGGTACAGACGCGAGTACGCAGCTAACATACTCGCGCTAGACTCCTTATAGGATCCAGTAATCCACTATCATGCCCACCTCTCCGGTACTCGTGTCTCCTCCCCGCTTGCATCCCAGCAGTCTTCTCGCCCCGCCAATTTTCCACCGTAGACTGGCCATAAGCCCGTTCGTAGACCTGCCCCTACTCATCGGTGCGCCGGAGGAGATGATCGTGCATGTATCGGAGGTAGCCAGCGACCCCTTCCTCGCGGCAATAACAACTCCGCCGAAGCCAACCGTGCCCATGCGTAGCACTCCCCATCCACTAGCCAACTCCACCATTCCTTTAATGAGCACGCGGGTCATTAACCGGCGGCACAGCCTGGCGTGCAAGCCTTTACGATCCTCGCCCCTTGCGGGACCGGTCATTTTCAGCTCCTGCGACTCCGATGAGGAGGTGCCCGTGGTCTCGTCGGAAGAGAATCGCGGAGCCCGTCCTTCTCGCATGTCTTCGTTCCCTGATCTCCCCTCCCTTGCACGGCGGCGCCTCTCCTCCTCCCCAGCGCAGCCCGCCCGCCCCTTCACGTCTTTCCCGTTCTCCTCCGCCAAGCGCACCCCGCCGCCTCCTGCAATGGTCGATGTACCTCCGCCCGTGCCTGCACCCCCGATACCCAGCACATCCAGCGCAAAAGCCGCAAATCCAGGTCGCCGCCTCTCCAGACGCGCCTCCTTCATCGAACTGGTGAAGCGCCCCTTCAAAGATTCGGCCCCGCCCCCACCCGAAATACCGGTTCCTCCCCCTCTCCCTCTCCCCCCGCCTCCACTTCCTATTGAAACCGGCCTTCCGCGCCTCCGCGCGGCCTCTCTCTCCTCCACCTCCTCTCCTCCAAAACCCCCCTCTAACTCTAGTCCCACATCGCCGCCCCCGCGCCCCCCGCGCCGCCGCCCGCCGCCCCTACCCATCTCGCCCCCCCTCCCCGTTATCTCGCCCCCCGCCTCCTCTGTCCTCATCACGCACACGCCCCCCGCGCCCCTGCCCCCCTCTCCGCAGCGTCACATCCGCGCGCGCTCCCGCCACCGCGAAAGCGGCACCAGCGACAGCCACGCCTTCCCCTTCCCCGTCCCGCCCCACTTCCCGCGCGCGCTTGTCCCCGGCCGGAGCGCCAGCCTCCTCAACGCGACGCTTAATACCCCCAATGCGCGCCTGTATGAAGACACCGTCGGCACCAACACCGGCACCGGCATCGTCCGCACTGACACCAGCGCCGCCGTGACCAGCAGTACCCCCCGCACTACCGGCAGCAGCACCGCCGCCGCTATCCCCAGCAGCAGCAGTGCGAACAACTGGCTCGCCACTAACCCCTACGCGATCACCCCACGCTTCTCGCGCCTCAGCCTTTCTTCGCCGCACGTCGTGCTCCCGCACACCCCGCACGAGCTCCGCCGCGCGCCGCGCGTGTCCATATCCGGGGCGACGAGCTGTTCGGCCGTGGACCTGGGTTTCACGACCCAGCCCCCGCCGCGCAGTCGCACGCACTCCGTCGCCTCCGGGCGCTCGGTATATTCCACAAGCATGGCCAGCGCACGCGCAGCGAGCTCGGCGGTCAATCTGGCAGCCCAGCAGCAGCTGCAGCCCCCGTCCCCGGCACGCAGTCGCACGGACTCCGTCGCTTGCGGGCGCTCGGCCGATTTCGGGATACCGTGGAACAGCAGCGCGTGCGCCGCGAATCTCGCCCTCGGTCAGCAGCAGTTCCCACCGCCGCCGCGCAACCGTATGTCGATCGTCTCCAGCCGCTCGGTGTACTCCAGCATCAACAGCACGCGCGCCGTGCGGTCGGCGGTCAACCTCGCCGTCGGCGATCCGCCCCCGTCCCCCGCGCGCAGCACCACGTCCACCGCCTCCGGGCTCTCGGTGTACTCCAGCATACCGTGGAGCAGCAGCGTGCCGAGCCTCGTGCGCAGCCGCAGCAGCCGCTCGCTGTCGTCCGAGGCGGGCGGCGCGGAGCTCGCCTCGCCGAGCGCAGGGTGGAGCGAGTGTCCGTTTGGCCTGCCCGGGGCGCGCGCGTCGAGCGAGTTTGGGGGGCGCAGCAGGGAGGGCAGCCCGCGGAGCAGCTTTACTGCTGTGCGGGGGCGGAAGGGCGGGGATGTGGACGAGGTGGAGGTGGCGGGAGAGGCGGGAGAGGACGCGGCGGCCAGGAGTGGTATGGCGTGGAGCATGCGTGTCGGACGACATCGACGCGGGGGCGCGCACGGGAGCACCCACGGACGCGGCCATGCGAAGGGCGTGAGCTTCTTGTCGTTTGGGTCCGGTTCAACGTCCTATTCGAATGCATACCACAGCGATTCGACGATTGCGGAGAAGGCGACGCAGATGCAGGTCCCGCGGGAGGGAGTAACACCCTCGCCACCGGTCGTCAATAGCAAGAAAGTGGGGACGATGCGCCGTTTTCTGCGCTCGTTTGGGCGGAAGCAGACAATAATAATTTAACGACCAGTGTAAATTCTTGTTATCCTATCGAACTATTATTTTACGCTTGCTCTTTGCACAGTAGTAATCATGTTGTTTTTGTACTTTGTATTCGTCTTTCGTAGGTCTTTCGTCTCTGTACTCAATCTGTACTGCTTCCGATTCCCGATCGCGGATCAAATTGTTTTCTTCCCGCGACTTTCACCACGAATTTTCGTTTCTCCGCTCCTTCAAGTTATCCGAGCCTTCAAGCTTCAAGCTTGCTCAAAACCCAATTCGTCCATGCCATATTTGAACAGCTGGCACTGGGCACACGGAATTTTTGCGGTGGTAGCGGCTAGTGCTAGTGGCTAAGTTGATCTTGCGGCGCTTATTTCTTCTTCTTCCAATTCAAGACAGCTCGAATTGTGCGAGATGGCTACCTTGTACACCAGGACTCGAAGCCGTTAAACGCGGACTTACTTCGAGCACGGAGATCTTCCGCATCATGACCGACTCCCCCGGAATTAAACATTCGACGTGAACCTTTAAGCTTCAGCGCTTCAGCTCCGAGATTCTTCGTTCGACGCTACGTCAGACGCCACCAGAACTTGGCAAGTAGTGTCCACATATATTATGCGAGTCTCTATATCTTACTGGGATTATTATTAGGCGCCAATTAGGCGCCAAGCCTGAGCGCTTTCTGACGACAAGTTACATTGCATGTGCCTGGCTTGCTCAATACGCTATATTCTGATACGGTAACAGCTTTGGACACCGTGGCAGCGGCGAACCAACACTTCCTTCACGTCCTTACTTCAAAGTCTCCCGGAGACGCTCATGTCGGAGTGGCTCGCTTTGAGCGTCAATGTCTTTAATGCGCTAAATTCTGATACGGTAACAGCTTTGGACACCGTGGCGGCGGCGAACCAACGCTTCCTTCACGTCCTTACTCCAAAGTCTCCCGGAGACGCTCATGTCGGAGTAATTCTCGGCGTTGTGACACCGGAGGTCCTCCTGCAGATACCTGCATCCTGTCGACAGCGCAGTATTTAGCGGAAGACTCTCCAACAGAATAATGGGCTGACTTCTCTCGTTCTTCGAGCGATGAGCTCCCTTGCGTCGTCTTCGACTGCGTCCCCGCCTCCCCCATGGGGCGTCTGGCATCTCGACTCCGATTTTCTTGCCGACTTGAATGCCTGGACCGCGAAACATCCGGACAAGAACCGACTCCGCACCGTACTGAAAGCAATATCCGATGCTATTGATGGCAGCGAAGATTGGCTTGACTATATTCCAGAAAGCCCGTTTCCGGCAAAGAGCCTAATTACCGCGTTGGCTGCTTTGCTCAACTTTGGCGTGGTGGGTAATTATTTTCCAATGCTCGATCATGATGCCTCATAACACGTAGAAAGTCGCACAGGCAAAACACGAAGCCAAGGCGTTCGCCCAAGAGGCTGTGGCCTGGATCACTCAGATCGCGGATGCATTCAAAGACGTCGTAGACGGTCTATTTGTCGCGAAGGCCTGGGACAGTCTTCGGGAAATGCGGTAAGTACAAGAGACACCTATTAGAATCTTCGCTTACAGGTTCGCAAGGACTTTGATTGACGAAATATGCATTTGGGCTAAGAAAAGACTGGTACGCAATTGCACATTTACAACTGTCATCGAGCTCACGGACCTATAGAATGATGGATTCTGGAAGCGTTTAAAGCACGGAGCAGCCGTTGAGAACGAAATTGAAGAATTCAAGGAGCGCCTCGAATCTACCCGGGTGTGCTTCAGGGTATGCTGTAAACCTTTGCTCCGAAAAAACCCTTACATCTTCTTGTAGACAATCTCCGCCATTCATTTAGCTCAAGGTCAAGATCTAATCCTCGACCATCTTTTAAAGATGCGCAGTCTCATTACGACCCTTCAGCGAGATAATGCAGTAAACGTGCGTTTTTGCGGCCTACATATTTGAATGCTCGTGGGGCTTATTATGCTCGTAGCGCGATATCCTGTTAAACCAAGCCGAAGTCCAAATACAGAAACAGCAGCAGATTGTTGCCGAACTGGCGGCACAGCGAGAAGCTCAGGAGATCTCTTCCGCCGAACGCAAGGCTTATGAGAAGCTGGAAAAACAGCGCCGTGATTTAGATGAAGCCTTCAAGCCCTTGATCGCGGTAAACTCCACGTTTACATCGCAGAACAAGGAAGTCTGCTACGGCAGTACCCGGTCTGACATATTGGAAGAAATTCGGACGTGGGCGTCAGAATGGACGGAAAGCTCACCGCCCTTGCTTTGGCTGACTGGAATGCCAGGCGCTGGTAAATCAGTCATCACCGCGACCGTCACAAATATCCTCGTCGACATGCAGGTCCTTGGTGCTCAGTTCTTCATCAGCCGGGCGCAGCTGTACCAGCCGACAACAAATCCAAATGCATTCTTCCCCACCGTTGCGAAACAGCTGTGCCATTTCGATGCTGCCGCCATTACTGCCATCGCTGAGGCTGTCGAGGAACACCCTTCCATTCTACACCGGATATCAGAATCCCAAGCGGAGGAACTCTTCGTGAAGCCCATAACCGCCATGTGTAAACACAGGCGCGTCGTCATTGTCATCGACGCTCTTGATGAATGGAAGAAGGACTATCTTCGGGACGTCAAAGCAATGAAGATCCTCCTAGACGCCATTCATAGCCTTCCCAGCAACGCCAAGGTTTTCATATCCAGCAGGAATGATCTGGCATCACACTTTTCGCCATTCGGGCCACACACCATCGATCTCGACACTTCATCCTCAGCATCTCGAAAAGATGTTGAGACCTATATCAAAGATAAAATCGCCGATATCGTTGTCGAATATGGCGAAGAGTGGGCGGGGTGGCCACCCGAGGAAGATCTGCAGGCGCTCTACAGGCACGCTGCCGGAAACTTTATGTGGGCTGTTACAGCAACCACATTCATCCGTAGCTGTATTGAGCGCGATAGCACGGAATTTCAGGACGACATCCTCGATCATCTGCAGCTCGACGGCCCTCAGAGTTTGGATGCGCTCTATTCCGCTATTCTTGATCGGTGTATACCAGCCAGCGAACCAGGCGCACCCTGGAGTGCTGATAGGTTTCGTCGCATCGTGGGCGGTTTAGTAGTTCTCCGGGAACCGATGAATCTTTCCGACTTCGACAGCTTAATGGCGCTAAAAAACCCGAAGAATCATCGCGCAGTCAACATGAAGCACTTTTTTACCACTTTTCAATCTGTCCTCTCCGCTGGGCCCGAGGTCATTAAATCCGACTCGGTTCCTCAACTGCACGATTCTTTCATTGACTTCATCACAAAACGGTCATCGGAGCGGTTTCGAATCGACGAGGCCGCAGCGAACAAGGAAATTGCTTCACGGTGCATTAAGCTCCTGGATGATCTCCATTTCAACATTTCCGAAATCCACTCATCCCACTTTACCAATCTAGAGGTCAATCCCCATTGCGAGATCTCGATTCCGCCAGCACTGGCCTACGCGTGCCAATTTTGGGCGGACCACGTCATTCAGACGCGTTCGCCTGCAGTACAGGAATTATTTGACGAGATTCAAAGCGCACTCGAAAATAAGTTCCTTTACTGGCTGGAAGTAATGAGCGTGATGGGTAAAATTCCTGTGGCATTGGCAATGTTGAGAAAGGTGTCTACTCGAGTGAGTCCTGCGCATCTGCTTTAACAAGTTGGACTTCAGGCTGACAGTGTCGTGAAACAGATATCAGCCATGCCTCCGAAGTTACAGCGTGTTCTCCGCGAAGCCAGTCAGTTTGTCGTGGCTTTTCATCATCCCATCTCTCGAAGTGCCCCGCATATCTACATCTCCGCCCTCCCATTTTTGCCAAAGGACAACAGTATCTCCCAATCATTTTCGCATCTATTTCCGTCCACCCTGGTTCCCACAAGTGCGGTCGAACGGAGAATATATCCCCTACTCCGGTTTGACATGCCCGACAAGGTGACGTGCCTGTCATTCTCCTCCGACAGTATGCATATTGCAGCGGCGTCGTCGGGGGGCACCGTTCAGATCTGGGACTCCCGCACGGCTGAACCTCTCTCTGGGATGATTCGTGCCCATATGGGGGCTATTACTGGCGCGGTGTTTTCACCGACGACGCCAAGAATCGTGACCGCTGGGGTCCACAAGCTCTGTATCTTGGACATCGATGAAGGAAAAATCACCGCATCCTGGAAGGCACACAAGCAGCTGATTACCGCCCTCGCATATTCAGTTGATGGGAAGCACATCGTATCGGGGGGCAAAGATTTCAGAGTACGCGTTTGGGATGGGGAAAAAGGGACGCCAGTAGGCAAGGCTCTCAGGGGCCACTCTGGGCATTCGAATTGCCTAGCGTTTTCCTCTGATAACGTCCATTTCGCGTCGTGCAACAACACGGAGATTGTACTATGGGCGGTCGGAACTCCCAAAGTTCGCATGAGGTTCACCGCACCCGACAAGGGGGGCTTGGGCAAGTTTAGGACCCTCGCATTCTCTCCAAATGGCTCTCATATCTTCGCCGGAATAGACTCGAACATCCTGGCGTGTGATTTGGAGGGGAATATTGTCTTGGAGCCATTAACGTGCCCTGCGCTCGACAACGGAACCATCAATTCCATCATATTCGACAAGAATGGAAGATGTATGGTTTCTACCTCCGGAAAGGGCGCCGTAATCGTTTGGGATCCGATTACTCGTGAAATCATCACAGGACCTCTAGAACGCCACGACCACATCATCGACTCTTTGGCGTTTTCGCCGGACGGACAGTATTTGGTGTCAGCGGCGAGGAACAAAATTGTCCGCGTTTGGAGCACTAAAGAGAGGCCGAGTACTGGTCGCCACCTTTTATCACAGCGAAATACCGAGATTCACTGCATCGCTTTGTCTCCTGATGGCGTACACGGAGCTTCTGGTGCTGACGATGGCATAGTTCGGATATGGAATTCCAGGGAATCCGGGGCGAAGGTGTTGAAGGAACTGGTCGGGCATACTACCCCAGTGGATTCTGTGGCGTTCTCGCAGGATGGAAGCCGTCTCGTATCGTGCTCTCGCCAAGATTCTGCGATTCGAGTGTGGGATCTGGACACTGGAAAGTTCGCATGTGAGCCCGTAAAGATCAACAACGGACATCCTTTAGCTGTTGGCTTCATCCCAGACATCCTATCCCAGACCATGGTCAGCTTCCGATACGTGACGATGAGCAAACTCAGCGGTGTTACTGTTCCACTTCTTAACACCAGCGAATTCTTCTTGCCGGATAGAAAATCCACGGACGACACCAGCAGCATCAGCAGCGCCGGATCCCCCAAAGTCCCGAATTCTGGCGCTTACAAAGCACGACACCATTTGCATCCCGGGTCCAAGACCTATCTCTGCGCTGATGGTGCTACGATCGTTTCCTGCTCCGGCAGAACTACAATCAAAGTCAAGGACAAGGATTCTTTGTCGCGGACTTGGTTGGCCCCGGACAGCGTAATGTGCATAACCTCGGTCGCGATTTCTCCAGATGGCGAGCATCTGGCGTTCGGCGCAGATGAGAACATTTTTGTTGGTAGTGTGTCGGAACCTGACCAGATTTCCCCTCCTCTGCCTGGGCATGAGGTAACCGCAGTAACTTTTTCGGCAGATGGGAGCCGGATCGCGTCGGCCTCTCTAGATGGTACCATCTGTATCCGATCCTGGAATCCCACATGCCCACCAATGTTCGCTTTCTCGCCGAATTCTGCCCATTCAATTACAGCGACCGACCCACTTTATGGAGAGAGCTCTAGCAACGCGGAGCGCTACAGCCAATACTTCATGGAGAAGGGGTGGATAGTAGGTGAGCAGGGCGAACTGCTGTTCTGGGTGCCATCGGAAAATCGTGCTGGATTATGGCTTCCAGACACACTGGCAGTAGTGGGAGAACATCCGACTACGCTTGATCTCAGTCGCTTTGTACACGGCGAATCCTGGACAGGCTGCTATAAATCCTAATGTATTACTTAAAATTCAATGTAGTTTATCACAATGGAACAGAATGATCCCTGGTACTGAAGGATACCAGGTCTGAGAACAGCAAGATAGTCTGTGGGGAAATAATCTTGTGTGAACGTCGTTTATTGGGTTCGTAAAACTTCTGAGCCTTCTTTCAAAGTCTATACCTAATTCGGAAAAACGGTTTGAAAAGATCAAGCTTCTTCGTGATTTTATTTCACTACAGAAATTTCTGACGCGGAAGAACATTTTGTTGGAATTATAGTTGAAAGATTCGTCGGACATTCTTAAAAAATCCCTGCTCTATTTTCGAGAGAACGAAACGTTAGTCCTTTGGTAAACGACTTGATTTAGTCCTCGTGAATTGAATCTATCGTTTCAAATGCAATTTTAAAATTGTGTGTTGAACTGGTAGACTCAATTTTAGCTTTGAAGGATGTATGGACCCCCGTAGTGACAGAAAACGAAAGAGAAATAGCTGAGAGAGATGAAAACTCCGATCGGCTTGGAAAAACAACGCCGTATCCTAACGCAGACATCCGCCGCCTGGAAATTCGGGCTCATATTAAACACACGTTGTCTCCTTGAGGGAGGGTTTAATAATACGATGCCAAGTTTGCACCGCATCGTGGGCGAATAGAGTATCTTGTTGACTACAATCGAAAAGTTTCAACACCGGTGAGATGAGTCGAACAGACGCTCAACGAGCCGCAGATCCAGCCGTCCAGACTAGTTGTGTTTGTATACATTATCAGTCAGGGGACTCCCTTTTCGGATGGCCGATTGTTCAGCCTGTGTCGAGTGTCTGCCGAATAGAAAAAATATGCAGCTTTTCAACCTCGCCAGGTGCAATATTGCACCGGATTCAGACGTACTCCGGAAACTCCTATGGGCATCAGATGCATAATCACCCGGTTTTCGCTGTGGGTGTGCATTTCCATCGGCCCGCGGAATAGCCGATTGTTTTACTTGAAGTTCTTTTGTGATCGGTTCCCCACACCCGCGGTACGGTGGGTCCATGGTTCGTTACCGTATCCGGTTCTTTTTCCAAGGCTCTGGAGCACTACAAAATAAATCAGTATGTAGGGTATGAGAGTAATATTATTTGAAACCAAGCATAACGTTGCTTAAAATTTCAGCGCGAAGGTAAGTGAGATGAGATGCCATCTCTCGGGTACAACGTCGAAGAGTTGAATGTTGACGCATGTACAGCAGCGGTGTATACTTAGAAGGTAATTGTAATCGCCGCGGATGTCGACGCGCCCCCCAAAATAAGGGCGTCCTATTTGATGCAGCCAGAGAAAATATTCCTAATAGGACCCGGACTCTAGCGTCTGAAGTAGTCGCGGATATCATGGGCCGTCCATCCAAAGGATCAATCGAAGGCCCCATTAGATCGCCGAGAGATGCCCTTCTGAATCGGACTGTATCCGGCCTTGCAGAGCAACTAAGTGGAGCCAATATCAACCAGTGGAAAGACGATATTGCTAGTTCCATAGTAATGGAGTCGGTTCCGAGTGAATTCCGAGAACGCGCCAACTTGAAGCCTGAGAACGCTCGCAGCCGGCCGCCGGCAGCTTGAAGGGGTAAAAGTAGCAGATAAAGGCTCCGATGTCAGTTTGCTTTTGACGGGCTTCGCGTGGTCGTTGTCAAACCTGAGGTCCTTCCAGCAGAAGTCGAAGCGAATCATGATCGACAATAAGAAAGCTTACATAACCGATTCCCACCCGCCTCGCGACTTGCTTCCGCCGACGGCGTCTCCAGCTCCAGACGCAGGAAGTTTCAAGGTTTCACGTATTGAAACCGTATAGTCTAACTCCTCGAGAGTAACCTTATTCGCCCTGTTCCTACATCACGTTGGCGACCATTGAATGCCCATTACTCGCTTTAGAGCATGCTTGCCAATATTTTTCTTCCCTGCGAATTCTTTCGGCGCTTCTAGATCTGGATTTCCCGAAAGAGCTCCCTTGGTCTCCAGGCGCACGGATCCACGGTTCCGCAACTTTTTTCGTCTCGATCTCAGGCTGTCGAGTACGGGGCGGAACCTGTACATCCCAGGGAGAGCACATGCTGCGATCTAGCCTTCCACAACATGAGCTTATATATAGTAGGTGGTGGAGAAGAAGGTAATAAAACCCTGCCACGGCTCTCGGCTTCTTCTTTCCGTGCTTCGTCCCTCCCCACATGTCGTCCCGTCTCCACACACCGCTGCCCACACCTGCGTCTACAGCCGGGCCCTCCAAACGGGCGCCGCCCAAAGCCTGGGTCGACCCCGCATCGCTTCCACACGACGATGATGTGGACGTCTCCACCATCAGTGGCAATGCACCCCCCTACGTGAAGCAGTTGGCGTGCAACACGTTTTATTCGTATGGCGTCGGTGACCGCGACACATTCGGCTACGAGGTTGGGCGCGCGACCAAGTTCGTCAAGATGGACATCGACCGCAGCGTCGAGAAGGCGGGGCGGCTTGAGGCGACGGTCGTGGCGGAGGTCAAGGTTACACGTCGTGCGCAACTTATAATTACCGCCGCTGACTCACCATGCTAAAAAAAACTCGCCAGACATGCTGAATGGTGCGGGGATGCTGCATGGCGGATGTGTGAGCTATTTGATTGACAAGTGCGTCGGCTGCGTGTCGTCCACACGACGTCCGTATATACTGATTGGGCGGGATCCGTAGCTGCTGCAGCATGCCACTCGTCGTGCTGGGCCTGTTTCAAAATATGAATGGCGTCGGCGTCACGCAGGCGATAAACGTCTCGTTCCACGCCCCCGCGCCGGTGTGAGTTCTGTCCCTGCTAGCCTCGATACCCCCCTCACGCGCTGCTCATCGCCAGGGGCTGTGAGCTGCGGATAATTAGCACGTCAATATCGATGGGTGGCCGCGTAATGACTTCTCGGTGTGAGGTGCGTCCGTGATTTCATCTCCCAAAATGAAGACCGACGGCGATGGGCTCAGATCGTGGACAAGGCATCGGGCAGGGTCGTCGCCTCCGCTGTTCTAAACAAGATGCAGCCGCAGGCGGCGAAGTTATGATGACGATGCCCAAAGGACTAATGAAGCCATGAATCTTTCGACGCGGAGTGGATTTTCCTATACACATGTATTATACCTGCCATTCAATGGATCTGCAATTACTTTCAGGCACGCCCCCGTTCGGTGCACATCAGATCCGCAGAAACTCAAACAATTCACACTGAAAGCTTCGACCTCCACGCATAGACGTCATGCAGGGACTCTTTACTTCCGTGCGTGGGCGCCTTATACGCATTTCCGTCGATTTGGCCAGGAATGGTCAAATAAAACTGAGCCAAGAACGACTTGGCAAAAACGCAAAATCACCTCTTCGCCTGCCATTGGTCAAGACCTTGAGTCGAGCATGCGAAAGGAAAATTAATAAATAATTCAACACCTTAGTGGCGGTGCCCCCGGATCACTTTAAAATCAATTCCCCATTGAGTCCTTCGGCCGGCCGCTGGTTCAAGTTGACTCACCACCGAGTCACCGTCCCACACCAAACCCCAACACTCAATGGTCCGTGCACACTCCCCCACCGCTATAAATCGCCCATTCGCGCTCGACGACTCCCCCATCCTTGTGCAGGGGTGCATACCGCTGCCAGTGAGGTCTAACGTACCGAGGCGCGGTGTTTGCTGGTTTAAAACTACCTCCATCCCCCGGTCTGCGCTGCCTATGTGCCGCAGCAATTTTTGGCAACTTTTTTTTTTTTTTGAGGCTCCAATGCGCTTTGGTGATGACGCCGCAGGCTGCGTCGGAGGAGCGCGGAGTTGGTGGTGCAGCGATGGTGGATGTGTACAATTTCGCTGAGATTTGTTTAAATATTGTATACGAAGTCATGGGACTGGTTCTGCGAGAGCACCTTGTTCACCGGGATATAGGATATTAGGCTCGAACCCAGCAGCAGACGCCAGCACTGGACTTTGGTGACAGTCGATCAAACGGTGATGGCGAAGCGGCTGGAGCATTCTAACCGGCAGGCTGCAGCTAGTACGACCGGAAGTTGCCGTGGGTCAGTTGTTTTGACTTAGAAAAATTTCGCCTCATCGAAAATTCAAACCTCATAAAATAAATATCTAAAGAGACAGTTCTTTTCTAAGTATATTGAAACATACATTATATTGTTTTTAGGAGCTGAAGACGCGAGACGCCTCCACTAAACGCGATTTACGTCCTATCTCCTGTCATGCCGTTTCAGCTGCTCGTGGAGCTGGACCCCGAGAAGCTCGAGAGAACCGGCTACCGGCAGCTAGTACAACCAGAAGTTTCCGTGGGCCAGTTGTTTTGACTTAGAAAAATTTCGCGAAAGTGAAAATTCAAACACTGGGTGACTTCCCATAAGCATTATATATTCCTGTGGAATATTTTTCGAATTTCCGCCGTGATGCCGGAGGTACCATCAGGGCCCCATCGGACTCAGATCTCGCTTAGACCCTTGAATGAACCACTGTTTAATCGAATCTATTCGAGGGGTACCCCCCCCTCGAATAGACTTGAATCGTCGTGAATAAACCGGTTTGGGCAAATTGATGATGCTATCATCATGGCAGTGCTCATCTCCACGTTTACGTGTTCACGACGCGCCAACGACGGGCATCTCTCTCGCTCATCGCCCTCCCTTAATACTACTAGAATAATAGCTTCCTGGGCCCGTTGTACTTATGGGGCTTCCGGGAGATCGGTGAACTGGACCACCTACAGGAGCCCATAGGCCTAGAAGCTGAGGTCGACAGCCATCGGAGTCGGCTGTCTTTGTGACGTGCATACCAAGCAAGATAGCGGCTGCTGGCGCAGTGTCATCCCTCTCCATCTCTGCCTTGTCATTGTCCTCGTCCATGTCGGCGGCGGAAGTACGTGTTGGTGGGCATTAACGGGCAGATGAGATGGGAGCCACTGTCCATTTGGAGAAATAATCATGAGCAAGAGAAAACGCTTATGGGAATCGTACTCGATTATAATTAATCTCTATATACTTAGCCGACATCATTGGCACCGCTGGAAAATCCAGCCGGAATAAAAAATGCTTACGGGTGCTATTTCGACAGAAAGGTAGGATGTGTGGTAGCGTGTCTGAGGCATGCGATAGATGCGACAACCCTTGCCAAGCAGTCCCGATGCGGAACGGCTTTCTCCGGTGGGTTTTATTTTCTCTTCAGTGCCGTCAGTTTTGGAGGCATTCGCATAAAAGCTAATAGAGTATTCTGGGGAAGGACTTCCGCAATAAATCGCCTCTTTAAAATTCTCATAACAACAGTTTGAATTTTCACTTTCGCGAAATTTTTTTAAGTCAAAACAACTGACCCACGGCAACTTCCGGTCGTACTAGCTACCGGTTAGATTGCTCCAATCGCTTTTCCGCCCGCGTATTGATCGACTGTCATCAATCTTAAGTTGGCACAAAAAGCGTCTGCCTCGAGTCTAATGGAATATTAATTATAACCACCGCATCGTTTCTTGTCTTATCCAAATTTATCTTATCCTATCTTATCTTATCATTGTACTTAGCCAGTTATAATCGCTTATAATCGCACTGCCAGCTTGCCACGGACCGTCCACCATACTGTACCAATAGTCCAGTGCTCCCTGACTATTCCAGAATTCACGACTACACTCCATTTATTTGCGTCGCACAAGTCCGAGGTGCCTGCACTTGAGCTTGGTTGGTTTAGAGGTAATATTCTGGTCTCGTATTTGTAGGAGGTCGACCAGGCCTTCATGTACCTGAGATAATAATAACCAAGCGCTGGATCTTTTAATTTCTGCGAGTGTATTCAGAGCCGCAGCGAACCTTTTGATTCTAATTTATAGGCAGCGATTTCCAGCGATCCCCTGCAGGAATTACCAACGTTCGACAGAGAGAGAGGCCTTCCGGGAAAATAGGATTTATATATATTCATAGGCATGCATCACAAATCAACACTCTTCAATCTTCAATGTGCGGTCCACTTCTACTTTAGGAAGCATCCGAACCTGCCGCGACCTCTGCACCTCCAATCCATTGTCACCGAAATATCGTCCACCCTCAAACTGCCAGCAGTGATATCCACAGGGCCAGTTGGCAATGTCCAGGACATATTCTTGCACCTGCACATCAAGGTCTGCGCCGAAAACAAGCATGCGGCTCAGCTGTCCAGGAACATCGTTTGCAGTTCTAAATGGCGCGTGCATGCCCATCCTATTGCCGCCTGCAAATCGAGGTTGAGTGCATCGCAATAGTGAGGATATTGGTGAGGTCATCACCGATGGCTTGCTCTTTGTTGTAAGAGATCATGTCCTAAAGTTAGAAAGGAGTCCATGAAAAAGCATGAATGCCTTGGTGTGGGGACTCACATTGTCCAGAATAAACATTTGAACGACACAATCTCGCAGGCAGTTAATGAAGGGATGGTGAAATACCCCATCGGAAAAATCAAGTTCAAGTTCTCCGAGCACGGACAAGGGGAGGACACCAATATTTCTGTGCTGTTGCTTCATATACTCATCAAGCGTGAGAAGTGTCGCAGAGTCACGAGTTTGCGCCTGTTCGACATAGATTCAAGGTAAGCAATGAAAGATTGAACAAAATGTTTTGCCGCGGTCGGTGATGCAGATTCGAGAGCCAAGACCCAAAATCTAGAACACAGGTGCATTAATATAAATAATGAGGATGCTCAAGCCCCACAAAGTTGACAGCGCACTGACGAGTAACCTCTCCGATGATGACATCCCCTTGAGGGCGCGGCTTATGGGGTTTATTCAGGGCATCAAGGACAGCATCAATGATCTGCTGGACGGCCTGTCCGCTCTCCACATCCGTATACTCGTCAATCAGAAAGTATAGAGCGTCGAGGTCACAGCAGATTTGTAGATGCTCTAGAAGAGCACGGTTATCAGACAAGACCTAAGAATCAAGCCCGATTCACATGCATTTTGACGCAGATGGAGTCCCGAGTGCTGATAAAAGACCTGTATAGATCGGTTAAACAGAATTCAAAGGCAATTAATGTTGATTTGATGCCTACCTTGTCAAACGCATACTGCGACTTGAGAGTGAATGCTCCAAACCCGCGGAACCAGTTTTAACATGTTTGTATTCCGTAAACTTGTTGTACATGTTGTGGACCACGCGAGTATAATAAATCCCCCCCCCCAAAAAAAAAAAAAAATCTCGCGAGAGTAAAAGGGTATTTATGTAATGCCGTCGATTCCAATAGGTGCCTACCATGACGAGTCAAATAGTTGGTGCAGATATTCGAGGCACTACTATACATGAGAAAGCATGTCACACCAGATTTATCCGACTTACCTCAGTGCCAGGATCTTCGAGGACCTGTAAATAAATGAATAAACAGGTATCGTTACAGAATCGGTTGAACCCACCTCGATTGTTGCTGCATCACGGAGATGGATAGTCGCACAGTGCGGGGGGTTGTAGTCCGTCTTGTCCACGACGAATGGATCATCACCGTTGGCGGGAGTTTCAGTCTCTTCGCCACTCACACTGCGGACAGAGTCCTCACTCGTAACCGTGGTATCTGCGCTCTCGTTGGATTTCCCCCGGCCGCGGGAGGATGATGGCCGTAGCGTCGACGTGGGTATGTCGATCCCGGATTCAATTTTGATACGATCGAGTGTTTTCCGCTCTACGGGCACTTCACATATAGAACAATACATTTTGTTATTACCCAGAGCTTGATGAAGGCGGCACCGCGCCATGCGAGCTACTTTCGCTTCGCTCAAGGGCTCAGACTGCGCCCGGTTGCGGGGTGGGGTCAGACATGGCCGTGGAGCTTCTGGCTCGCTGTGACTGTGCTGGTAGTACGCACAGAATGTCTCCTAGTCAGAAATGCTTTGAGACAATAGCTTGAAATGCGGCTTACATGAGCGTGAGGTCTACCATTACCTTGCTGCCTTTCCTCTGACAGCAAACGGGAAGGCCCCGGTAAATTCTTGACGAAAAAACTGGTGAATAAAGAGCCAGTGCGGTGACAAATGGAATGCTGCCTTGCCTTGCTACCACCACCAACCTTGGCCGCAACCTTTGCCGCGCGGCGCGCTAAGTTATCTTCAACGTCTTTGAGGTAGCAGTAGATCCTTTTCCCCATCCGGATTTCTGGTCTGGTGAGCTCGGTGACGTCTTCGTCTTCTACTTTTTTCGCTTCCAAGAGAAACAGATATAGTATTACATTGCATGAAACATCGGGGAGGTCCCAGTAAGATTTCGGTGCGGTGCCCTGATCTGGAGTGGGAAGGAACGCTACCACAGAAGCCTCCAGCGCATTCGGTGCAATGACTCTGCGTGCGTGTGCCTCCCTATATCGAAAGATACGGAATGTATCTTGTCCCGTACGCGGTCTAATATCTTGGCGAAATTCACCGTGGACGAGGATGGAAATCGGGGGGCTTCCGACAAACAGATCGTAACGCTCATTTGGTAGCCTGGGCAGGAAGATTGGAATGAGCGAGAAGAGGCTGAAGAGGTGCCGAAAATCGTGTGGAAAAACCTCCTTGGAAGACAACTGGTTGAAAATCTTGAAGAAGTCAGAGACGTGACAGCAGAACACATTGGACATCGTACCGCCTGCATCTCATGCTTTTCTTTTTTGCCCACCAGTTTTTTGTATATCCACTCGAGAATCTCCAGCGGAGGAGACCAAACTAGGATCCCCTTGGTGAAGTACTCCAGATGGCAAGTGGGGCACTCTGTCATCGCCACCATCAACACATACTCTTCTGGTGCAAAGGGATAAAGCTGACATACGTAAAGTGCCGTTGTTGACGTCTCTGCGGTCATATGGTTTCTCTGGGAGAATTCCGAGCGAAATGGCCTCGTCAACCTACCGCGGTGGCAGTGTCAGCGATCTTCGCGCTGTGAAGGGGCACTCACATTTTCCTGTCCCTTGGCAGCCTGTTGGAATAGATGTGCGCAATGGCCAAGTACAACAGGTTGCAGGCAGACAGAGCAGGTGAAATTATATCGTTCGCGAATATTTTGCTGAGTCCGCTCGGAGAACTTGCATGAGGGCTTCCGACCCATGGGCGGATTTTGATCCTCTCGTTCTCTTTCTGGTGAGTCTTAAATAACGAGTGCCTGAGAAGATGCATCCCCTTCGAGAACAAAATAGAAAGACAAACGCCGTTGAATGATGATCTATGAGTGACCCATATAGGGACTTATTCCTGTAAATAAACTTCAGGCGCATGGCTGTACAAATGACGCCCTTGTAACTGCGACTCATGCCGTGCTCAGATATACAGAAAGTCATAATCAGGCCTCACTACCCTCTACTACTCTTTGCTGTTGGATTATGTCAGCTTCCATGAGTTTCTATCAGATTCTCTTTGTGGGTCCTCATCCGTGATGGTTGTAAGCATTTTGCCGATATGTGTAAGATTGTTCGTAGCTGTTCAAGAACACTACGCAGTTGTGGACTTCCGCGGTCCGCGGTTGGCTGCGAGGGAGTCATGTATAAAAACCACTACGCTGAGGGACACGCGCCTGCCTGTGTCCGACGTTTTCCGGGTCCCAGCCTTCGTGTTTCCAGGGAAATAGTATTAGAAGTTTCAAATAAGGATTTGCGTCCCTGACTTTTGATCCCGACTTGATGGCCCAACTTCTGCCCGACTTGGGCTAAACCGTTTTCCGATGCAAATCAGCCCAAATTATGGCAAAAACCGTGATTCACGATAGCCATCAGCCCCAACTTGAGTGAAGTGAGTCGAATTCGAAGTAGAGGACAAAAAACTTTCAAATAAGGATTTGAAATCCTTATTTGAAAGTTGAACAAGTAAGAAGTTCATAGTAGAAGATCGACTCCAAGAGTGAATGAATTACACCGTGCGCGGAAAGACAAGCGCCTAGGCCTACGCAAAGTGCAGAACAGACATGACAAGTCAGGCGGGTCCTGTTGAGGGATCGATCTTGGATTGATCCCGTTCCGAAGAAGGTACGTGACCTGAGTGACGTTCACTGAGCATTCCCGGCCCGGTCACCGCCAGACCATTGTGACATTCACTGCCACCAGTGGCACCAACAGAGTCCATGAGAGTCCATGATAATACTGTTGAGGAGGTGATCACGGCCCGACATTCCGAGTATTTAGACATTGTATTGTCGTATTTTACAGGAATTCCGCCGCTTGTTTCATACCACGAGGGTGCGCTGCGCTCTTCGACTTCCACAAATACAGATGCCAGTTACGAGAGGAACGGTGGTGGTTTGGGAGTCGGCACCGCACCAACGACGGCCACGCGTGCGTCGCCCTGCAACCTGCCTCAGCATCGGCAGGGATTTAAGCCTGTTGTTCCTGTTTGGGAAGCCTCGGCAATCATCGACAAATGTTCCACTGATGCGTTGATGCCCTCAGCTTGATTTGGATGCTGAATGTTCTGAAGCTCGAACAATGCAAAGTGATTTTGGACACGGAGGCGTCTGAGCAGTACTATTCCCTTGAATTGAGCACAGAACCGAGACATCCAACTTCATTAGTTTGACTGCTAGAAATGTTATGCTAAATACATGACCAAATATGCTATTGCTAGTGCGCGCAGACGAAAATATTTATTTTAGAATGCAGGCACCTGTAGATTTATGCTGCGAATCGTTCTGTCTTGGTTCAGGGCAAACAAATGAAAACTGGACGCACAATCGCCGTTATGGCGAAAACAGCCCTTTTTTAGAAAAAAATGGAGTCCGCGCCATCTTCGTCACTTCGTTACTTCGCTTAGCGTTGCGGAAGTTCGTGAGTTTGATCGGATTCTGTGAAAATTCGTGACTTCAGCTGGATGGTTACGAACTTTCTCATTTTATTTTGATGCCAACAATTCTGCAACCCATTTCGAGCAGTTAGGGCAAGCGCATTCACCGGTTAGAGTGTTAGGGTTAAGGGATATAAATTTCCATGGGAACGAGGCTTTAGTGTGCCAACCTGAGATGCCCCGCTCAGGGGACCCCCGAGCACAGCGAGGAAGGTGAGGGGCATCGAATGGTTGGCCCTCTTCACGCAAATGAAGGAAAAACATTGTGAAGGCTGCATTAGTTGCGGTGACGTCGTAACTATCCAGCTGAAGTCACGAACTTTCTCAGATATTCATTGAAATCACGAGCTTTCACAATTTCCCATCAAACTCACGAACTTTCTCGTTTCTAAGCAAAGCAACGAAGTGACGAAGGTGGGTACGACTCAAAAAAATGCTCCTGCCCTAAGTTCTGCAAAGAGCTGTAGAAGTAAAAGGGAAGGGATCTGGGGAAGTAAGAGAAACAGAAACAGTTGCATGCTTTTATATGTACTAGCCATAGAGCGGCGGGCATGGTTGGTCGTTGCTTGATGTAAGTATAGCATGATGCGGTGTTGGATGCACACTGGAACTGTGGGAAGATGCAGAGCTGTTTCATAGGCAGTGGGCATGCACAAAACGCTCCCGATCACACTCACCCACCAATGTCAACGAGTGATACCGGAAGCATGAGACGTTGGTGAGCCGTTTCAACCTCAGGGGGTACATTCTCCGTCGGCCGCGGCGGCCCTTGGTGGCGGTCCTAAGCTATTCCGTACGACCTGGCTCCCTTTCGACCTGCCAGGACCACACAAAAGAAATATGCTGTTGCCTCCGTCGAGAAAAAATTGCGCCTATTTCAAACATAATACCGCCCCGCCCAATTCAAATCCCCTAAACGCAAAAAAAAAAAAAACGCATCAGGGGTGACACGGGTCATACCTTTTTTGGGGGGGCGCTTCAGATGTTTTTCAGCAAAGCTTTCACTGTCAGTGTCGAAACAATAAAAACTTGAAGCGTCGTCGAGATCTAACCTCATCAGATTACCCACCCATCAGCTATAAAAAATCGCACCCGACGTCGGAAATACCGGACCTCTCCCGAGGCTTTCTTCTAGTGACCGAATTGGAAGAGTGACAACGGACGAACGTGCCTGCGCGTGAGTTCAGTCTCTGCCAACGTGGTGAGGATAACATACTGTATTATTTCGACCAACTGTTCAATAACGCGTAACGGAGCCTTGTGAATTGAACACTTCGGGCACCTGTAACGTGTAACAGGCCAAAAATTGTCCCGATTTGGATCAAATTTGGGGTGAAAATTCAAAAAAATCGTGGCCTAGGTTCCTTATTGTGGTATTTTTTCACGGAATGAATACCAGTTTGAGTGAACACTACTGCATAACGCACCCTGTGAACAGCTGGTAGAAATACCACAGTACTCGTCTGCCAAGTCCGACGGATGCCACAACTTTCCGCGAGCCTCACGTCCCGTCCTCCCGTTCCATTTCATTCCGTGCGCGGACCCGTCACGGTAGGCCGAGGCACACGCATATACTACCGCTAACACCGCCGCGTCCGCATTCGTGCCTGAGGATCCCGCACGCCGTTCCTCCGTTCCTCCGTTCCTCAAGGGCCGACTCCATCCGATCCGTTCCGCTCCGTCCGATACGTCCCTCAAGGGCCGCACGCACTCTCATCCCCGCGAAATGCCTTCAAATTCGGGCGAAATTCAAACGTCCCGAATTTTACCCCGCGTTGGACGGTCGGACTCACGACCTGACGCGCAAACCCAACTCCTGGTTTTATCTTCCGCGCAACACGCATAACTTACAATATGTAGTAGCTGCTATCGTCCCCAAGCGCGAATTCGGCATTCGCACCCCTCACGTGCATCGCTAAGCGCGCGCTGGGGATTCCCGGTGGCAACCGCATTTCTATTTTGTTCTGTTCTGTCTATCTTGATACGCAGGCGATGCGCCTCATGCACAGTTGACCGGACGGACCGTCACTCCATTCTCCCGGCGAGACTCACTAGCGCGACTTGTCCCACTCGTTCGATTCTTTCAACTATCATTATTTCAAGCGGCGCCACACCCGATCCCGCGTTATCCTGGATCGTCGACACGGCTTGGCACAGAACACGCTCAGCCTCCCCCAATATTCGGTCCGATCGGATTGCTATCAATCCGTCGAGATTGTATACACCGATGGACACTGTGCTCTCATTCTCAGTGATATTTCACTCTCCAGTAATTGAGAATATTATAATTTGCCCTCTCACAGACCTGAGTAATTTTCCACATTACATTTTTTTGAACGGGGGTTAAAACTGTTTCTTGTTTTCTCCCCTTCAGCCCGTTTGGTCCCTTTTGAGCTTTCTGCTGTAGAACAGGGCTCTTCCGGCTCACATAAAACCCAGAATGACCAGTTGCGAGATGGTCAAACTCCCCTCCCCAAAAAAAATCATTCATGACAACCATGATTCCTGACAACTTAAGTAATTGTGAAAATTCAGAGGACATCGCGAGTCGCGCGACCAAAATATAAAGAAGGAAGAAGGAACCCAAAAAGGATCAGAGACCGTTCACCGAAGGAACCAGGTATGGCTGGAGGCCCCTGCTATTCACACTAGAGCACGATTCAATAACTAAGACGTGACTCTTGTACATTTACGATGGCTATTGTTGTATCAAAGGACAAATCGGAACAGTGCGACCTAAACGGATACGGAACTCACCGGCCGTTGATGCGGATGATTGCCACGGCTTCCTAAAAAGGAAGGTCCGTGTGTTGGCTTGCGGGCATTGCCGTTACAGCTGTTCCTGAAAATAATCACACCTAAGATTGCCAAATTTAGACACGGCAGAGGTACAATTTGAAAGGCAAAGTATTAAAATAAAATAAAATGGAGCTGAGAGTTGAGCTTAATCCTATGGTAACCGGTTTCGATTCAACTGATACCTTATGTAAGTGAAGTTGAATTTTAATATTATTCAATTACTTTCGGGTTCAAGATCAATTGGCTTGAAACTACAAAATCCAGCTCGCAATACTACCTACCTACCTACCTACCTTTCAGTGCCTTTTTATTTTAATTCAATACTTTGCCTTTCAAATTGAACCTGGTCAGTTTTTTTTTTGACTGTTCCTAATTTGGAAGACCAAAACCGGCGGTCAGGAGTTCAACAGCCCAAAGTCCAGCAACCCTTTTCCATCCCAATGTCATCTTCCTCACAGTCACTGAGGTAAATACAAACAATTGCGGGGTGAACTGAGCGCGGACACCGTCGCCGATAAAAATCCTGCGTATGACGAAGGGAGCCGAAGTTACCCAACCAAACTCATCTTGCCTTGACCCGCAGACAATGCTTCCGACTTCTGATCTACTGGCTATCACATTGGAAATTAGGTGGAATCCACTAAGAGGAAAAGGAGTGCGAAATGGTAAGTTTAGACCCAGGTATCGGCAAGACTCTGAAACTAAATGTTCGTGCCGAAGGCATACGTTTCAGCCACCGTTTCGGCCGGATGTTTTCCGAAACAATAGGATTGAGGTTACCTGAAATGGTAACCAATTGATTTCAGCGCTGCCTAAGTTGCTTCTCAAACCAATGGTTTCAGTGTTGATTTCTTGAGCACCCAAACTAACCATTTAGCGCTCAATTTCGGCTCAAATGATTCATCAAATTTCCAGTGTGTATTCTATAGACTTGGATATACGGCTCCGTCATCGTCAGCGTAAATTTTCAGGACGGCAAATACGGCTAAGAGAGAAAGCTCCATGCGGGATATACGGTGGCTGGAGCTTCACCGATGTGCACTTTGGAGATCGTTCAATGGCTGCTTTATCTCTAGAAGTGACGACAGTAATCCGAGCCTCCGGTGGAGCTAGCGGTGACTGGATCTCACGAATTACTGCCGGACGGAATTTCGACTCCGAAAGGGAGAATGGGCCGAGATAAGGATCGTACACTCCGAGTCGTAATAGTAGATAAGTAAGCCTTAGTCACAGCGTCGGTACTCAAATAAGTAACCTAGTGTGTCAATGGAGTTGTGGTTCAGTGGATTCTCTTGCTTTCACACCGGAGTAAAGAACGACGCACCAAGGACGCCGGTGGGATCACCGCATGCAGTCGGCACCCTTTGAGAATGGCCCTTGAAATAGACAAAATGAAGAGGGTAATATTTCCATTGAGATACACTACGATGGCCGTTGCTGCCGCATTCTATCTTCGGAGTCGGGAACTTCGATGTTCCCGAAACCTCATAATTCAGGCGGAAATTAACTTGGAAATAGATAAGATCAGATAAGCTATATCGGGTAGTCGATTTCAAAACTTCCGCCTGGTTTCGGAAACATCGTCAATGTATCAGGTACGCTGAACTTTTACATTCGGCGGTGTGGTGGAGTTGTGGATTCTCTTCCTTTCCCATCGCGGGAATCAGAGTGCGTTCAACGCCTGTGGTCCGAAAATGGCCGTTAAAACAGACAAAATGAGGACAATGATCAAAGCTTCCGGTGGAACCAACAATTGATCGCACGAATACGTTCAGTCCAAGGAAGTTCCTGACTTCAAAGATAGAATGCGACAGCAACGGTGGATATGAGGATCGTAGTATGTAAGCCTTATCTTTCAATTAAGTTGCGGATTCGTTTCCTTTGAGACCGGCGGATAAGGATAATTTTAGACCAGGGATAGTATAGTAAGCCAGATGGAACGCGGAGACTTGTCATGCGATAAGCTGGGAAAGATACACGAAAGATCTGGGCTTGGCCCATGCATCCCCCGGTTGAATTTATGAATACTGACTCAACGACTTTATACTTGTAAGATGCACATGGATTACGAATAGTTGAACTGGATTTGCCCACTGATGTTTTTGCGCGTGGTCAACTTATGTTACTCCTCTGGGCGTCGTGTCAAAGCGCGAAGGCACTCTTAAAAACCCGATGCTATTTCTACTACGAAAAGACTTGTGTACCTCGAGGTTCTATATGAGTGCAATAGTGGAATTTGTACATTCTAATTTTACTGTATCAACTGTATCTATTTTTCAGTCGCTGTAAACACTTGCAATGCAATTGTACAAATGGTCCGAAGGTGGCTGGGGCATGAATAAGTTACACTCATCTAAGATCTAAATATATCTGCATCGTCCAGAGTCGCGCCGTCTGCCGGCGCGACCCAACGTGTGCCAGAAGAGCCACAAGAAGAGCCACCACACTGGTGCTTTTGTAGAGTTTTCTCGCAGGCGAAGAACTTCCGACACCGGTCGCATACCCATTCGCATTGTTTCCCGTGCTGCAACACCTCATGCCGCAGCCGATCGTGCTTCCGGGAAAATATTTGGGAACAGCGGGCGACGGTGCAGGGAAAACTCTGCTTTCCTTTCTTTTGGTGCGTGAGCATGTGCACCTCCCGTACATAATCGTCTGAGAATTTCCGCTTGCAGGAGCGGTGCAGGCAGGATAATTTACGCCGTTTTGAACCGGAGCTGGCGTCTGAGTCGAGGGGGATGGGAGAGTCCGCCCCCGAAGCAGACGGTGAGGATGCGGCGGAGAGTTGCGATTGAAGGTGGTGCCCATAATCCTCGGCGGAGGATGTTGATGGGGTTGGTAGCGCATATGTGGGCGAGTGAACGGAATGCGGTTGCGTTCCTGTCCCGGGTTGAGCGTCCAGCCATGTAGCTGACAGGGGATCTCCGAAGTTTGCGCAGAGCGCGTCCAAGCCTATTGCGACAATTCAAAAGGTGCACACCGCTCAGCAACGAACGGACTTGCCGTATGTTTCGACGTCATCCGACGCCTCCGCCGTCGTGATTGTGCCCAGAAATTGGTTGAGCATATCACAATTCTCAGAGCGAGCTTGGAAGGCTTGATCTTGGACGATATGCGCCGACCAATAGGGGTCCATCCTCGAATGGTCTGGGGGCACATTCTGAAACACGCCATCAGCTGGGCCGTCGGTGGGGACTGGACAAACGTATCGTCAACAAGTTCGGTGAATTTTTGCTTCCACAACCAACCATCAGAACTGCCTGTCGTCCGAGGATTCTTCTGTCCACAAGGAGGGTTGTTACTGGACATGTAAACCGCCAGCTCGCTAGCCCCGTTCACCACGGTGCCCTCGAAATGCAGAGAGGAATCCAGAGTGGGAGTGTCCTTAAACGGTTCATAATTATCTTCAGACTCTCGAGGCTTGAACGACATGGATATTTGCCCGGTTGGACTCAGCCGAACAACGAGCCTGAGGCGGGCAAAGTCGTGGATGGGCATAGAGACAGACATTTTGCCTCGCTTGCTCGAGTACTGTGCTTATCAGTTGCCGGTAATTAAATGCATGCGTTTAAGTAGCGCAGACACAGCTTACTCAGAGAGTGATAAGATTCGTTATCCTATTCAGGAACGCGGCTCCTGGGAAGTATCTAGGTGCGGGAATTACGTGCACTACCACTTCATCTCATCGCGAGTTTGTCAATGGAAATGAACTGCTGTGCAGTGTAGAATATCGGCTTACGAACGAACATCTTAATTGTTGGAATCTGACACAATGATAAGATTAAGGTAAGAATCTTTTAAGCCTTTGAATTGTATCCTAGAGCGCCTTAAGAGCGCCACTTCCAACGTTCTGAGGATCACCGTCGTAAAACGCCATGGTGCCGCGAACACTGGCACGACGTCAAACTCGGCAGACGATCCATCCTCGCCGACTATCCGTGCGCAGCACCGACTTTGTCGGAGCTGTTGCTACGCGTGGTTAGGAATAGCTTCGGCTAGCTGGAGCCTAGGGCCGAAGTGCCGCCGAGGTTAGAATCGGCCCGACAGAAAGACACCGGTGGAGCAATGTAACACGTGTCCTGCAATTGACAAACTTTAGGAATTTTCTCCCCGAATCCTTCGAATCTGGGAAGATTATCGTGAGAGCGTAAACGGTTTCGGCATGTACCTATCAAACATGGAACTCGCCTATTAAATCGACCGGCATTCGGAGTCGACAAACAATCCAACGAGCGATCAGCCCGCTCGTTGGATTAACCTTCAAAAAGACGGAAGACACCGCCGTGAGAAGAAAGAACATACACGGTTGATTCAGTTCCGCCACCGCCGATGCTTAAGGGGCTCTGAGAAGTTCTGTTCCTCCGGTAAGATAGTCGGGCTTCTTCGCATCTTCAAAGTTGTCAACTGCCAGTTCGGAAAACTGCTGCCGGGGACAAGATCATAATGAAATCGGAATAAAAGTGGCTCCTCGTTTGTTGACACTCGGTCTGCCTCCGTATCGAGGTTTTATGGGATACATGTAATTCAAAACCTCGCAAGCGAATTTATTTACCATGAAAATACGAGTGATAGTTGGATCTAGCCGTGCCAAAGGGGGAAGAATGACGCATGGTAAATACGCCATTTGATTATTCCGAGGGCTAGGTCGGTCTTTTTTTATTTGATTGTTGATAAGAGTTCTATATTGATTGTTTAGAGCAGGTCTTTTTTATGTCTAGAAAACGCCGACGAGGCAGGTATATTATACCGTATATACAACCGTGGGAGAACGGCTGTTAACGGTTAACAGTCGTCTTCCCACGGTTGTGGACATTCAGATGATGTCCACAGCCAGTCCCGTTCCGGAACGTCCAGTACCAGTTCGGTCCTAGTCGCGATTCGACCCGTGTATGGATTTGTATGAATAAGGTAAGAATATTTTAAGACTGTAAATCGGATCAAAATCGTACTCGCCAGTTAGAGAGCTCTTACGAAGTTCTTGATTGGCGGAATCTAACGTAATCGGAGCCGTCGGACCGGCTAGCTCATTCTTGCCCTTTTCCTCCCAGTTCAACTTTCCCACTCGCACGCGTCTCACGCAACCGCGCCTTGTACGTCCTCCCCATCACTTATCGTACTGTAGGACCTTGGATCCTTAGGACCATTTGAGGATCATTGTCTCGCCAAAAATACCGCGACCATCGAAAACTTCCAGAATCCCGCTCTTGCTCCAACGCACGTAATGACGATTAATCCCCGACTCGTCGGGAATTGTCAGCACTCGTAAAAGAAGGTATATCTACCCTGCGCTCTACCGACAGTCCTCCATTAACCCCCACACCGTTCGAAGATGTCTGGATTCGATAGAAACACGCCTGGTGAAGAGGTAGCCAAGCTCTTCGCTGATAAAATCAAGGGCAAGACTGGTACGCTGATAGCTCGCTTCAAAGCCCCTTGTGCCTTTATCATATTAATCTCCCTTGGTAGTGATCGTGACTGGAGTCTCTCAAGGTATCGGGCTCGAAACTGCCCGCGTACTCGCGCTTTACGGCGCGAAAGTCGTCCTTGCGGGGCGGAACTTAGGCAAGTGCGTATTTTGACTCTTTTTTTTTCTTTGGACGGAACAGGAGCTGAATTTGTTCCCTGCAGGCTTAAGGCAACAGCGGAGACGATCAAGAAGAATGTCTCTAACGCCGTGCTGAAGGAGCTTGAGATCGATCTCAGCTCATTGAAGTCCGTGCGCAAGGCTGCCGAGGAGGTTCTCAAATACTCCGGTCCTATCGACGTGATCATCACAAACGCCGGCGTGGTTCGTACATCGCACTTGGAACCTACTTGTGGTTGCAGGAACGGGCTAATGCCTCGCTGAACAGATGGGCACCCCGTACGAGAAAACGGTCGATGGATTCGAGGGCCAGTTCGCCGCAAATCACCTCGGACACTTCCTCTTCATCCAACTCATCATCCCCAAGCTTCTCGAATCCTCTGCACCGCGTGTGGTGCTCGCTTCCTCGTCGGCCCATCACTTCGGCCCGGTGCGTTTCGATGTGGGTTCATTCGACGGTGATTGCACTATGTACAAGCCGTTGACGTCCCAAACAGGATTATGGCTTCCAGGATGGCAAGAGCTATGATAAATGGGCCGCTTAGTGCGTCAGCATCTACTCCGCGTTTAATACGCCTCGACTTACATATCATCGCAGTGGCCAGAGTAAAACGGTCTGTCCAAGCTAACGCGTCCGTTGATTAGAGGCTGAGCAGGGTTTTTAGGCTGTCAACCTGTACGGCGTCGAATTTGCCGAGCGCTACAAGGGCAAGATCGTGGTATTTTCCCTCCATGTATGCGACCCGTTTCTTTGCTCTAATTATATATAATGATGACATCTCTACCAAGCCCGGCGGTGTGGTCACCAATTTGCATTCGCACTTGACGGATGAGGACTACGCGCGGTTCCCCGACTACTGGAACGAGGATCACTCACCAAAGGGCTGGGAGCAAACCGTTGAACAGTGCACTGCGACGTGAGGGATACATTACCCACCTTTACTTGCGCGTGACCTTTTTCTTTCTGTAGGTACTTTGTCGCAGCCTTCGACCCAGCGATCGCCGGTGCGCAATGACCATAAACTTGTCAAATATTCTGTACCTGACATCATAAATTTCACTCTTTAGACAAGAGCGGCGCGTATCTCGTAGAATGCCAACTTGCGCCCGAGCAGGCGGCCCCGTACTCTATGGACAAGGTCCGTCCATGCGTTATTATCCCAAAGAAGTTGCGCGACACTGATCAATGTTACTTTGTTTCATCTCTTCCAGGAAAACGCCAAGAAGCTCTGGGCGCTGAGTGAGAAGCTCGTGGGCCAGAGGTTCGATGTTTGAAGATTCAAGCGACGTGCTGTGGCAGTGAACCACGAGTTGCTGCGTGTGTAGATTTTGTGAATACCATCCTTTCAATCGAGACCATCCAACAGCTGCGGTTGAGCCTCAAAGGAAATGAATCGCATGCGCGCATATCCAAAACCTCACTTCTGAGGGACTATTCACAGACCAGAATTCATTCAACAACACCGCTGTCCTGAACGTTTATCAAACATTGGGTGTTGGCAAGAACTTTTTCACATACTATCCGACACCAAGCGGAGCCAAGACTTGATCAGGATTCCGTTCTTGTAAATAATTGCCGTCAGTATCACCTTGTCTGGACCGTGATTCCTCGAACCGCTTCGAGTTTCCACCATAAATGCTTTGTCTACCTGGATTCACTATCGATTCGCATTTTGGTCTCAGCCATACTCCATACGAAAAGTCGTCTCGATTTATTTTGAGCTCGTACGCGGTTTGTCTGCGTTGTGACGATTGGTGGGTATTTCAATTGCTCTTGGCTTCCTCTATCATGTTCTGCCTAGTGTCCCGTTCCCCCGGCGCCCATCTGGTGAGATTCAATCCCCTATCCGCACGGCGTTCGCTCCGACCGCGTTTTGCAGCGTCCGGTTCTCCCGGACCGTGATCACTACCGGCCGTAAAAAGTGCAGAGCGGCCGCAGGACGTCGGACTACCCGCGTACCTGAGTTTTCTCTGATCCGTCGCATAGCTATGGGAACGGACACCTGTCCTAGTAGCCCTCAAGTAGCCCTGATACTTATCCACTCCAGGTGGGAACGACTTTGGGTTCCATTCATGACCATTTATGGCAGGAAGTAGCGACGATGCTCTCTATAAATATCCATGTGGGCGCCTTCTTTCGTCCTGATGGCCTCCCTTCTCGCAGTCCTTTTTCTTTCAGCGTCAATCTGCAATGCGCGGATATTCACTAGCCCAGAACAAGTATCTCGGCTTGATGCATACGACTACGTTATCATCGGAGGTCACTATTTTTCAATTGCTGAGAGTTTCCTTACTAAGAAAAATATTCAAGGCGGTGTTGGCGGGAGTGTCCTTGCAAATCGGTTGACGGAAGACAGAAGCACCTCGGTGCTACTTCTAGAGGCCGGGCCGTCGTAAGTTCGAACACCACCTTTGATGTATCCTGTCTCTGAATTCGAACCACTTCAAGGCATAAAGCCCTACCCGTCGAAGTGCCTGGTTTTCAAGCCTACACGGGTGATGGGACCATTTATACCTGGAATTATTCGACCATACCCCAGCCCACCATGGACAATCGCTCACTACCTGCCCCTCGCGGTCATGTCTTAGGAGGCTCAAGTTCAACAAGTAAGTTGGCCGCAGATTGTGTCGACACAGGATTGACTCTTCTGTAGATGGGATGGTTTATACTCGGGGATCGTCAGCGGGTAAACTATTCAGTAATAAACGCAGGTGATCTCTGAGCTGTTCACAGATTACGATCGATGGGCGAAGGTGACTGGCGACAAAGGGTGGAAATGGGATAACATGCAGCGTTACTTCAAGAAGGTGAGAATACATAGACCAATTATTGACATTAGGCCTGACCCACTACAGAGCGAAATTATGACTGTTCCGGTCGATCACCATAATACCACCGGTCAATTTGACCCCAAGTTGCATGGGAAGAACGGTCCTTTGGGCGTCACGGTCGGGGGATTCTCACAGAATATCGACGCGTTGCTGATGGAACGGGTGGACAACACCCAATTCCCGTTTCTCGAGGATTACGCTAACGGCAGCCCGATAGGGCTCGGTATGTTTCTGCAACGACAGAATTTAAACAGGAAGCTCACCCTGTTTAGGATGGGTCCAGACCACAATCCGTAACGGATCCCGGGCTAATGCGGCCACAGCTTTCCTCGACACCGCCGCAGGGAGGCCCAATCTAGACGTAGTGATGAACACCCGTGTTCTGCGCGTGGTATACGGCTCATCCACGAGAATCCCTGCGGTGGAACTTCAGCGCGAGGGGGGACTAGGTTATTCTTTCACCCATCAGTTTCTTTCATAACTGATTTCCTTCTTCAACCAGGAAATATTCTGCGGGCACAGGCGAAGAAGGAAGTTCTTCTGTGTGCCGGATCTTTCAATACGCCCCAGATCCTATTGAATTCCGGCATCGGGGACAAAAAGGCTCTTCTTGCGCTAAATATAACTCCCATCCACGACCTTCCGAGTGTTGGGAAGAATCTGAGCGAGCACCCAGCGGTTCCCACCATCTGGAACACGAGGAACCCCAATCTCGGAGACACCACTGCGGCTTTCAACGCGGCATTTGCGGAGTGGAACGCCACGCGCACAGGACGGCTCACAATGACTTCATCCAACATCATTGGATGGTTGCGCATGAATGAATCCGACCCGGCCGTTCGTGCTCTGTTAAAGACACATGGAGATCCCGCACCCGGTCCAAAGTCTCCTCACTTCGAGCTTATTCCGACCATCGTATGCTATCACTTCTTCTCACCATTCTTTACGCTTACACGCGGTGCCCATATCCTAGAATGGTGGGGATCCCGTCAGCAGATTTGCGGATGCAACTTTCGGCCTACATGCTGTCCTGCTCACTGGACAATCCCGTATGTCTTCATTCTCTCACTTTTGCTTTTTTTGTCCAATTTACTTGATGGTTCTAACTGCTCCCCTAGGCGGATCAGTCTCGTTGAATCCCGCAGATAGATTCGGGTCCCCTTTGATCGACTACAACTTCTACAGCGCCCTCCAGGACATCGAAGTCATGCGACAAGCCGTTCGTACTGCGATCGAGTTTTTGAACACTCCTGAATGGCAGAATTTCCTAAATGGAGCGGCCATGCCTACACTCGCTGCTGTGGTCGAAGTAATTCAGAGCGGCCGTGACGATGGGAACGCTGCTATAGATGCGCATATTCGCGCCACAACTGCAATCGCATTCCACCCCATCGGCACGTGTGCTATGTCTCCCAGAGGCGCAGCATGGGGTGTCGTTAACCCCGACTTCCGCGTCAAGGGTCTTTCAGGCTTGCGTATCATTGACGCGTCGATCATGGTGAATTTTTTGTGACTTCCTTGGATGTGTGTGGAGGGCTAAGTGATACTCGAACAGCCCTTCGTTCCCGCGGCGCATACTCAAGCCCCAACTTACGCTATTGCAGAGCGAGCTGCCGATATAATCAAGGGCTCCGCTAATTAGACTCGTTTTATAAATTATCTCAGTATTTCGCATATTCGGCTAGCTAATGTTTTAATTGATGGTGTTCCCTTTAATTCAGTCCAAGTTTATTACAAGTTGAGTTTGGCGGGAGCAGCACATTCTAATGAGCAGTACATAACCGGGCACCCACTCCGAGTCACTTTTCACTAGCAAGTCCCTGCCAGATTTATTTTTACTTCTGCCCTATTCTTTCGAACGCAGAAGTTGGGAATTAATTGTATCAGAGTATGTTAAGTCGCAGACCAGGTAATAAGTTGTGCACATGCTCCGTGGAGTGTTGAGTTTGGTCCGCTCAGTTTGAACGCCTGCCAAAGATACGCCCACCTCTCCGCTCCATCCCAATGTGTGCGTGCGCGTACAGGGATCCCCTCGTTCCCAGTGTCGGCGGAGATGCATGCACAGCGCGGCCACACGGGGATGCGCGCATCGGCCGCGCGGGGATGTGCAGCCACCCGGCAAACTATTGCGTCCCTCAAATAATTGATTTACAGCTGCCAGTAATTTGAGACGTCGAAATTTGAAATGCCAATTGCAATAATTTTAGGATGCGGCACTTCCAAAATATGAAGGAGCTGCAAAAATTTAGACTTGTTACCAGTCGGTGACCAAATATCGAAAAAATGTGGCGAGCACTTCGCCTGGTAACCACCGAAGTGCTCGCCACATTTTTTCGGCAATTGTATGGGGGACTGGCTACGAGTCAAACAAAAATATGAGATCAGATTATTTTTTCATTCCAAACAGCATATGCTGCCCTTACGCCTTTACCAACCACATCGTATATTTTCATTAAGCGGACTCACGGTGTTACAGAACAAATGTCCGGAGCATTCCCCGGTGCACTGCCAGACTCGGAGCGCGTAAGTACCTCAGCTGTTCCGGATCATCTCCTGAATGCAGTACAGCCGCTCAGCGCTCAAACCCGGAGAGCCTACCGAGGTTTTTTTACGCTATTTCGACCTCGGGAGTCCGTATGTATCTCAGTCTGCAGGCATTACACCGTGGACTCCACTGCATCTCCATGGCGGAGCTTGCGATTTGAGCCACTTGTAGAAGTTGAAGTTGAAGGAACCACTTCATGATCAATCCTTGATCAGCCCAACGAAGCAAAGAACTCGGGGCACCACAAATCAAGCATCCTTCAAACGAATCATTCCTGAACGTCAGGCGTATATTTGGCAACTGGTGCAATGTTTGGACGGCGATAAATCATAGTTTTGACGAACTCAGTATGAGTGAGTTCGAGCACGCGGCGTTATCTTCGACAACACCGCCGTCACTGAACGAGTACTTTGCTATCCGAATCCAAACGATCGAAGACCCTCTGTTTTCGGATATAATTACAGTACGACAATATCTCATTGCTATTATCTTGTCTGGCCCGCGATTCCCGAACTGTTTCGAGTTTCCACCGTGAATGCTTTGTCACCCTGGACGGTGACCTGGTTTCGGACTTTTGCGGTTGCGAATGGAGGATCTGAGACTGCCAGTATCACGTTTTTCTCGCAGTCCAAGTAAGCTGTCTCCATTCTCTGTAACAAAAAGTCTTTTATTGGTTGTCTGTGTTGTGACGATTGTGGACATTTCAAATTCCGCTCCTTTCACTCCACCATGTCAGCAGTGTCCCGCCTGTGCACTCATCTGGTGATTTTAAATCCGTACTAATATCCGCGGCATTGACCGCGTTTCGTAGCCTCCGGCTCTTCCGGACCACGATCAATGCGTAAAACAGGCCAAGAGCGGCCGCACGGTGACCGATTCAAACCTAAGGTTGCCACACATCGGAAACCACAGGATTTGACTCGTCTTTTAGTCCATTTTATTTCGAGTTCATAATTTCGCTTCCGAACGGAACCTCGCGTCCAAGGTGTGCCTAATTTTGCAATCTTAGGTTGATTTTATGCACGTAGGTTGTAAGTAGGTGCGATTATTACTCCGCAGTGACATAGATCTAGTCAGATATGTACCTGGATTGTCTCTGATCCGTCGCATAGCTATAGAAACAGGCACCTGGTCTGTACTAAGCGACACCGCGACTTCGGGTTCCATTCCACTCAATGATCGTGGCTATTTATGGCAGCGACTCTATATCAGCTTCCCCGATGTGGGCTCCTTCCTTCGTTCCGATGGCCTCCCTTCTCACACTCCTTTTGCTTTCAACTTCCATCTGCAATGCGCGGATATTCACAAGCCCAGAACAAGTATCTCGGCTTGACGCATACGACTACGTCATCATTGGAGGTCATTATTTCCTCAATTGCTCAGAGTTTACATACTGAAATGTCATTCAAAGCCGGTGTTGGCGGGAGTGTTCTTGCAAATCGGTTGACGGAAGATAGAAGCACCTCGGTCTTACTTCTGGAGGCCGGGGCGTCGTAAGTTCGGACTACACCTTTGATATGTCTTGGCCCTGAATTCAATGCACTTCAAGGGATAAAGCCCTAGCCATCGAAGTGCCTGGTCTTCAACCGGGTGCTGGGACCATTTATACCTGGAATTACTCGACCATACCTCAACCCTCCTTGGACAATCGCTCAATACCCGCCCCTCGCGGCCATGTCTTAGGAGGTTCAAGTTCAACAAGTAAGTTGGCCTCAGCTCGCGTCGCCACAGGGTTGACTCTTCTGTAGATGGGATGTTCTACACACGTGGATCGTCAGCGGGTAAGCTATTCAGTAGCAAATGCAAGTGATCTCTAAAGTATTCGCAGATTACGATCGGTGGGCGAAGGTGACCGGAGACAAAGGGTGGAAATGGGACAATATGCAGCGTTACTTCAAGAAGGTGAGAATACATAGACCAATTATTGACATTAGGCCTGACCCACTACAGAGCGAAATTATGACTGTTCCGGTCGATCACCATAATACCACCGGTCAATTTGACCCCAAGTTGCATGGGAAGAACGGTCCTTTGGGCGTCACGGTTGGGGGATTCTCACAGGATATTGACGCGCTAGTGATGGGACGGGTGGATAACACACAATTCCCGTTTATCGAGGATTACCAGGACGGCAGCCCAATAGGGCTCGGTATGTTGAATCTGCAGCGAAATAATCAACAGGAGGCTCACGCTGTTTAGGATGGGTCCAGACCACAATACGCAACGGAACCCGGGCTAATGCGGCCACAGCTTTCCTCGACACCGCCGCAGGGAGGCCCAATCTAGACGTAGTGATAAACACCCGTGTTCTGCGCGTAGTATACGGCTCATCCACGAAAATCCCTGCGGTGGAACTTCAACGCGAGGGGGGATTAGGTTATTCTTTCACCCATCAGTTTCTTCCATAACTGATTTCCTTCTTCTTCAACCAGGAAATATTCTGCGGGCACAGGCGAAGAAGGAAGTTCTTCTGTGTGCCGGATCTTTTAATACGCCCCAGATCCTATTGAATTCCGGCATCGGGGACAAACAGGCTCTTCTTGCGCTCAATATAACTCCCATCCACGACCTTCCTAGTGTTGGGAAGAATCTGAGTGAGCACCCAGCGGTTCCCACCTTCTGGAACACGAAGAGCCCCAATCTCGGAGACACCACTGCGGCTTTCAACGCGGCATTGGCGGAGTGGAACGCCACGCACACAGGACGTCTCTCAATGACTTCAACCAACACCGTTGGATGGTTTCGCATGAATGAATCCGACCCAGTCGTTCGATCTCTGTTGAAAACACACGGAGATCCCGCACCCGGTCCAAATTCTCCTCACTTCGAAATTATACCGACCATCGTATGTTAACACTTGTTCTCACCATTCTTTGCGCTCACATACGGTACCCATTTCATAGAACGGTGGGGATCCCATTAGCAGATTTGCCGATACACCTTTCGTCTTGTTTCCTGTCCTGCTCACTGGACAATCCCGTATGTCTTCATTCTCTCACTTTCTCTCGAATTTATTTGCTGGTTCTAACTGCCGCCCCTAGGCGGATCGGTCTCATTGGATCCCGCAGATAGATTCGGGTCACCCTTAATTGATTATAACTTTTACAGCGCCCCCCAGGATCTCGAAATCATGCGGCAAGCCGTTCGTACTTCCATCGAGTTTGTGGACACTCCCGAATGGCAGAATTTCCTAAATGGACCGGCCACACCTGAATTTGCCGCTGTTGTCGACGTAATCCAAAGCGGCCGTGATGATGGGAACGCTGCTATAGATGCGCATATTCGCTCCACAACTACCATCGCATTCCATCCGATCGGCACGTGTGCTATGTCGCCCAAGGGCGCAGCATGGGGTGTCGTTGACCCCGACTTCCGCGTCAAGGGTCTCTCAGGCCTGCGTGTGATTGACGCGTCGATCATGGTGAGCTTTTTTGTAATTTCTTGGATGTGTGCGGAGGACTGAGTGATACCCGAACAGCCCTTTGTTCCCGCGGCGCATACTCAGGCCCCAACTTACGCTATTGCAGAGCGAGCAGCCGATATAATCAAAGGCTCCGCTAATTAAACTTTTTTTAGAATTTATATAGCATATTTGGCTAGCTAATGTTGATGATTTATATATTTTTAATTCAGTTCAAGTTTATTAGCATTCGAGTTGAGGACATTGTCGGCTGGTGGGGCGGTACCACCTAACGAGCCCATAACAAGTGGTACATAAAAGTAAGCGAAAAATAACTTGAAAAAAATGGATCAGAAAGGGGGCTTCGTTCTCACTTTGGAACCGGAACACCTCACCGTGATTAATGATAAACTAAACCCCTGTCTCGGCTCCCGCTCCGAGCCGTTTTTCGGTAGCAAGCCCCTGCCTCGGAACACAGAATTTGCGGAATTCTATCGCCGTATGTGGAGTCACAGACGAGACAATAATACCGTGCACATGCTTCATGGGGTGTTGGCTTGAATATATTCCCGCCTCGTCACTCGTGTCCTCTACTCCATCCGAAGTTGTGCGTACGTGGACAGGGATCCTCTCCGAATCCTCCGTAGCGGCGGAGATAAATGCGCACGGACTTGGATACGGGCTTGAGACCGGTCGTCAACGGCAAGCTCCCGGCAGTTATTGCATCGACGGAGCCTGATGCGCTATGCGTAACTTTACATAAAGATAAGTAGCCAAAAAAAAACAACCGAAAATGGAACAAAAGCCTGAATTTCAAGGGGATTTTTAGCGCTGAAACACCGAACAGTCCAAGGCTCCACTCGGCCGCGGTTTTCGCTCGAAACGGAGTTCTGGGACGTTACCTCCAACGTTACCTCCAATCAGATCACGTTATCTTATCTCATCTTATCAAGCTCTCTCTTATCTTATCATCTTCTCCAGCCGAATCTTGCCTCCGCCTCACCGCAGCTTTCGGCGTACGCATATGCTATCAATTCTGTCGGTCTGAACGCCTTTTGTGTTCCTTAATGCGCGCTATTAATGAAAATTCAATATTTGCTTCCGCGCGCGCCAAGTACATATATCCGTCCTTGCGGGCTTCACATGGAAGGGCATGCCGACCAGCAACTCGACTCTTCAATCAGAACGACTCAATCCCACCAACTCAATACAGCTTGTAGAAGATCTAATGCGATTCACGATGCACGGATATAATAACAACAGGGTAGGTAACAATACACTTGTACAGGGATATCTTTTATCTATGACACGGTATTGCGGGGTATACAATGGGCGGGGGTATGTGATCATGAAGTGCGGGGTATGTGGGCGTGTGGTGCTGCGAGCGGGTGGTGCGAGCGAGTGGGTGGGGAATGCGATGCGATGCGATGCGATGCGATAATAATAATAATGAAACGGACAAGGGAGCGAGGGTGCCGACGCGCGGCGGCGATGCTAGGCCATGCGGGGCAGGAGTCGCCTGGGCGACAACAGTGCGGGATTTACCTCACCGCATGCCTGTGGCGGGAAGAGATGATGGCTCACCACTCCGTGCCATAGGCCCACATGTCGCCCTGCTGCGGCTGCAGCAGGAACCCGGCGTACGGGTTGGGAGTCTCGAAGGGGACTGCGACCGACGACGGCGGGGTGGGCGTGGCGGAGTGGTTGGAGAGCGGCGAGGACGCGTTGTAAGAAGGGAGCGCCGCGTCGTCGCTGTAAGGCGGGGAGGCGCTGTCGTAGTAGGGTGGGGATGTGCTGTCGTTATTGGTGTAGGAATTTGAATGGGCGGGCGTGCTGGTGGCGTAGGGGTGCGATAGCAGCAGGGGGGGCTCGCTCGCGGGTTCGGGTGCGGGGCGGCGCGCGGGTGGGCGCATCTCGCCCTCGTCGTCGTCCTCGCCGTCCAGGTCTGCGGGGTCGAACGCAGGCTCCTCGCCATGCAGCACGAGGAGGAAGCCCTCGGAGCGCTGCGTGGGCGTGATAAGCGGCTGTACGCCGGCGCGCGCACGCCACTGGTTCACCTCGCGGCGCACTGAGTCACACTCGGCGTTGAGTGCGCGGAGCTGCTGCGCGGCGAGCAGGCGGTAGCGGCGTGCGGCGCGGACGTGGGCGATGGAGGAGTTGACGATGGACGATTTTGAGGGACGACGCAGGTGTTTTAGGTTGGGGAGGAGGGCGGCAAGGTCGAGGAAGCGCGCGTTGAGGGTCTCGCGGCGGGCGCGCTCGACGGCGTTGTGGGAAGCGCGGCGCTGGGCGATGGTTTGGCCCGATTTTTCGGTGTAGTCCGCTGAGACGTAGTCAGGGAGTGAGGGGATGACAACGGAGCGGTGGCCAAAGGACGGGGAGGAGGGCGTCTGGGGTGGGCCAGACGAAAAGGACGACGACGAAGCCGAGGACGTGGGCGAAGGCGGGGTCGCGTAGTAAGACATGATTTTAAATATACTGGCGGTGTGCCGTGTGATGATGTGTGGGCTTCGAGGCTGCTAGTGAGCGAAAGTCGCAGGATCTGGGTCATGTTCAATTCAAGTTCAGGTACACGTGCAAGGCACACACCTGCGTAAAAGTAATGGGCAGGCAAAGAAGGTAGCGAAAGTGTGTGGTGAATCGAAAGCAAAGGCGAACAAAAGGCGGGCGTTGAAAGAATACAGAAACCGAGGCAACGCCGTCAACTTTATAGCGACGACCGGAACCAAATGGGGAAGACCGCGTCGTATTGCCGGGGGGCTCCGAGCCAATCAGCGAATCGCCTGATCCGGATCTGCGGTAACAATTTAGCAATGATCTGCGTCTCCGTCGTCGCTCCCGCTGAGCTACAGTCGCCATGGTTGAGCAGTGGTGCAGCTGGCGGTGCATATCACGGACTCTGCTCTCCCGGTAAAACCCAAATACTGGCGTTGACGGACTCGCCTCCACGGCCTCCAATGCCCTAAAATTAATTCCTCCAGCATACGCCTCAAGCGTGCTCTCCATGCATTTAGCCAGGAATATACCGCGGCTGAGGTTTCACCTCACTTGGCAGTTTTCATTGAATGTGTCGCACTGATCATCGGCGAGCCCTCTGATTCTCACTTGCTCTGCTTGTCTGTTGGCCACTGGATTGGGATTCAATATATCATCGGAGGCTAAGGCAATCAGCCTAGGATCGACGCTCAACCGCTTGCCGACCGCGTAAGTACCGTCCATCTGCGATGAGCCGATGATCATGTCCAAGGTCCTGCAACCTAATAGCCACCAACCTAACTGGATACAGTAACTATCATCACCATCATCATCATCATCGGGCCCAGTTGACCGGTGAGCGTCATTCAGTATTATGTCGTGTTTCGCTATCCAGTGCCGTCCCCAGTCAATCCCCAGTGCGGGAATTACTTACGTCTATACAGCGATTTAAATTTAAAGTTCTACACGTCGCTGATTTATTACCATTCATGCAAGCTGCACCGCCTCAGTCGTCCGTCTCCAAGCAGTCGACAGACGTCTGCGAACATCCGGGACGCAGCGCCCCGAACATCCGGTACCTAATATCCGGTGACACAAACTCCCCGAGTATCCGGCGTGGAGACGAGATCAGCGTTGGCGTTACGGGAGGTTACCGCCAACATAGGTAGTCGGTTGACGTTAAGCATTTATTGATTCCATCATCATCAGCGCCATCGACAAACAGGCAGATCGTCTCGCTCAACGAAGCCTGTCCAGGGCAGGGCGGTGCCGGATCTGCATTCAAAACGTGAGGATCTGCATTTAAGCGCGAGGGTCAAAAGATGCAATTTAGTCGGTGGGTGGATCGACTGGCGGGTGGATCAATTGGATTGAGAGGATCAACAGGGATTAGGCGAGACTTGGTGTGCGTCGCGGATCTGTTTGTCAGTGTCAGTCGGCGTGCACAAGTAAACCTTATTTTTTAAGCGCCAGGCAAGTACGCGTGATGATGGATGCTGTCCGCACGCAGAAACTGAATCGTTCCGCAGAAAATAGTTCGCTTGGTTGTGCAACCAAGGTTGTTGAACTATTTACAACAGCTTCTCCCGCGTCTCTCACCCCGACTTCGCCTGCTCCTCATTCATTCATTTCCTACGTCGATTCGACACGGACCGCTGCCAATAAGAAACAACTCCAAACCCAAACGACACACGGTGGGAGCGGTTGCCAATACGAGTTCGTTCGAAATGCTGCCACGATGCCCACATCTCAGGCGGCTAGCATGCTCACATCTCGGGTGGCCAGCATGCTCACATCTCGGGTGGCCAGCATGCTCACATCTGGGGCGGCCACCATTCTTACATCTGGGATGGCCAGCATGTGGGCATCGCAGCGGCTCGCATGCATGCGGCCTGGTGCGCTATGCCCAATACGTAGTAAGTATTCGACCAAAATCACACTCCGCCTCTCAAGCCAAGCGGAAGGAAGGAATAAATTACCCAGGTACCACATGCACGTAAGTATCGTGTCGTCGCCCCGACTTATCAGGTATATCTCTCTCTCGCTCTTGCTCTTCCTCCATATATTATATATGATAAGCAAAGAACAGCACCCACCTCCACATGGACGCGGTTTTAATTGTCCTGCCCCCCCGGCTTCCTTCCACACGCCGTCGGTATCGCCGTGCTTGTATGGACCTGTAAAACGGGTCGAATAGCCGAAATAATTTACCTCCCTTGTTACCGGAGGACGCGGTTGATTTGGGGGATTGGTTTTTCTGGGTTGGGGCCTACTACTGCGCGTATTGTGCTCGAATATTATTATTATTCTCCCCAGGATTCAAAGAACGGCGCCCATTTAGTTATTAACGAACCCATTTATTTATCAGCATGCCCCATTTATTTATCGACCCGATTCAAAGCGACACTCATTTATTAACGTACTGTCGCAAAAGTCGCTTTTCAGTTATAAGCCAAGATAGCGCCATTCTGGACCTTATCTGAACCTTATACCGAAAACATGCGGGGTTATAGCACCTTATACGTACTTATAACCCCGCGTATTTTTCCTATAAGGTCCAGAATGGCGCTATCCGAGGTTATAGTCGAAATCGGATATTTGCGACAACCCAATTTATTTATCAACATGCCCCATTCATTTATCAGCATGCCCGGGAACTCGCTGCCCTGTACAACTTCCCATTTAGTTATTAACCGACCCATTTATTTATCAGCATGCCCCATTTATTTATCGACCCGGTTCAAAGCGATGCTCATTTATTTATTAATGTACCCCATTTATTTATCAACATGTCCCATTCATTTATTAGCATTCCCGGGAACTCTTTTCCCTGTAGAACTTTAGGCGACTCGAAAGAGAAATTTTCAAAAAATCGTCCAGATTACTACTGCGCAAATGGCAGAAAGCCAACTTACGCACGGCTTGAGGTGTCTGAAATATTATCCGAACGACGCATGGGGTTTATTCATTTATGTATCAACGGTCCCGGGACAGCCCAGGAACCTGTTGGCACCTTTGAGAGCAATTCACAGCCAGGGGAGACATATTGACTCGAAATAACAGGTTTTAAAAAATAATCGCGCAGGTCACTATTGCAAAAATGGCCAAGGTCGGCCCCCGCTAAGAAAAAGGAGTCCAAGCGCGAATGGGATTTTAATTTCCTCGCGTCACGCACTCCAAAACGATGCCGCTAATGTTCGAGTTAGCGTCCGAATGGCTGATACACAAACTGGCCGTCGAGGAACTCGTGTTCAACCTCTGCCTCATAATTTCTTGGCGGCCCTCACTTAGTCAGCAATCTCTCTCGCTCTTTGCATTCACGGTTCTCAGCCAACGATGGAGGAGAAAGGTCTGGGAGCGAAGAGCCGAGCTTGTTGAACTTGAAGTGAGTGGGATTCAAGTTGCGGAGTTGACAGAATCTCAGACTCCAGCAGCTCAGGATTTGGCAGTCAACATAAACTACCACTGCTGAGAGACTGAATGAATGTGATTTCATAATCGTCACCATGTGTCAGGACCAGAAAGCTTGCGATTCAATATCCAAATTCAACTATTACAAACTCATTACGTGTTTCAGGCAGGCCTTCGAAAATTTCGAAGCTTGGACCATTGCCTGGCCTCGTCTTTTCCCTCTCCAGTCATTCTCTGTTTGTGCCAAGAAGCCATGAATACGAAAGAAGAATCGGACAAGCAGGCCAAAGAACGTATTTGGGACGGAAACATTACAGTCTGGCACGCCTGGGAGCCGGATTGCGATGCGTGTGGTCGCGCTGAGTCTTCGCTCGACAGCCAGCAACTGCTCTCCTGTGCAGGGTGTCTCGTCTCCAAATATTGCTCCGTAGGCTCTTTTTCAGTCGTGCATTTCGTGGCTCATGTCTTCGCCCAGAAAAAATGCCAAAAAGAGGACTGGAAGCGCACACATCAGAATCAATGCCATCTTTTTGAAGCCAATAGAAAATTATCCAGCGTGTTCGCTAAATCTCTCGGACCAGGGTATACCTTTCTTCTTTGTCCTTCTAAAGCCGTTATATTTATTCATGTCAAGAACGATCAACGACCCTACTCTCACGTTGGCGGAAAAAGTATCAGAGTGGTAAGAGACTCAAATAGGCGAGCAGCTCTTAATTTGATATCCTCCCCTTTCAGGAACTTCTTGAATATCGCGAACCATCTCGTTATTGCATCGGCGGCACTGAAGAACGACCCTAAATTCGCCGGTACCAAGAACGTCGCATTTTTGCTTTCGCTCGCGGATGAACGCGCAGGCTCCAAGTACGAGCACCGCACATTCTTTATCGATCGGGTCTTGTTACTTTCTCGGGAGGAGAGCAACAATGCGGTGAGGGTAGCTGGTTTCGTGAAAGGTTCGAGTAGGAACCCCCAGAAGATGGTTGAGCGGACAGATACCGACCATTTCAAAATCCTGGTGGGATGGTGCGCGCTTCCGGGGGGCGAAACGTCAGCGATGCAAACGTGGGTATATCCTGCTTCATACGTGGCCAAGCACGTCCTCCCCCCTGACTTCGATTTGCATCGCTATGTCAGCCATGTAAACCGTGGTATAACTCATTTTCATGCCTCCTTCTGGCCCCTTCCTCGCAATATCTCCGACGCCGACGTGGATACCGCGAAACCACCGCCGGGATGGATGGAATATGTCGAGCGGCACGATATGCTTCTTTCTGGGCTAAAGGGCGGTCAAGGACTCATCGGCCGCATAAACCCGGATGGAACCAGAGTCCCCCTGTTCAAGTTCGGTCCATCCGGTCATTTTCGCGCCTGTGCGCCTGGAGAAACCGATACCGAGGGGCCCGCCGAGTTTCAAAAACCTCTCGTGTCTCCCACCAAGATGGTTCGGCTGCTTTCTAAACATTTAGATGTGTTCAAGAACGGTGCGTCTTGGAATCGGCTCAGTAGTCACTTCCCAGCTGAAGGAAATTTCATTAGAACAACAATTGAAAGTTGCGAAGAATCGATTTGATATGCCAGGAATGACAGTCGAAGAAGCAATGAAGAAGCTGTGTCCAGGACACTGTGATTGAGCCGAGCGTGTAACAGAAGTAGATATTGTGTTGTGGTAACTGGTAAGCCCACGATGAAACTCAGATAAACTCAAGGCCAAACTAATAGACGCATAGCAGAACGTGTAAAGTTCCTTGAAGTACGCATACAACTTCTCCAATGTGATTTCATCGCTTCAAATGCATTACGAAAAACCGTCCGCGCTCAAGATTTAAATATGAGGAGTCCAAGAGCGAATGCGATTTAATTTCCTCGCGTCACCCACGCCAAAATATCACTCCCTAATTTTCTAGTTAAGGTTCGCCAAAGCTTCAATGGGTGTGGGGCCAGTATTTTATTCATGTACTTGACTTGAAGCTGGCGAAAAGCCTTCAGACGCTCGGCGCATATAACATCCTCTCCACGCAATATAGACCCACTAGTATCAAGGCAGGAGGAAAATTCCACTCATAGTGTAGCACTGCCTCGTAGTTTCTTGGTTGCCCTCACCTGGTCGGCAACCTGTCTCGCTCTTTCCGCCATGAACTCTTCCAAAATGTCACGCTTCACATCGACGCTGAGCAGTCCTTCAAGGCTTTTGAACTTCTCCGATGCGATAACCTCGAACCGCCAGTTCCGGCCTATTATCTTCCAAAATTTCGCATAGGTGCCTTCAGGCACGCCAGTATCCAGAATAAACGAGAGATTTGTGAACATCCCTGTCGCGCGCATGTCGGCTGCATACTCCGCCAACGTGCGTGTGCCGAAGATCTGTGCACTCGCGTGCACAATGCCTGCCGTGCCGTGGATGGTATGCAGTAGGATTGTATTTGCAACGAAGTCGACAGGAATCTCGTCGGTGACATTTCTGTCCGCTGGGTGCTCAGGTTCCAGGTGGAAGATACCGGAGTCCGGGTGGGTAAAATATGTGTGCATGTACAAGGACATGGGAGTTGCATCTTGGGGACCGTAGAATGGGTGTGGATGTGTGAGTGCGGGGCCGATGATGGTTGGTCGCACGATGAGAATCGGGAGTTCCGGGTGGCGTGCGACGAGCAGTCGCTCAGTGAGATTCTTCGCAAATGCATATGGCCACATAAATTTAGGGACTTCTCCAAAGACCAGGTCCCCGGTCTCAAGGACCTCCAGCAACTGGGCTTCCGGATCGCCGATGTCGTAAATGCGCTCTTCCACGACGCCGCTGGGGAGATGGGAGTTTACATATGCTGTGGATATGTGCACGAACCGCACCAGGCGAGTGAACGCCAAGGCGAGGCGCGCAAGCTCCAACGCTGGGAGGCAGTTATTTTGCACCGTAGCCCGAAGGGGGTCCCGTAGGGATGTATTCCCTGCACTGTTGATCACAACGGTGACCCGCTGCGACATCTCGGCGAGGAGAGCGGGATCGAGACCAAGGTTTGGCGCCGTCATATCCCCAACCATGAACTGTATGTTCCCTTTCGCAAGGATGTCATTAATGTGAAAGGGCATGGTCCGGCGCCACTGCGCCAGTGCACGCGAGGGTGATTCGCGCACAAGGACGTAGATTCGCGAAGTACCGAGTTCGAGCACCAATTTATACAGCAGGCACCCACCGAGACAGCCAGTCCCGCCGGCGAGGAAAACCGTCTGGCCAAGGAAGAACGTCAAATCGATATCGGGCATCTTGCAATGCTGTATGGGAGAAAGGTCAGCTGAAGGAGCCACAAACTGGGGAACAGTGCATACGTATGTTGTCTGAAGAATATAGGTGCGACGCAATGGCGTCAACAGTCGTACTGTAACCAGTCAAGTAGCCTCCATTATCATCAAAGCAGCGCGAACATCGCTCGGTTCCTCGGTGCCACTCCCGAGCTAGATCCGAATTGTGGGTTGTTGAAGTGGCTTCAGACCTGGATACGTCATCTCGCGATCCGGAGCATACCAAAAACCGCGGCGGCCGTCCGTCACCGATGCAGAAGAATGGCTCACTCACCATGCGATGGAGCAGGTGCACCCTAGTGGTCATTCACATCGAGAGTCGAAAATTAGTATACCTTTCCTTTTAAACAAGCGAGGTACGAGCTTCATTTGTTAAAGCGTCTGGCTAGGAGAGACTTGGGAGAAACTAACCTTTCCTCCCTTTTTGCAGGAAATGGAGGCGCAGACCGAAATCTCGGCCACAGGAAGTAGAAGAGTAAAAGTCTTGAGTCCAGAATCGTCGCTTCTCGTTAGCAATTCGATTGAGAGAGGATTAGGGTCGCCGGCGGTGTTGACTAGAGCCATCAGATGCATCATCGGACGGCTATTGCGGCTGGCACGTCGGCCGGTAATTACCGGCGGTATTTCTAAAAATAATCTGTGGCACTTGATGCCCGGAGTCCTGGACTCTCTTCCCTTCTGATCATTGACTCGCTGACAACTTGAACTGTACTCAATTGAGGGCTCTGGGGTCTCATTATCATTACTGCCTCGCCGCCTCGGCGGTAGCTGGTCTCAGGTTGAGGATGCAGCTAGTAATAGCAGATCGCCGGCGATATCGTCAGCAATTTGACGCACATAGCCTCTCAGGGGACAGACGCTTTAGTGGTTCTAACTCGTACCTCGTTCACTAATACACACGCCATTCCAGCCCACACTGCGCAAGACATTTCGTTTCTCACAATCAAGCTACAGAAAGAGTGTCGACGCCCCTTGATCTGTGTACCCCTTCGCCACGTTGCCAGAGACGTAAAATGTCTTGCGATCATATGCAGCTAGCGGTGCGTCCTGCTCTAAGCGTGTTGGAAGATCCGGCTTTGGTGCATTAAATTAATGAAGATAGAAACACTCTCTCGGAGGATAGAACGCACATTCGAATGAAATATCGGCCGAATGCTACCAGGCTTCCGTTCTCTGCTGCCGCAAGCGCGCTCTCACGCGTGAAACCGCCGGCACGGATGAGGGGGCGCGGCGCCCAAAGCGCACACAGCGCATCATTCGACTCATGCGCACCCACAGTTCCATCCACGCGGCTCATGTCCCCGTTAATGCGCGGCTCGACGAGGTGCACATACGCTAGCGTCGGATGGCGCTCGGCGAGGGTTGAAATGACATAGGAGTAGGTCGGTATGGGGTGTTTCATCCCCATTCCTGCTGTGGATTAGAATATGCGTGCGGCCGACGCAGATTCTCACCATGGCAAATGTTCCAGGGCGAAAATCGAATAGCTGTCCGCTCGGCCCCGACGGCCCGCACGACGGCCTCAACAATTTCTAAAGTGAAGCGCGCACGGTTTGCCACATTGCCGCCGTATGCGTCCCTGCGCTTGTTGGTGACATCTTGCAGGAACTGCTCGGGAAGTTAGCCGTTCGCATCTGCGGGAGCTCGGTACTGAATTATGAATATTATAAGGTCATGACTGACTGTGGATTTCGACGCCGTCGCACCCGGCGGCGATGGCGTTTTTCGCTGCCTCTGCGTACAGCGCAACATATTCCTTTATTTCGAGCAGGGTGAGCGCCCTCGGGGGCTTGCTCCTATCCATGAGCTGCACATTTGACGCTGACACTTACGGAAGGAATGGGTCTTCCAACGTCAGTTCCTCAGGATCAGCTGCGCGCCCGAGCGCCCAGAGCTGCATGAAGATGAACGAACCCTTGGCATGCACCGCGTCGGAAACCTGCATGTTTTTGTAATGGAATCCTGCAGAATGGCGCTGTGCACGCACGGTTTTCCATTCCACGATCTGGGTGGGGCTCCAAATTCCCGGCACGCATGGGAAGCCCCCGGCACCTGGAGCGATGAAGGTGCCCTCCGTGATAAGGAGTGTGCCGCTTCGGCCCGCACGCTGCGCATAGTATTCGGCGACGATTGGATATGGAACATGTGTGGGTGTTGCCTTAAAGCGCGTCAACGGCGCCAACACGACGCGGTGCTGCAACGCCATATTTCCGACTCTGCAGGGCTCGAAGAGTTGGGACGACATGGGTAATGGGTTGCGCTGACGTGACTACTTCCAGCTGCTATAACATGGACCACTTTAGCGGGGCTACCTCCGATCAACGAGGTGGTTCCATTCCTGCTCGTGGACAGTTTTGTAACGAGAAGCAACCTGCTGCGGATCCCCGCAATGAAGCAGCCTCGGCCACATTGTGTGTTGTCCCAAAGAGTACGACATCTCTCATTGCGAGCTGACGGGCCCTATCTCGTACGTAGTTTCTTTTGCCGCATTCCTCGCATTCCCGCTTATAGTAAAGGCGGAATCTTCCTCTGCAAGCTCGAAGTGCGCGATCCATCGAAATGAATCGTTGGAACCGATAAGTTTGGGGTCGATTTAGCCCCATGCCGCGATGCTATCGGTGTCGACATACAATCCCAACACCATATGCGGGTCTGAACCCGAACTGAGGTGCGAGCGTTTTCAGCTTGGTTCGACTTCGGCTTCGGCATCGGTTCTCGGTTTTGAACCCAAGCTCTGCACCGCTCGGCTGCCACTGCAGGAGGACTATCTCTCCACCTTGAAGGGGTCTTCGGGTTTCTTGTTCTTGGTTCTGCGGTACCAATGAATCTTGACGGTAAATTTCCCGCCATCCATTGAGTGCATTCGTGGTCAGAAGCTCTGATTTCGCTTGCAACTGAAACTGCCAGAACATTCGGCAGCGTTCTCTGCTAGTAGCTTTTTTTTTTGTGCTGTTCATCACCGATGTTGACTTGGCTCGTACTATGCTGAATTTGAGCATTTTACTTTAACTTCTTCCCCTAGCTTGCGCACCTCGAATGGGTCGCCTTTCGGGAATCGGCGTGATTGTCGGTGCTGACACTACCTGGGACGGCGTATTTTTCAAACCGTCATGCGGGGATAATCTCAAAATCGGTGCGAGTTCTCGGATCACATAGTAAACAAATATAGGATTCGGGTAGCGGCGCTGAAGGTTATATCGCTTGCACTTCCCTCCATTAAAAAGATCCAGATACGCCCTCAGCTCGTCGACCACGACTGTAGCTGATCATATAGGATTCAGGATGCACGACATTGACTTGAGCTTCTTTCGTGGACAGACAGTATTCCTCACCGGAGGGACTGGCTGCCTCGGGGGTGCCTCTTGTATAAATTGACGCTGCAGCTGGAGACTGCGTGGATCTACGTCCTCGTGCGCGAATCACCTTTGCGGGCGCTGGAACAATGGCGGAGAACCATGCCCCTTCATATCGACAATGTCTTTGATGAGGGGAACATATAGTTCGTGGTTGGGGATATGACTGCACGAGACCTTGGACTCGATTCAGATCTCCTTGCCGAGATGTCGCAGCGGGTCACCGTTGTGATCAACGCTGCGGCGAATACCTCCCTACAGGACCCCTTGCTGGCTACGATTCAAAATAACTGCCTCCCAGTGCTGGACCTCGCACGGCTTGCCTTGTCGTTCACTCGCCTTGTGCGGTTCGTGCACATATCCACAGCATATGTGAATTCCCATCTCCTCAGCGGCGTCGTGGAAGAGCGCATTTACGACATCGGCGACCCTGAAGCCCAGTTGCTGGAGGTCCTGGAGACCGGGGATCTGGTCTCTGGAGGGGTCCCAAAATTTATGTGGCCATATGCACTTGCGAAGAACCTCGCCGAACGACTACTCTTCTCACGCCACCCGGAACTCCCAATCCTCGTCGTGCGACCAACCATCATCGGTCCTGCACTCAGACATCCACACCCTTCATACGGCCCCCAAGATGCCAACCCAATCTCCACGTACATCCACCAGTACTTCACCCAACCAGACTCTGGCGTCATGCGTGCTGAGCCCAAGCACCCGGCAGGAACCAACATTCTTGACGAGATTCCCGTTGATGTTGTTGCAAACTTGAGCCTCCTGCATGTTATTCACGGAACCGTGGGTATCGTGCACGCGAGTGCACAGATCTTCGGCGCGCGCACGGTTGCAGATATGCATGCCGACATGCGTGCAACAGGAATGCCTACGAATTTTTCGTATGCCGTGGACGAGCAGATACCTGAAGGCATATATTCGAGATTTTGGAAGGCAACTCGGCGGGACTGGTGGTTTGGGGTTTGCGCATCAGAGAAGTTCAAGGGCCTTGGGGGACTGCTCAGTATCGATGTGACCCGCGACTCGTTGGAGGAGTTGACGGCTGGAAGAGCGCGAAAGATTGCAGACAAGGTGAAGGCAGCTAAGAAATTACAGGCTTCTATTACTGGTCTGAAATTATCCCGGTAACACCACGACAATACATACTCTGGGCTCGAAAATTTTGGAGACGAGTACACATACACCGTTGTGAATCAAAAAAAAATCGAGATTCCCCTTCGAATGGTTCAGGCTCAGGTTGAATTGGAAGAAATCTTCCAGCCGAATCTGCCACGAGGAATAATAACCAAAAACGCATCTGAATAGCGGAACAACACTAGTGTCCGTCAATGCACAAATACGGCGGAGTTGCACCGCGAATCGTTCCATTTCAATTGAACCTATGGCGGAGTCTGTCCTTGGCAGATACAGGTAGTTTCACTAGTACACTCTTGTTCAAACTGGGCGTGCGCGGCCTCCACGGTTCCGACAAGTTCTTCAACCTAATGTCGGGCATCTCGGGGAAACGAGATGCTACCCCTCGGGCGGCGACTTAGTATCTGGCGCCCGAATTCAATCTATTCAGAATGATTTCAAGTGATGGACGCGTCACATCAAGTAAGATGAAATTGAAATGGACAGGGTCATGCTTACGCTCTTTCTCTCGATGCCGCGCTGATTCAAGGAATTAAATAAATAATATTTGTCACCTGTGCCTAGCTGCCTACCCCCAAATCTTGAAGAAGGCCAAAGCTTACCTATTTCAAGTTCTTTGTCTCAAGTGCCAATCGGAGAGAACGGATTTCCCCGTGAGCCCAAAGGATATCTCCTGTTTGCCTAGCTCGGAAGGGCAACCAAATAAGGTTCACTAAATTTGAAAAAGAATGGTTCCATCCTGAGTTGCATTTCCTTTTGGTCTACTCCCTTAAGGGCAGGCGAAATAATGATGCATTTTACTTCGGCCCAAGTTCTTTCGACAACTGACTCGAATTCTTAACTAGGTTGACTATTTCTTGGACCATCCTGCGGCACAGGATTACATGTTCAAGTTGCGCTCGGCTCCTCCACCCTTAGTGATCTGTTATTAGCTCGATTTGATGCGAAAAGGTCAGTTTAATATTCTGCCCGTGTCCGCCTTGCCCTGAGCCTAAAGTGCACTAGGCGTAAATCTTCTGAAGTAAATGGAACTATGGTCCTAAATCGCAGGCGAGAATAGGGTGTGACTAATGAGCCATAAAGCGGGTGTGCGACGTATATAAAGGACCAGTAAAGTGATGAATGAGAGAGAGAGCAAATCTCAACAATCCCACAGCAATGGAATGCGACAGAATTGCTATTGTAAGCCTCATCAATATTTCCTACAGACAGCTTAATTCATCCCAATCGAAATGCAGGTTGGAATCGCTGCGCAACTGCCATCAGGCTCTGCTTCCTCCCAAGACATCGATTACACATCCTTCTGGGACTTCCTTGTAAAAGGGGGGAAAGCGTACGAGCCACTGGACAACATATTCAAGGACAGAATCAAGTATGTAATCAACTTGTATCATGAGCACATCCTGATGGCATTCATAGCGCCAAGTCTCAGGTCCACCTTCCTGCACAAGGGACCTTTCTCAAGAATGCCACGAGTGTTGATAACATATCTCTGGGAATTAACACCAAAGACGCTCGCGTGACTCCTTACAGTGCGAGACGTTTGTTGGATTTGTCATTCCAAGCGCTCTTGGATTCTGGTATTGACTCCCGCCACGCGAATATTGGGTGTTTCATGAGCGGAAATAGAGGACTTGACGGAGAGGTCGAGTAAATCTTAGTATATTCAACCAATTTTGACTAATAACTGTCACAGGACACTATTGACATGAGTGGGAGTTTCGCAAATGCCCAACATTCCCTTGCAAATTGGATATCATATGCCCTTGACCTTACTGGACCATCGCTGCAGCTGGACACAGCTTGTAGCTCGTCGCTGACTGCGTTGCATCTGGCCATCGGTGCAATAGAGAAGGGAGATTGTGTTGCTGCACTTGTTGGAGCGGCCCAGATAAACCGAGAGTAAGGCAATTCCAACTTTGGTGGATACAGGAGTCTGACGGAAAAACCAAGTCTGTCCAGCTGGGGAACCTAAGTTCAGGGTGGTGTCCTGAGCTCAGATGGAACGTGCAGACCGCTGGATGCTTCAGCTGCAGGGTTAGTTGGATGTCAGTAACATCAAGTGAGTGCGGACTGAGCTTCTTCGATTCCAGGTTCGGACGGGGCGAGGGCGTAGTTGTTGTTGTTCTCAAGCCGTTGAAAGACGCAATTAAGGACAAGGACCACATTTATTCTGTGGTCTTGGGAACTGCAATCAACACCACAGGATCGGGGATGCCATTGAATTCCCCCAACGGTGCTGGCCAACAAGAATGCATTCGAAAAGCATATCAGCGATCTGGTTTGAATCTTGGAGATGCCGATTATGTCGAGCTACATGCAACAGGTCGCCAATTTTATTCCCTTTTACTGTAACTATGAACTAGCCTGCAACCACGAACATCTGTGGGAGATCCTATTGAGGCAAATGCAGCTGGCCAAATCTTTTCCCAGCGCAAATGCAGCTGGCCAAATCCGATCACCCTGCCATTTTTGGATCGGTGAAGGGGAATATTGGGTAGGTATTTCTAGGCAATGACTTTCCCAATAGAATTAACTTTGTGCGCCTACCAGTCACCTCGAAGTTGCTGCTTTTCTCGCTTCCCTAGTCAAAGGCATGCTTGATGTTTGAGCATGGAATAATCCCACCCATGGTCAACTTTTCCAACCTGGCCAAAACTATTAATTTGGATTCTATCCACGTCAATGTGCCAACCGAGCCGACTCCGCTTGGCTGCCGTTCTTCCTCTGGAAGATCAATAATATCTCTATCCGGTTTCGGAATCGGTGGCGCAATGGGCCATGTTGTGCTGCAGGCACCGCCCCCCAAAGTCACACTCCGCCCGAGGTTTCGAAGGGCCCAATTTTATTCATTGTCGGGGGACTATCCTCAACCACGGTGGACGAAATCACACAAGCCATCTTAGACATCCGTGCTAGTGATCCAGATATCCTCCGCCAGTTCGCCGTCACCCTCTCTCGGCAGGCTCGCCAGCTTCCTTGGCGAAAGTACTTCATTATCCCTGGTACCGCCAATCTCCCCGCATCACTTGTTCCACACGAAGTCTCTCCAATTGCCTTTGTGTTCAGTGGGCAAGGACCACAACATCTTGAGATGGGACGCGAACTATGTGCGGAATATCCTGTTTTCAGGAAGACCATCCTTGAATTGGATTCTGTCTACCGTCGCATCACTGGGATTTCCCTCATTAAATCGACTGGACTCTTTGCCTCTGAAGGAGTCCAATCTAGTGCTCGGACAATGGCACTTCCAGCGTTCGGGTGGCCCACCACTGTTAGCCTTAGCGCCATCACTATGATTCAGCTGGCCATGGTTGACCTTTTCAAATCACTCGGGGTTGTCCCAGATATGATGTTCGGGCATTCAGCTGGGGAGACAGCCACTCTGTATGCATCTGGTGCCGGTCCAAAGGAGATGGCCATGGAGATATCAATTGCGCGAGGAGCGGCTATGACAGCTGCAGAAAGTAAGGAGGTTGGAATGGTCATGATGGGATGCAACTCTACCCGTTGCCGCGAGCTCATTTCGCGCGTAACTGCTGAAGAGGTCGGAGTTTTGGAATTAGCGTGCTTCAACTCTCCAGACTCCGTCAGCGTCTCAGGTACCACGGTGCTCCTGGACAGGCTTCTCGTTTTGGCAAAGACCGACGAAATATTTGCACGACGTATTAACACAGTTGTCCCGGCCCACTCCTCCTTAATGGACTGTATCAAGGAGGACTATTTTGCGAGGATGGACGATATATTTGCGCGTTATCCCGGATCACATGCCCCGCACATCCCGGTATACTCAACATGCCGTGAAGGACAGTTCGTCGAGGCCTTCACTTCCAGCTACTTCTGGGACAACTGCAGAAATGCTGTGTTCTTTGATAAAGCCGTTTCCGATTGCCTGGCAGTTTCTGCTCCACTCTTCCTAGAGATCTCCTGCCATGCGGTATTATCGGCGTCCATACTAGCGCATGGAGTCCCAGTCGATCGGGTCGTTTGTCCCATGCGCAGGATTTCCGCAATTAACAAATCATCTGAAGCATTGACTGAGCCAGAAGTATTTTTAAATGCTCTAGGCCGTCTCTCTCTCCTTGGATTAAATTCGCTGGACCTCAGTGCCCTCTACGGTCTCGTTACGCTAAAATCCAAGCTCATTGAGCACCTTCTTGTGGCCCGTACGTACGGGCCACAAGAAGGTGTATACAATCCCGGCCCCAAAATCATTAGCTCCGAATGTACGACGGAACCATGGGTTCAGTCACGGTCCCCTATCCTCTTCAAGTATCCGAATCGACAAGACGACCCATCCAGATCTCGCTGAACACATCACATCAGACTTTTCACAAAAAAGTTGTCGGCGTTGTTTGGGGTTGTACAACCCCAAAAAAGCCCAAACAACCCCAAAATTTGGGAAAGCTGGCAATATGACAACACTGAGGTCAATTTTGACAACCCCCCCCCCCCCAATTTTTTTTCCATCATTGCCATCGTCAATGGCTGTGCATTTCTGCCAACTTTTTTTTTGTAAAAAAGCTGAAAAGTCCGAAAAAGTCGAAAAAGTTTGACAACCCCACAACTTTTTGTGAAAAGGCTGATGCATTAATGGTACAGAATCCACGCTATACAACATCAATAGTCTGATCCCAACCTATATAGGTGAACCCATCCTCCCTGCGACAGGATTTATCGAGTTGGTACGTCGGTCAGATCATGTTGCATCACAGCTCATCAATAGTATCCAGGTACTGGAAGCAGGGGAAAACTTCCTGTGGGATGTTGAGTTTGTGTCAATTTTGTCCCTTTCCCCAACCTCGCCGCGAGAAATCAGTTTGGAGAAAACGAATGCATCCTGGTCAATTATTACACGCACGGTCTGCTACCTTTCCATAATTTATATTTCAGCCTCTCCTGATTCAATAGAATGTGCCAGACTTCCCATGAGCAGGAGCATGCACGCGGATTTCTGGATAACGCAATGCCAAGCAAATATCCACCGCTGTTGGATTACGATAATATTCTGCAGCGCCTTCCCCAGTTGGACTTTGATGGTGTGATAATCAGATTGTGCCGCCAGAACCACTCTCTAATTCATATAGTAGACTTCTATCCATCCCTCCAGCCTCTCGCAGCGTATGGTCCTCGATTTCAGCGGGTCCTGAGATGTCACGGAGGACCTTTGGAGGCAATTGCAGAAATCGAAGGACTCACTGCGTTCAGAGGCTTAATAGCCACAGAAAAGCCTCGCCAGATATAGCCACTGATGTGTGGCTATCCGACTTAATGAGGTGTGGCTAGCCGTGCTCGCCACACCTCGCCACACCTCACCACAACAGGGCTCAACTAGCCATTGCCCCTCTCTTACCTTTGGTCCCGCAGTTCTCTCTTGCAACAAATGCGATGCTGTGGGTGTATTCCGTTGTAATTGCGGCCTGTTTGTGTGAGTTTGTGTAATGATTGATCCGTTTCAATTTTTCCTTTTTTGAGATTGGCGGAATATTATTAGCCCAGCACGTAATACATCAGCCAGCGCGGTTAGTCTGGTTATAACAAGACTACTGACAAGGAATACATGCCCGGGGAAGAGCCATGGCCATACTCTGACAAGGTTAGGCTACAGGAGACTGAGGGTGGAAGTAGCCATGAACTAGCCGGACCTCGTAACAGCTCCATCAAGTGCAGCTATGTGGCTGCGGCTAGGCCACATAGCCACAGATCACCGGAGCTAGCCGGATATCGTAACAGCTCCAAATAGGGTTGGCTATTAACCCTCTGAACGCAGTGACTTACCCCAGAAGAGTTGTAAGCATGGATGATAAACCCTTTCCTGCCGATTACGCTAATTGCCCCACCTGGCACAGATTATATGGATACTCATTAAATCCGGCGATTATGGATGCATGCCTTCATGCCACGGGCCACATTGACATCCACAATCAATTTTCGACAGACATCCTTCATCTCCCGTCCCAATTTGAGCATTTCATATATTATCGTCGTCAATGTGGCACGGGCAACTGGTTCTCTCACGTCGTCCTTCGTCATCAAACACTGAGTAATCTCTTTGTTCTGTGTGTTCAGTTATGCATTATTGATCAACATTTCGTAGATTCTAAATCCTACGATATTGTAGTGGCAGATTCATCTGGATTGGCAATTTGCGAGTGGCGGAATTTTACCTTTCAGAAGTTCACATTGGCTACACAGCGAACAGTGGAACGAAGATTCGACCTAATCTTTCAGCCAGTCGCAATGGATATCAACCTTCATGCTCTTCCACTCTCATTCTCGGAACACCCAGACAAGGAAGAAATACGGCTCCTATATAAGACACTTGAGCATATGGCAATGGATACGATATGCAAGTCTTTGGACCATGACTTTATTGTCGGGGAAGATGCATGTAGCCCGCTCACACTGTCTGACCATAGCACTAATTGCCGTTTAGGAATCCCGCCGCAGGTATCTGGCCGTTGCACATAGGATGCTTAAGAAGAGGAATGATATAGATCTTCCCCCCGAGCTCCTGCTCAAATTAAAGGAAAGTGGCCGCATTATTTTGAGATGACTGCTCGCCTTTCTTCAGTACACACGTCTGTGTATCAGAATCAGAAGGTAATGGCTCAATTTACAGATTTCTAGTCGTTATTGACATTGATCATGGTAGCATGCCGTGAATGTACTGTGCTCTGATGACCTCATGGCCAAGTACTACTCTAAGAGTAGCCAAACCACCAATGTCTGCAGCGAAGCTACAAAAGCATTCTCAGGAATCCTTTTATCCCTGCGGGAAAGTGGGAAAAAAGTCATCAAGATTTTGGAAGTTGGCGCCGGTTTGTACTCTTGACCTCCACTTTTCGTCCCACCACTAATGAATAATCGTCGCCAGGTACTGGGCTCCTGACTCATTACCTCGTCGACGAATTGAAAAAGAATCCTGATCTGTTGGTGGAGTACACCGTCACAGATATCTCATATGCTGTGAGTGCTTTGAATCAATTCCATGAAGTGATTGCTCAGAGGTTGCCTTTCCAGCTCGTTGCTGAACTTGCTCGGAACATACCCTATGGATCAGTCACACCGAAAGAATATGACATCACCAAGGGTGCAGAGAGTCAGGGAATCCGCGCCAACAGTTATGATGTTGTCGTTGGGCTCCATGTTCTTCACGCGGTGCCCATGCTAAAAACATGCCTTGCTTCGCTCCAGAGCCTGCGGTGCTCTCCTAGCGGTCGATATGAATGGGGCTGACTGGGGAAACAATCCAGCCAACATTTGGCTCGACTTCATCTTTGGATCCTTCACAGAATGGTTCGGCTCCACTGACGGGCGGGACCGATGTGTTATTGCTCCAACTTAGTGGCAGGGACATCTCGAGGCCACGGGGTTTATCAATGTTCAAACATGTGTGGAGGGTGGTACCGGCGGACACGAGTTTTTCTTTGTGGCACAGAAACCTCTCTCCCGTTGCGACCCATGCCCCCACGATGGTTCCAACCTCCCGCACATGTATTCGTATGAATTCGGGAAGGAAATCGGGCTACAGCAGAACCTCAGAGAAATCGACATCGCAACACCGATCACAATTTATGTGCTGGCTATACGAGGACAAGATGTGGATGCCGCAATTGGTTTGTGCGCTGCACTGCGGCAAAAAATGCCGTTGTGGGATATCCGACTCGCGGTTTTCGATTCACCGGTTCATTTATCGAACGCCACTCCATTACTCATGTGGTATATGGACACATTTCGAGCTGGGGAGGAGGTTTTATCCTTCGACTCGAACGGTATCGCGCATGTTCCACGGGTTGCGCTATCTCCTCCTCCACTTTCATCGTCAACCAAGCAACAGCTCGCGCCAGAAACACTGGTCAATGATCCCAGTAATGTTCATGTTCGCGTAATCCACTGGGCTGGAATGTCCCGCCTGTACGACGGCTTCATTGGCGAGGTCATCGAGAGTCGGAATCCACATGTGCCTGCGGGCCAGTTTATAGGCGGTGTTGTGCAGTCGTCATCTGCCGTTCACATTCGTGTTCACATCAACAACATCGTTTTGATGACGGAGACTCAGAGCCCGGACCTCGACCGTGCCGACCAACTTTTGGCCACCATCCTAGCATCTCTCATCACCCGGTTCTTGTCAGGTACCAAGCTCAGGGTGTCAGCGGCTATAGAGGATGAAAGGGTGGCCCAAATTGTCATGCATGCATTGAACATCTCTCGGAGTCAACTCCGACTTGTTCTCGCCGACTTCAGAGATCCTGACATGTTGGAACGGGTGGATTTGTTGGTCTCTGACTCCATGGCATACGCAAAACATCGCCACTTGCATCGATGGATCCCCCGTACTGGAAAAGTTATCCTTTGGGACGAGGCTCTAACCGAAGCCATCCGCAGCGACCCTTCCAATATCAAACGCACTTTGGTGGAGCTACTACCGGCCGGTTCTGCAATTGCGCCAAACCAGAACTCGGTCCTTCCACATACAGTGGTGTTTTCACCAAAAAAAATGGGTACAGGCCTCGAGATCTCATGCCACCCCCCCGTTTCGAAGTGACCGCACTTATATTCTTCTTGGTGGAATCGGTGGGCTTGGAGTCGAACTCGCTCTGTGGATGTATCAGGTAATTCGACGATTGGTGCAACTACATGTTACCTGCTAACAATATTCCAGCATGGGGCGCGATATCTTGTTCTCACCTCCCGCAGGGGAATTGAATCTCTGGATCCAATCGGAAATTCCATAACATTAGCCAAAGTCGTTTATTTGCAGAGCCAGGATGATCTGGATCTTCGACTGGAGAAATGTGATGCCACGGAGGTTAAGAAGATGACTACGCTGTTGGCCAGCATACAAGTCCCCATTTCTGGCTGCATCCAAATGGCTCTGGTTCTCCACGATGCACCATTCTTCACGCAAAATGTAGAAACATTCCATCGTGTCTGGGCTTCGAGGCTCAAAGCTTTCCAGGACAGTCCAACTATGCTAGGCTTGCTTTCAGTTCCCCTCCGGTGCACAAACTGTCAATGAATATTTTAATTTACAGTGCTTGCACAGCTCTAAACGGCATTGTGGCCTCGTATCCGAATGCGTTTTCACTGATACTTCCCGGAATTTCAGATGCTGGGTTTTTGGTCTGTCTGTTCAATGGACCCTTACACTATCCCTGACATTCGGTCTCATCCAAGTTCGGGCAAGTTCGAATTATGTCAAGAGTGGTCTTGGTACCATGTCGGTAGAAGGTACATACTTCCAGTTTCCATCAATTATCACTATGCCAAATAACGCATGCTGCTAGATCTATGGCTTTGTTTGGAGGATGGCCTTCGAAAAATGGATGATCATCCATTCAATCAATACATCCCCGATATCGATTGGCACAATTTCGACCGACGTTATAGTGTCCCTATGTCCTGTCGCCATCTGCTCTCGCTGAAGTCCGGAAACACTGTAGATCTAGAGTCGGAATCGCAACAACCCAGCGGGGTGGGGGTCCTTGATCAAATTTTGGAACTCCTCGAGGTCTCATCATCAGACTTTGATGTCACACAGCCCTTGACAACATATGGGCTGGATTCCATCAGTGCAGCGAAGATGGTCTCTATTCTTCTCCTATATGGTGTCTTTTCTCAGTTTCAGCTTCTCGGAGGCATCACGTGGGGCGAAATCGAGGCCCAGTTTCATTCTACCGCTCAGAACGCTGCGGGTGGACAACCGCTGGATCCTGGTGGAAAGTCCCAGTGAATAAACCACTGGAAGCGGATCCCTGTATGGCCTCTGATGTGGGGATAATCTACTTCTAGGCTCTGTCGTAATCGAGATAGGCATTGGCATCACAATGAAATATGGTTCATTATAAATTTCATGTAAAAAATTGAAATAAAAGTGAAGACAGTAAGGGTGTGCCAACAAACAGATATTGAACTCAACGTCGACTTTCTGGGCTGCCTCAGCGCGCGCCCAAATTTCGCTGGACACCAAACTCAACTTCAAAATCATTAATCATCAAGCAACGGCTAAGGCCAGAGTTCCCATGCCTCGTTATGTCTCGGATCCACTTTTCGCATCGATTCGCTCATTCTAGTCTCACTTGGACGGGACCTGTGGCTGCGAACACCGAATCCGCACAGACCAGGACACCAACCAGGTAGAAGGCTTCATATCGCGGCGAACTGAATAGACAATGGGCATCGAGCTCATCGCAGGCGAGAAACGGCACGTCGCCTTCACAGGACCCAACGGGAGAATGTCATGGTCTTACGATGAGTTCAAACGTTAACATGCCTTGGGTTCGCTTCTCGCTGCTGCGGAGTATGCCTTCCATTTGAGACCCGACTCGAAGAAAATTCAAGGAATGTCAAGTGCGTGCCAATTTTTGCACCGGTCAGGGACTGTTTCACAGGGTATATTCTGCATCAAGACCGTGCAACCACAAAGTTATTTGACCCTTGTCTTCCCTACCGCAGGCGCAACCACGCCTCCAGCAACTTGGGGAAGTCTGGCGTCCCTAGGCCAGTCACTGGGTCAAAGCCCTTCGCAGCCGCGAATCCCGGCGTCCCACAGCCCGGGTTCGTCCCGGTGGTGATATCATGGAACGCGCCCTGGAACCCGGGGGAGTAGATCTGCAATACAGGGTTGGAAAGTTGATTCGGAATGTCCAAAACAATAAATAATGAAAGAACGCACGGTGGGATTAATGAATCCAATGGGCTTCTTGCCCGCATAGAGCCGCGCATCGTTGATCATGGTGAGCATCGCGCCGACAACGGGCGCTGACGCGGACGTGCCAAATACCAGTCCGAATCCACCGTTCACCTGGTTGGGAGACGGGTAGATCAGGATCAATGCGCACAATTTTTGACAGGAAGGGACATACGGCAATCACGTAGTTGGCACTGCATCATGCGTGGATCATCAGTGGCAGGAGACAAATAGAAGGTATGAAAGCGTCGCACCCATTGGCAGAAATGTCGGGGTACGTGCGGCTCTGGGAGAGAATATGAACGGCATGAATATCCATCAATAAGCCGAGTGGACTGGAGCGCACCTTGCCGGTCGAGTTGTATAGATCAGGCGTGTACGGCGGTGGGTTTTCTTTGAGGTATTTTGCAACCGCGCCTTTTTGGTAGTCTGCGACAAGGACAAATGAGTATCCTTTGGGGGGGGAGACAAAAGTCGACATACCAGGTATCCCGAAATAGTTGCTGAAACCGCCACCACTAAATATAACCTGCTCGCACGCGCTCTCGGGATCAGTTACCTTGGCGCCAGGGTTGACTTGCGTCGCGCCAATAGAGGTGATAAATGGACAGGTGGAGGGGAACGACGGATTGAAGATCTTGCCCGTGGTAGTTTGTTCGCCGGTGGGGTTGAGGCAGAGAGCCCGGTTTCCTGTAAAACGAAGGATTGGTTTCAGGAGGCGTCCATAAAGGAAAGAAATGCAGCAAGACATACCAGCCACACCGTTATCTCCAGAAGAGTAGACGATCGTAACACCCATCAGTCCGAGCTGCAAGGCATAAGCACATGCTGCATGGTTCTTACCATGTGCGCACCTTGGCGTACTCGGCACACTGCCTGGCAGTATATGCGGGGGAGAGATCCGCCTCGTTATACCCGTAGGATGTCGAGATGACATTCGCAGGCTTGATCGTGCCACAATCATGACCTGGACACAGAGGAGGCGTTAGTAAGGGAAAGAGTAGGGATTCAAATCAGTGGGAAAGTGAACGGAAAGACTTGAAAGTCACTCTAGCATACCTTGATATCCTCCGAATGGATCCGGGTATATCCCATCAAAGAAGGCGTCGTCGCCGCCTTCAAAAGTGCAGAAATCACCATCCAGCGCATCAAGAAGGTTGTTGAACGAGGCGCCTGTATCACACACGGTCTGAGCGAGGGTGCGTCCATGCGAAATAACACGTACCCATCACCAGATCCCCCACCTGGTACAGAGTAACGTCCTGCCTCGACGTCACCAGATTCATGGCGTACTGGAGATCGAGATTTGACTCGCCATTGAACCCGAAGCCGGTATCGGTGGACTGAACGACACCTGCGAGATCTCTATTAATCCCCAACGAGGTGGCCAAGAATTCTTATACGCACCTCCTGCCACTGATTCGAATATGGGGCGCTTGCCAACAAGGCTTTTATTTTTACCGAGGCTGGTGAAGTTTGTCGCGAACATGTCCAGATCCTCGGGGACGTATGCTTGCGGGGTATACTCTACGATGGCGTACGAGTTCTTCTGCGGAACCAGCGGGACATACACGAAATCATAAAGCGCACGGAGGCACGCAGGCGTGATGTGGGCGTTGCAGGTTGAGAGGTCGTCGAGGACATTCTTGACACTGTGGGTGAAGACAGGATTGACTGTGCCCGCGCCCGGCTCACCGAGCGGGATGTGCGGCTGTGTGAGGCTAGCGCGCTTTCCGAGAACAGGGTTGTTGAAGTCGATGGTGGGCGTGACGAGCTCGACGTGCGGAATAATATGGGCGGGGAGGGAATACGCGTCGGTTGCTGTGCGGGTATTGAGTGGCATGCGGGGATGACGCGGGTTAGCCGATACACACCGATATGCTCAGTGCCAGAGGCCTCGTGTATGTACACGTGATACTCGGTATTCAGGAGCGCCTCCGTCTCGGCCACGGTCGCGTTGAGCATCACCCAGCTCTTGGTCTTGCTAATGCGCACGCGCTCCCGCGCAACTCCGCTGTCCATAAGCCACGAAACGAGCGTGCGGACAGCATCGTCGCTAGGAGCAAAGTGCTGCGCGACGCGCGCAGGGGTCCAGTGTGCGCCATAGTTGTCGGAATCCGGGTGTGAGACGTCGTTCAGTAGTCCCTCGAGCGTCGCCATGTCAACGTTGGGCTGCGTAAGACCAAAGCGCAGCGGCAAAAGCGCGTCGGGTGTATAGCGGCGGGCGCGAACCCATCCAGACGGCGGACTAGACCGTTTGGCATGCTGTACCAGCGGAGAGATAGTTTGGCCAGCGGCGAGGGCGGCCAAAGCGAGGGGGAAAAGGGCCAGCATCGTTGGCGGCTTGCATCTGCGCCGACGTCTTAAGTAAGAAGGTCCCTGAGATGTGGCGATGCATACCAAAAGGGTATTTGCCTTTCAGATAACAGGATGATTGTTGCCGACGTCCTTCTATTACAAGGATCTAACTACCGTGAGCGCCCGGATGTCAGAGTCCCGTTTCAGAGAAGAGGGCGGTGCTGGGATTGCTCGTAAGAAGCCCCAAGCCAACGCCACACTGGCACTGTGAGTAAACGACAAAGTGCATGTAAGTATGAAGGATCGAATGAAAGCTGCCAGGTTGTCCAAATGAGGAGGATCGTGAAGGACGTTGTGTTTGCCAAGTCCTTTGTGACCTAACTAATGCAAACTCAACGCGAGGAAGCTTATCTTATCTAACACGTCAACTACTGAAGGACCGGTTCTCCTTATACATCTACTCTATGTATTGGCATTCTATTTGCGGACTCTATTGTTCAATCGCCGTGCCACGCCGTGCGCCGTACAGTTACCGTACATATCTTGTGAAAACTTCATCTGTTCCTGTCGTTCGACGATAACTTCGGACAAAATCGTCACAAAAATTCGGCATTTAGCATTCCGCGCGCAGTTCCAATTTGACTCGGGAAGAGCTCCAGCCGGTCTTCGTCCTCCTTGATCGGTGGCGAGCTCGGAATAGATTCCGAAGACTGGCTCAGGGCACCACTCAGACCTTTCGCTTTGGAAATCCAGTGAGGGAGTATTTTCAAACTGAGATCTGCATTTTTGCAACCCTTCTACATCCCTTCCAAAAAAATTCTGGCTCGAAATGCAGATGGCTGGTTGAAAAACAACCATGACCGCTACTATCTTTGTTCGCCAGAAATTTACATGATCTAAAACCGATGGATCGCAACAAGAGTCATGTCGCATCCCCGACAGTAAATCTGCTCAAAAGAAGAAGCAATGTGTCTCGCAGAAATCAGGTGGTCTTCTGGGGGCTCTCCTTCTATCGGCAGCTCCGAACCATAGCCTATGGCGACTTACCCTCAGAATTGGCTCCTCTCTCATGCGACGTTACTCGCCATTGATACCGAAGAACGCAATTCCTCATTACGCCCGCCAGCCCCCCGAATGGACAGGGAATCTCCCAGAAGCGATGCATAAAGAAGCATACTTTACAAGAGCCAGGCACCGGCATATTCCGGCATATCGACCAAGTTCGCCGACCCGGTCCGATGGCCCGTAAAAGCGCTTTTTTTCTCTCAATTGCCCTCATATCCAAAGGCGTTATAGATGACACCCCCCATTATCGCATATTTTCTATCTGCATATGCAATTTTCTCAATAGAAAAGGTTTGGTTAACCCCACTTCCCTTTTTAGGACGCCGGACGCAAAAAGCCTAGTATCTCACGAAGTCGCCCTACTTATTGAATCATCCGTTGCCGAGATCCAGACCAAACAGCAAATAAACGCCCACCCCCAATAACCACGCCTTATATTATTATTATTATTTGGATGCAAGCCATTCAGAAGGCTACGTAGCGGAAAAGAGCTTGATAGACGTTTTCTTTCGTATGCACACCTGTGTAATTAACAGGCAGATTGATTGCCACTAACTCCTATAGACTTAAAAGTGGATACTCCTGTAATGGTGGACCGAGTTAAACTTTCTCCCCGATTCGGATCTTCCATTCCGTAATGTATCCGTCCGCCCGCCTGCCAAGATACTTGACAGATTCCCTTATCCAATTTGCACTGTGAGTATAATGCATCTAATCTCGGTTCCAGATGTTCGGCGGTGTCGGACCGATCGCTGATGCGATCGGTGATCCGAGGCAGAAATTGATGAAAAAAGAGGCCACAGATCACCGCCTAAACGGGCAGTGCTGCGACATCAAATTCTCATCAAAATCTGCCTCGGATCACTCCGAGCGGTCCGGAGGACCGCCGCGCGCTGCGCTCGCGCAGCGAGCCACTGCCCTTAACGTCTGGAAACGAGACTATAATGCATCCCATTCCACCATAATTACTTGGTACATATACGAATGCAACTGTGTAACCGCATGGGAGCCGCAGAAATCATCAAGCAGTCCCTCCCCACTTCAGTATTTGCCTGCAGAAAGGTGACAAAAAGAAATGCCAGAATCGCGAGGGGAAGGAGCACACGGAGTGCAATCTGACGGTACTTTGCCCGCATAGCCGCATCGCTCATCTCCTTCAGCAACTTGGCGTCGTTCTTCCTCGGGAACGGAATATCTGGGACGTCCTTCTCCAAGAACTCGCACAGCCGCGTCCACCCCTCCCCAACCTGATATTCGAGCATCTTCTCCTTGGGCACCACACGTCGCACGCTCTCATAATGAGCGCAGAACCGCGCCTTCGCGTCCTCCTCTTTGACCGCCCGCGGATCGCACCCGAAGCTCATCGCCACCGTCATGCGCATAAATTCGCGAAACCTGCCAAAGCCCCGCGGATCCAGCCACTGCGCTACCACCGCACGTTTGCTCCGGAATAGGACCGCGATGGTCCCATTGTAGGATTTCCACCATTGGTCGGGATCGCGAGTCGTCAAGATGACTTTAGCGTCCGGATACGCCGCGAGGAACTCCTCCCAGAACAACACGCTCACATCCGTCACGGCCTATGCCACAAAAATTACTTCGATGTTGCATAATTTCCACGAGCGGATTCTGCAGCACTCACTTGATAGCGACCCAGGACCTGGTCCCATTCCTCGCGCCCATAGACTTTCCCCTTCCCTAGAAACTTCGCATTCATTGCCTCCGTCCACATATCGAGTTCGTGCGGGTTAAACATCCCCTTACTCAGGTGGTGGGTTTTATACCCGAGCTTCTCCAGCGCTACTGTCATAGCTGAGTTCAAAGCACCGCAGATTAAAACCCAAAATCCTTTGGCAGTTAATATTCACAACTCACACAGCGTCCCGGTGCGGGGGCAGCCCAGCACCAGCACTTGCATCGGGACGACCCGCGGTGCGCCGCGAGGGTTGAATTTATCGCGAATCCGCGGCATTTGGATTGAGAGTTGCAGGTCGCTGAGAGAGCGGGGTGGGGATATGACTGACCCTGGCCAAATCAATGGCTTTAAACCGCTGCGAAAATCTCCCAGTACCCACGAGAATCGCGTGCACCAGTGCGTAATCAGTACTTTCAGGATAACCAACTTGCGTGAGAGCGTGGACTTGATATCAGCGATTACCCACGGTATATACTTGACTGAGGATCGATGCCATCTTTGATTTTGATATTGAATCGGGGTCAGATCATTTGCTTCAACATCCCGTTCGTCTCAAGCCGACTATTTTCCGCAAAATCAAAGGCGCTACTTATCAGTCATTTTTATTTGAGACCGGAAACTAGCCACGCGTTTCCAATCAGAGTATACTATCAGCCGAGGACACTGTGGTACTACTGATAGAATCTCAGTGCTCAAGTATCAATGGCGTAGCTTTCACAGACTACTTCACAAGTTACAGCGACAGTGGGAATGACAGCGGATTCGAACTCAAGAAAATGGGTTCAAAAGTGGGTGGCCACATGTTCACTCTGGGACTTCAGAACTCTCATAATATTTGATTATTTCCACTGATTTTTTGCAGCTTCTGTGGGATGAAGTGCGAGCTTTAAAATATCTTCCCACCCGGGTGCGATCGGAAATGCCTCGGGGTCGTTCGGATCATGCGTCGCGGTGCCAAGCGCGGCCATACAATGCCAACTTGATCCGCGACCACTGCGTGGCTTAGTACCACTCTACTTCATCTACTTACTGCCTATCTATCGTTCAATAACCATCCAGTTATCTACAAAGCGAACGCGAAATCCGACAAGAAAATTTTTGGAGGCTGCAAGGCTGCGCCCACGCGCACTACGCAGACCAAGCGCAGCTGCGTGCTCTGCCGTGGACAGTGGCCATGGGGCTTCTCATTCACTCGATAGGCTCTCTAGGATCTTATTTTTATCCTTAGACGCGTAGAAACGGGTGCGCCTGCGACATTCTCAGGGCTCGGGGTACGGAATATGACCCTTGAGCTCAGACCGAGTGTAATGTAGCTGCGCCTGCGTCTATGCGCCTATCATCGATTGGAATGCATGGATTAATGGGCATATCGGCGCAGAAACACTCCACCACACAATTTACCCGCTATGTCTTCCGTTACACTCAGTCAATCCAGCCGAATGCCTCCATTGACCTTCATAACAGACCCCAAGTGTCAGATTATGGCGAGGAATTTTTTAAGGTGAGCAGTCAGTTCTGTGTGCACCAGGTGCACCGTCTCCGGTTCTCCGAGGATCGAGTAGCTCCCCGCGGGATCTACTGGCGGCTGCAGGACCAGGCTCAAAACGGTAGTCGGCGACTTGAAACTTTTGACGTCTCGTTCAGCGCAACTGTTCTTCGGTGACATGCGGGAGGAGTTGCGTTCTAGCCACAGTATTCTGCGCGGAATCCACCGGACGCAGCAAGAGCACGTGTGTTGACCGTTACAAGCGTTCTTCAGCCTAGAAAACACTCACCCTCACGGCGCAAAATATGCTCGGGGGACTTGTGCGCTGTTGCTTACATGAACCGCACTTCGCGCCGACGTTACGAATGTGTAGCTACGATATCACTCGTGCGTCTTTGGAACCCGAAAACGGCGAAAGAGCTGAGGAAATATGGTCCATGAGGGCGAGGTGGGTCTCGCAGAGGACCATTGCACCTGGGACCTGCATCCGAAATGGGAGGAGGAGATCGTGCTGCGTGACAAGTTTCTTAGTAGGTCCTCCGACTGGTTGCGCAAGGGAAAAATCTGGTCTGATGATAAAATACCCGTCTTCCCAAGTATTCACTGGGTGGTAGGTTGCTTTGAAACTCGACAGTAAATTGACAGAGCTCTTAAGTTCACTTCCCTATTTTACGAGCTGAGGTATTATACAGCATCGGTCAAATGGTAGCGAACTTTTTCTCTGGTTATTCGCATTGGTTACGCCGTTTGTGGCAGCCAAATTACACCCTCATCGATGTGAATCGTTGTATTGTTCATTAGCTTGATATTACGCTGATGTGCTTTTAGAAAATCGCGTGTACTAGAGGAATTACAGCGTAAATGCAACAAAAAATCGACGAGGCAATTACTGTTCAAGACGAATATTGTGAGATCCTCGACAAAATCAAATGCGAGAAGCAGGTGCCAGGGAAGGATAAGACGTGGTTCCTGGTTTTAAAGGTCGGCGAGTGGGAAAAACACGAAGTCGGCACTGCTCATCAAAGGTTAGGATAATTCACGAATAAACCTTCGGACCGACCTACCTCTAAGATCGGCGCGGCCACCATTCGCGGAGGTCCGTAATTACCTTACGCTTTACCTCCGCCGATGGCCCCTCCGGCGGTTCGTTCTCAATTCTGGCGTACTTAGATCCAGCCTCAGACCTTAAGAATTGGTTTTTCCAACGAGTTATCAACTTGCCAGCCGGCCTGAAAAGGCCGCCGCCGGCGTCGGTTCGCCCTTGCAAGGCTTTGGTGGCGGACGCGGCGGTATCCCCGTATTCGGCGACGAACTGGTCCAAGGCCGCAGTCGATGCGTACCCGAAGCACTGAAATATCACCTCGCTCAGTGCCGCGATGCATCCTGGGTCGCCGGTGGCGCTTGCCGTCTGCACGGCGAGGCGGAGGACCAGGCGGAGGAGGAATAAGGGAACCATGATTGGCCGAGGACCAGCGGGAGAGAAGAACACATAGTCGCGTTCTGGGGTAGCGTCGAGATACAGTATCTGGCGGACGAGGGCGGATGAACGCGCGTATCCGTCGCGCACCGGTCCCATCCGCTCGAGAAGGAAAGCAGCATCAGCCAGTGATGCTTCGGTGTGGATCAACGGGAGCTGGATGGTCGCAGCGGTGAGTTCTTTCCCGCAAATCTGCTTGTGGTTTGGCCAATGCGACATCTGGCAATCTCTACAGAGCGTCCTTTCTTACAACTTTGATGAAGCAAGAAATGGCGTCACAGGCGTACCTCGAGCAGTAGTAAACCTTGCGTCCCGTTTTCTCGTTGCATTTCTTACAGACCATGAACCGGGGATCATCATCTCTTTCTGAGCGTATACAGCCATCGCAGATTTTGCCCAGGCGATAGACGGGCGCTTCCTTTGGTGCCTCGCTGTTGGGCTTCTTATTGGTGGGCCGCTTCGACCATGAACCCCAATCTAACGAGCTCGACTGAATGCCGTGGGATTTGAACGCGAACTCGGGTGGCCGAGGGGTTCCGATGATGGATAGAATGGTGTTGTACAAGAAATCCGCTGTGCCAATATCAATTTCATTGCTAGTACGCCCAGTCGGAAAGCTCACTGAGGAACTTATCGCGAGTTGCGATCCCCAATTGCACTTCTGCTTCTTTCCTGGCCTCCTCCGACCATCCCGGATGCAGGTACGAGATGCAACGGCCCTCCGTAATGCTCACCTCGCCCTCCGGAACATATCTCCTTAACAAGGCGAGGAATCCTTCGCCGTTGCCGCTCTCCAGAGACGCGAGGGTGATATCGCATGTATACAAGCGTGCATGAGGGGCACTGTCGGGTTCATTCAGGCATACACGCAAAAGTCCTTCGAGCATGTGCGCTTCACGCGCTGCGGGGCTGAGCGTCTTCCAGCAGAAATTCGGTTGCAGAACGCTTGTAACGGCCAACATACGAAGGTCCTCCTGCGTCCGACAGATTCCGCGCACAATTCTGTGGATCGAACGCAGCTCCTCCTGGAATTCAGAGGAGGGTAACGTTGCGCGGCTAGCGACCAAAAATCCCGCGTTACCGACTATGGAGTTGAGCATGGGAAAAAGAGCTTCCCAGCCGGCGTTCCACTTCGCGATATCATCCCTGAAGTCAGGTACTCCGAGCATTTCCGGTTGCAGAGGCTGTTCTGAACGTCGAGGCATGAACGAAGAAAAAAAAGCAGAGCGAGAAGAACGTGCCTTCTTTGCTTTGCCTTTGTTGTTGGATTCACATGTAACATAAAGTTCGGAACCTTCGTTTTTACGTGTGCTGTTTGAGCACCTGACTTCTCCAACGAATTGTCCAACTCTATGCATCCTGCTTTCTGTGCACATAAAAAGCCAACGGCCGTGAAAGAAAACCTGCGCAGAAAACAATAAACTTACACCCTACTGTCCTTGTATATTCCTGTCTCAGGTTGAATGTTCGGAGGAAGAGAGATTGTTATTGATTCAGAGGCTCGAAAATAAAGAAATAAAAAGAACCATTCCGGTGATTGACCGAGCGATCGCATCGAAACTCTCAGAATAATCGTTTTACCGTCAGACCGATGACTTGAAGAAATACGACGCAGAGTTCAAGCAAACTGAATGGGTGTTGCTGGACACGCGGTCTTTCTGAGACTCTGATTGATTTCTTGGCCTGGGATGAGTAAACGGTCTGGGAGAATCGTTTCAAATACTACAGTCCAATACGAGATTACAGAGACCAGGCTAGAAATGGGACAACACCGAAGTGTAGAGAGTTACAGCTCTGAGATGGCCTCAGCCTTCGTCCCGAGGTTCACGTCATGCCGGCTACCCCATAACGTACACTGGACGCCAGAGGGCCATACGGGATGGTACGACCTACTGTATTGAGCCGTAACCATATACCGCATTGTATGGTTACGGTGGGGATCACTAGAACTTCACGAATACGATATCCTGACTTGCAATAGTTCACACACTTTGTGGTGATGTCCGCGGCTGGCGTAAGGGAGATCAGAAAATATGTTACCGCAGAGTTTTCTCCGCGGGCGGCTCAAGCTTCAATTGGACTTGAGGCAATGACAAGAGCTGGACGGTCGCCAGGCTGCTGTAAAAATGGTTAAAACAGTGGACCAGAGTCCCCGACAGTGACAATCGACAGAGAGAGCCCAGCGCTTCCCGACTCGATGGTCCTTGCCGACAAAGGAGCCTCAGAACAGCACCCTCGGCCGGGGACAATGGCTCGGGACTTGGTTGTCGTGGTGGAAGGAAGCCAGAAATGCTCACGTGCCAATCGCGTTCCCTCTCCAAACAAACAAACGCGCCTCCCAAGATATCGAGATACCTTGGAAGTTTTAATTTGCGAGGATTGCTGTTCGGATCAGCATCACGGGGCCAAGCGTGGCCATACAATGCCAACTTCACTGATCCGCGACCACTGTGTGGCTTACCGCTCTACTTCATCTACCTACTGCCTATCTATCGTTCAACAACCATCCAGTTATCTACAAAGCGAACGCGAAAACTCGACAAGAAAAATTTTGGAGGCTCCGCCCACGTGCACTGCGCAGGCCAAGCGCAGACCAAGCGCAGCTGTGTGCCACTCTAGGCTCTGCCGTGGGCAGTGGCTATGGGGCTTCCCATTCACTCGATAGGCTCTCTATGATCTTATTTTCATCTTTAGACGCGTAGAAACGGGCGCGCCTGCGACATTCTCAGGGCTCAGGGTACGGAATATGACCCTTGAGCTCAGACCGAGTGTAACGTAGCTGCGCCCGCGCCTATGCGCCTATCATCGGTCGGAATGCATGGATTGATGAGCAGATTGGCGCAGAAACACTCCGCCACACAATTTTCACGCCATCTCTTCCGTTACACTCGGTCGATCCAGCCGAATGTCTCCATTGACCTTCATAACAGACCCCGAGTGTCAGATTATGGCTAGGAAATTTTCAAGGTGAGCAGCCAGATCTGTCTGCCATCTAAAAAAACCGGCAACTATTTCTCACTCGCTCCCGCAAGCAATATATATATATTGTCATACGCTCGAAATTGTTATGGGTAACGACAGTCTTTTGCTGCGTCTCGAGGCCACCTTCTCTCTCACGCCGTCAACGCTTTCAGCTATTTGCGGATCAAATGTTGATTCGAGAAGCAGCAGATCTTGTAGACGCTCATTCGAAACTCCGAAACCTCCGTCACCGCCAAGGGTCAAAGGTTCTCTTCGGTCGCTTGCCTGTCTTCCATCTCTCCCTCGTCCCACGTCACTTTGTCATCGGCACATTTTGTTGCCCGGTGCCAATCCGAAACCCCGACAGCCCCGAAAATGGCCAAGCTCGAAGTACAGGCTGGCAAATGCGGAGCTGAAAGTGAGGCGTATACCAGTCAAAAATACTTGTGCTCACCACGTCTTTTGGTGTTGACGCAGAAATACTCTTCTGGTACTGAGAGACCGGTCTTCAACTAGAACTCCTTCTGGACAAGCAATCCGCGACCAGAATCGTAGGGATCACAAAAATAGGAGCACAGTATTATATTTAGTCTGCATGGGCGGGAAAATCCCCACCATGGTTCGGTTTGACACCGACGCGTGGTGGTGGACACACGGCTTCACGGGCAAGTTAACCCGCTATAGAATCCAATAAATACCTGGCCTCTCGCGCAAAGCCGCATATTCTGTCTGCTAATAATTCATGGCTATCCTGACGCTCCTTCTTTTCCCTTTTCTTGTTGCTGCCACTCTGCACCATCCCCACGAAGGACGCGACCATTTACATATCGCACCGAGGAGTCTCCCAAATGTCTGGTACCACGACTCGCATCACCCAGGCGAGTCCCCTCCTTCTTCTGTACAAACACTTGACCCTGAGACAAATATAGTTCACGCACTATTCAAGCGTGGCGCGGCGACCGACAACCTCACAAATGCCCCTGTAGGGTCTAAAGCTTCGTTTCCGTTCTTACCACATAACATTCTCCGGCTGATTATTGCATCCAGCCTGGTCGGCGCCCTTCCCCGACCCCAACAATCTCACACTGGACCTCCAAAAGATCCCGGAGGCGTGGAAACAGGCGCTGCAATCCGCAATAGACCGGAACGCCATACCCGACGTCCCTGTCTCGACGAACATCCCTGATAAAGATCCCGTGTACCCAGCGGGTCTGTTTCTTCATTGTTACAGTTCTCACCCCAACTTATATAACGCTGCAGGCCACGACCCAAATAGCCCTGAGGTCTGCTCGTCCACGTACCAGTGCCGCATCCCCGGAGACATCTGGGATGCTCCCGACGGGATGATTGGTATTAGTTTTGACGACGGGCCAACGGAGGTGCGCTCCACGAGTCTTTCTTTTCTATCTCCATTCTATAATTTTAAGACACTTCCCAGGTCTCTGGATCGCTTCTGTCGTTCCTGCAGAAGAATAAACAACCTGCGACGCACTTCCTTATCGGCAGCAACATTTTGTATTATCCGCAGGCGTTCCAGGCCATCTGGGATGCGGGCGAAGATATCGCTGTTCGTAAGTTCGTCTGGGCGGCGATATTGCTTGAAATAATTGTACATACACAGATACCTGGAGCCATCCGCACATGACGACGCAGAGCAACCTTCAGGTGGTAGCGGAGGTAGGTTGAGAGTCTTGGTGCTTCGGTTACTTTTTGATGAGCTCGGTTTCAGTTGGGTTGGACCATGGCCTTGATTCACGATTCTACGGGCGGCAGGGTCCCGAGATTTTGGCGCGTACGTCGAATCCCTCTGCCTCGCCGTCACCAAGGGCTCTGATCTTCGTTCCTATATGTAGCCGCCTTACGGAGGTTTATTCAGCTTAACCTTGTTTTCCCCAATTTCTGAGCTTTTCAATTTTTTTGCAGACAGCGATAGGCGGGTCACTGCCATTGCCAAAGAGGTCTTGTAGTAACCACACTCATCCGCATCTAATCTCACGTGCACTTTGTTCTCAGGTATTTGGATTGACGACGGTGATCTGGAATCAAAAGTAATTATTTATATTCAGGTCATCCAACGAACTAACTGAATATTAAGCACGGCGGACTGGAGTCTCACCGTCCCTAAAGGAACAACTCCCGCAGCCATAAACGCGTCCATGACGCAGTGGCTCACAGGCGCGAAGAGTCCTGGCCTCCTCATACTGGAACACGAGCTCTCGGCGCCATCCGTCGACTCGTTCATTGCCGCATATCCAGTGATGAAGCAAAACAAGTGGAATCTCGTATCTCTGGCGCAAATGCTCAGCGGCACGAGCGCATATCAGAGCACTCCGGGCGGCGATGGCGCTGTGACCAACTCTGTTGGTTCAAGTTCGTCTCCAACCGCGTCTTCAAAGGGTGCTGCCAATCCTTCGTTCGTTATCTTCCCTGTTCACATTAGTCACCGCTTAGTTAATCTTCTCTGAAGAAAGACAGCCGTTTTGGTGGGACCGGCCGTGGAACCCAGCACCGCCCCTCATGGTGCGAGCTCAGCTGAACCCAGCAGGAAAACTGTCCCTGCGATAGCTATTTGCCTGATGGTTACTCTGATCCTGTGCGCATAAGCGCATTTATATCCCGCCTATCTTCTGCACGGTCGTTACTGGTCTCAATATATTGTTACAAAATCCTCCTGATCTTGATTCCTTCCTCCTCCGCTCCGTTTTGATCATTACAATCTTACTCTGAGTCTCAAGCCTAGCCATTTGCGAATGAAATTATGATGTTTTTATGCGAATATGGGCGGTTAGACTCCTAACCAGTCTATAAACAGATTCCGAAAAAATGCGGCAAGCACTTTAACTACCGAAGTGCTCGCCACATATTTTAGCCAATTGGTTACAGAGTGGTAACGACCCCATCGAACATTGTGCGCGTCCATCTACGTGGGCCGTATTCCCGTATTGCTGTGTATTCAAATCTTGTAAGTCGCAATCGGACTCTCATTAAATTATGGAAGCCTGGACTCGACAAGATGTATCCTTTCTCGAGTTTCCATGCACATAAGAAGAATATTGTATTATAGTAATTGAATGGGAAGTGGATCCGACTTCAACATATGACAATGTTATTGAGAAACTCGCTTATGCACTTGTTACTCGTTCTTCTTCGAGAATGCGCTCAGTACGAAGTCTTGGCTGTGACCCCATCCTTGGCTGCCACCCACGACTCCCGCGCCTGGAGAGCACTGAACCATCTGCGGATCGGACAGTTAGACTACGGATGCGTCGAGTAGCAAAAAATAAGCTTACCCGGTGACGTTGGGGCCCTTGGTGCTCATGAGATCGCTGCCGGCCTTCTCCAACAGAATGCCGTACGGAAGGTGGAACAAGTCGGCGAGCGTCACTTCCTGTGGATATTGATAAGTGACGGCAAGGGTGGGGACAGCGAAGAAAAGTACATCTCCGGCAAGGTACTTTTGCTTCCCAAGAATGACCTCGTACGCGTCGAGTTTGGCAGAAAGCGTCTTCAAGTTCTCCTCAAGTTGGGCCTTGTTGGTCTCTAAGCCCATGAAGCTATAATCAGATCAGAGAGGGTCGGCAATTGGACATAAGCGACAGGCTTACGGTTTGAAAACGGCCTCGGAGACCGCCCTGTAGCAAAAGGGGTCGAAGTTCGAGTATTCATTGGATGCAGCCTGCTCGAAGATGGCCTTCCCCTTGAGGTCGGTGGGGACGAGCTTTGTACCTTGGTTGGCATACTTTTCCGAGATGTAGCGACAGATGGCGCGACTTTCGTAGAGAATGAAGCCGTCGTCATCCTACTCAGTACCTTCAGAATGTGACCGAAATGAAATAAGCAAAGGCAGCTCACGATGTATGGAACCTGCCCAAAGGGCTGGTGTGCCATGAACTCTTTGGACTTGTGTTCGTTCCGAGCCCAATCAATCTCAATAAATTCGAATGGGACCTTCTTTTCGATGAGGACAGTCGCTACACGCTTGGTACAGGTGGAGATTCGGGAGCCAAAAAAGCTTGAGGGTCATGGTGGTCAGGAAGAAGGAGGATCAAATGAGGATCAGGATTCGCTACTTATATCAGAATGACGGCTATCTAGTATCAATTTGAACTTTTACGGCAAAAGTTCGAGTGGGCTCAAACATAATCACATTTGCCAGAGAGTCCAGTAATAACCGGTCATGTCATTCCCGGGCTCGGGCGCTGAATGAGAAATAGATTTCGCAAGAACGGCCAGTCTACATATCGACCCACCAAGCATTCTTCTGGCAAGCACAAGAACAAATGGAGTTGTCAGACTCATGTGATTTTTTTGGATTCACTTACCAAGCCGATTCTGGTTCACTTACCAGGCTATGTATTATTCATTTTGAATCACTTACCAAGCCTATTCTTCACTTTGGCCCACTCCGAAACTTCGCGGTCGCTGCTACTTTAGGACGGGATATTGTTGCGTTCAATGGGAGGCAATACAAGTTATTGTTCGAATTCGCCTTCAAGAATTGCAAGACCTCAGAGAAAGAGCACAAATGTCAGACAGAAAGTCAGCAAAATAGGGCATCGGGGTTCGGTGCATAAAGTCGGGAATACGCTGTCTGGGGTGGAAAAATATCTCCAAGGGCGAGCGGAATCATGTTACCCAATTTGTTTGGCCCCTACTTTGCCACCATTACTCGTCGTAATATCTGTGTTGATATGTTCGAACTTCGGCGATCCTTCGGCCTAAAAGTATGCAGACGCACATATGCTACAGTAACCCGGCTTTCTCTCTCTCCGCAATCATCTGCTTTATGCTCGTGCCGTTATTGATAATGTCCTTCATCGTATCTTTCCATTCAGGATACGCCTCCTCGGACAGCTCCTCCTTCATAAGAACCACAGGCATCGTCCGGAAGAGCGCTGCGCGGTTCGGCTTCCCGTCTATCGGCGCTACCGAGATGACGAGGAGCGCCACACCCGCCTTCCCCCTCGCCTTCGCTTGCTGGTGCTTCTCGCGATACTCCTCCCGGAGCTCCGTTGCCGTTGCCACATCCCCGCCGAACAGCGTCGGCAGCGCAGCCCGGTCATACACAGTAATATCCACGCACTCAAACAGCTTCAATCTACTCGCCGGGCGCTCTTTCCGCTCCCGCAGCGCAAGGTGCACGAACTTCGTCTCCATGTTGGCTGGGTCGTCGTATACGGCCAGGCCTAGCTCCTTAATGAGCCAAATCGACATCTAGAAAGAAGATCCAAACCGTGAACGCAGATCCAGATGAACAGAAGCGGCCCCATGGCGGCGCGCCATGTATCAAAGTCTTCTGCAACCCCAGCGCCGATCTCGTTGTTCTCGACGAACGATTGCTCGCGCTTCGCGCGCGCAACTTCCGTGCGGCACCAAACCTTATGTTGCGGCCAGTCCGCGCGCTGGCACTCGGGGCTCTGCACTCGCCTGGTCACGGGGAGCATAGGACTCAAAAAGTCTTCTACGTACGCAATAATATTTCAACTGGCATTGGGAGCACCGACGCATAGTGGCGCCGCTCAGCTTGGAGTTTTTGCAGCTGAGCAGCCCACAGGTGTGCTCATTGAGCTGGTGGACGATGCTATTGGCAGGATACGAGGGCATGGGGGTTGAGTGGAATGAGGAGTGATGCCGTTAACTACATGTCATTAAAAAAAGGTACCCGCCGGAACATGCCGAGACAGGGGTACTTGTGGACGTCGATGCAGCATTCTTCAGAAATGTGTTTGAGAAGGTTTGAGATTCTAAACCGAGAAAGAGATCCGTTTGCAGATATTTATCGCAATTGGTTGAACCAATTTGGTTCACCCAACCATCTAAATTCAAGTCGCCTTTAGCTTGGATATTATTTCCTCTGGTATCGTGTCGATCTCAATTCCTCGAAAATTGGCATTTTTTCTGTTCGGGACCGACTGTTGAAGGCGCTAAGATGGCAAGTTCGGATCGGACTGAACGCGAGTAATGTTTCTGTTATATCAGTACGGAGTCAGAGCAGAGAGATACAGAGAGATAGACGGGTTCAGAGAAACTTTTAAATACGTCGTCAAGGCCGGCGCGCGTGCTCAAGCGACTCAGACCCGCTCTTGCGACGCGCCAACATCCTTGCGCGTCTCACCATACCGTCCGCGCTGCGCGCGCGCAAGTCGTCCATCTCGCTGAGACTGCGCGCGCCGCCCATCCTGCCCTTGGCCCGGAGCCTCTATGACACGCTCATCACGCTCCGGCCCCCGGTCGGCTCGATGAGACTCAAGCCGCGGCTGCCGCCCATTTTGTGCATAGCTAGGAGCGTCACGCTCATCGCGCTCCGCTTCCCGCTCGCCTCGACGAATCCCGCGCTCCCTTCCATTACTCGAGCAATCCCGCCGATACTCGGTGCTCTCCGTCTGCACTTCATACGGGGTGTATCTGCGCCTCGGCCCGTACACCGAGCGTCCACGTTCTCCCAGTTCATGGCTTCCAGACCGCCTCTCCCATTCGTCCCGCATCGCTGTGCGGTCCCCCGCGCCCCGATTTCCTCCATCATACCGCGCCCTAGCCTGACCACGCATATACGATGCGTCTCCGTACCTGTCCCACCGGTGTACGCGATTGAAGTATGTTGTAGGCGTGTTTTCAGGACGCCTCACAGATTCGGCGAGCGCGCGTCTGCGATCCGGCAACTGGACCGCGGGGGCTGTTATATTCCGCACCTCTCCGGTGTCCCAACGCGCCCACTTCGCAGGTTCGTACGGCGGCGTGGCCATTCGATAGGCGATAATGTCCAGGGGGTCTCGCAGCGTCTCTCGCGCGGACATGCGGTCCGCAGGATTGTCGTATGCGAAAAGCGAGTAAACCCCGGACAGAGGCCGCCTTTGTGTGCGCGGTTGGTATCGTGGGCTGGCAGGGGGCGAAGGCGGGATATTGGCGAGATGGGCATGTACCTTGGTGATATCGCGTAGTTCAAAGGACGTCCGACAGAGAGGGCAAGTGCGGCGCGCGAGGTGGTCCAAGCAACTGACAGATGACACATTAACGAATTGCGACAAAGATAGCGAGGCATGCCGCACTCTGCACAGAAAACATGGCCGCAAGGGATGGAGCACGGAGCCTTGTGGTCGGCTCCAAACTGCTCCAAGCATACATCGCATGCAGAACCAGGGCTAATGGACGGATGAGAGTAGGATTCGGCGTAGCTTTGCGGTGGCGAAGGCGAGTAGGGAGAGCTGTGCGAGCTCAGCGAGGACGTCGCGCCGTCAGGGTGCCAGTCCCTGGACAACGAGAGCATCCAGACGAGGATAGGACAGTCACTGGACGGGGCCTGAGGCTCACGGTGCTGAGCCTCATGTCCACCATAGAGATCGGATTTTTGTTGGTGGGTATTCCGCGCATAGTATTCCGTGCCGTCGAGGCGGCGGCGTGTAGGTCTGTTCGAGTTGACATCTCTACCCACTTCGTAGAAATTGCAGTCTGTGAAAGCTGCTCCGTGACTATTGTCGAAGAAAGGCATTATCGGTGAGCGGGGGCAACAAGGCGATGTGGGGAGGAAGAGCGGCTGCAATGGAGGAACGTGATGTCTCGGATCAACGAGCCGTATGTCGAGCTGTAGACAACACTGCCTGCATCGTTTATTAATTAATTGTAGAAAGAACCGGGCTCTCGAGTATGCGAACACCAGAAATTTGCATCTTAATTTCTGAGAGAGAGACGGGATCAGCCAAGTACTACTTAGTAATTATAATAGTATTACATAGCAACTTTTAATATTTCAAGACAGACAGATTTTATTGGAACAGCCACCGCTCCTGGTTTAGACGGCTCTGGGTTTTATAATTGAGGCATAACTTGTTTTTCAACATTCGAAACTCGCACACGTGATGGCTTGGAAATCCTGTGATCAAATTCATAGCAACCAAGCGAGTTTTTTTTTGTACGTGAGCGTATTCCGTGACCAGAATGAGACACAGCTGTTGTCTTCAAGCCTACATACAGGTGACACCACATTCCTTGTAGCACTCTTGAGTAAACCCCAACACCGAGAGGTAGATTATTTCCTTTCCCCGTAAAATTGCTTGCTGATTCATTCTTAAATTCAACTTTAAGCATGTAGTATTATTTCAATGAGTATTGTGGCCAAGCGCTGATATCTCTTCAGATTAGATTTAGGTTGACCTCGTTGAACTCTGAAAGTTCAATGACTCAATGAACTGCTTGGTAAGGCCCCTTTCACTTCCCCACATCTATTTACAAAATTATTTAGATACACGTATTGTCGATAAATGCGCGCGGAAACCCGATATGCAGCGCGCGCAAGTTCTGCTCACGAGAGAGAGAGAGAGAGAGAGAGAGAGGACGACACCGATTGGACACTGGGTGACACCGCACTGTTTCGACTCCACGCGCTGCAAGATTCTAATTCAGATGGGCCCGGTGGTCGGCCGGAGGCATCTGGTTCATTATTAATGTGCAATGTCGATGGATCCCTGCCTTCAATCATAACCTTTGCAGAATAGTTAAGAGTGTCAGAATTGTATTCGGTTTTAGACCAGTTGAGGGGTTTAAAAAGGCGAGTTGAAGGCGAGATCGTTTTTCCGACAATTTTAGATCTGCATTGTGCAACATGAACACTTCGAGGGCATACTATGAGGCGCAAAATCAAGCTATTACTCGCCATCTCGAACTTCGGCAATAATCCCTCTGCTCCTCGAACCCCGGTTCCTAACTTTGGGTAGTGGCCTGAATGAGTTCCGTTGCTTGTTTAGAGCGAGGTGTAATTGAGCATTTGAAAGGGCGCGGCAAGCTGGGACCAGCAGTCAACATGCCTCTCTTGGTCAATGAACTTGAACGACCGACTCACGAGGCTATGCCGGTATCAAACTCATATGTCGGCTCAATCACATTTCCATCGTCCCCGACGGCCTTGGTTATGTCGAAGGTGGACAATATGGACGCGATGGTGATCCACATCGACGACATTGCCATGTGTCTTCCCGGACAAACCCTAGCGAGGGGTCAGCCGAGACGAGCGGACTTCAGCCGCACTTACCTTCGACCAAAACCAAAAGCGAAATCCGGGGCCCGCACGTCGAGATTGGGCTCACTATCCAATAGGAAACGTTCCGGCTTGAACGCGTATGAATCTGGGTACAGGGCCTACGAATGATTAGAGCCCAGAAAAACACTGAAGGGCGACGCATCACCTCGTCGTGAGAAATGGCCCTAAAGGAAGCAAGTAAAGTGAGGCCCGAGTACATCCGAATGGAACCACATTCACCATGAGTTCCCGAGTACGATAGAACCCGCGGGAATCCGATAACCTCGATATACATCTTCAACTTGCGTAAAGTGAGGAAGCGCTACAGCAGATTAACGATGTTGATCGGACTCTATGCGAGTCGAAGACGAACCGAGCGGGACCCCAGTGTGCCAACGGAGAACTTCCTTGATGAGAGCGGACACGTATGGCGCGGATTTCTCGTCGTCGAAGTTGGGAAGACGGGTAAGGCCGGTGATGTCATCGATCTCCTTCTGCGCCCGACATTGGGACTCGGGATTCGCCAACATAGCCAGGAAAAAGGTTCCGAGAGCCGAGAGTGTCGTGTCGGACGCTGCAATGTACAAGGCCCCTGCGACGTTCTTTACAGCATCTTCTTTGTCCTTGTCCGCGTCCTGTCCCTGCAAGTGTTGGGATACGAAAGACGGTTGGGCGGTGCCAGTTGCCTGCGAAGGTTGGACTAGTCAATAACCAATGTGCAGAAGCGATACGGACGATTTTGCGTTGTGCCTCCGCAAAGGGCATGTTGACAGACGCGCGCGCCAATTTACTCCACTCCTTCGCCTGGATCTTGAATCCCGCTCCAGGGAACCAGTCAGGGACGTGCTTCAGCATGGGTATCGCATCCTGCAAGCGATTTCGGCCACTAATTGCCTCGAGAAGAGAAAAGAGACCCACGACGAGGAATTTTCCGGCAGATGTTCCAATCCCGATGGTTCTCACTGCTTCTTCGGCCAGGGCGATGTATGGATCGTTATTGGGCAGTACATCTATTCCATACGTGATGGACAAGATGCTTTCTCCGGTAATGCTTCGAAACGGTGAGTGTTGAGGAAAGGATGAATGATCGGGTGACGAACTGTCTCAAATGTTTCATGACATTATTGCCTCGGTCTTGGAGAAGACGTCGGAGAAGGTTATGGGCCACCCTTAGCTGTGTCGGACGGAGCCTGAGAGATGGTATTGGATCAAATGTAGCTTGAAATAGTTTCCGATGGGCACGCCTAAAAATGAGGTAAATAATGACCCCCATTATTGATTCTGTCAATGAGCACCAGACAGGACCTAAAATCAAAGGAATAATAAGTGCTGTACCGACACTGCTCGAGATTACTGAGGTAGTACCGTATTTCATAATAACTGAAGTGACCGTCAGTTGCTTCCCAAGGAAATACTTGAGAAACAAACCGAAAGCAAAACCCCAGCCCATCAACTCTTTGAACATAGGCATTCGTGGTCTTAAGAATCCGTAAGAAACAGATAGGATTATAATAGAAGCTCGATACCTGTCCGAGTATGTGGATGAGCGCTTCACGAGCAGCTCGTCCGTCGCCTCCGCCGAGCACAAGACAATAATGGACGTCCCAACAACATTCAAGTGGATAATATCGGAATCTAAGAGCCGCCGTGGTGACGGATACGAAGGTGAGGTTGATGAATGACGAACCATATGTCTTGCTCCACTCCAAGTACTTTTTCCACTGAAAGGTCGTCGGAACGTCAAACATGTTCCCCACAATAGGCCACCTGTACGGTCCCGGCGGTAGGGGCGGCCGAGGAGGAACATATCGAATATAGATGATGAAGAGGAGACACGCCGCAGCGCCTATTGTGCTGAAAAGCGTCAGAAAGGCCATTGGGAGGAAGCACGCAGGGGTTAGCATCTTTATATGTACGGTAAATGTACATAATCTTGCCCGACGCGCAGCAGTGGGCCCAGTGCATGAGTCAAATCCGCACTCACAACGCGTTTTCAGGTCCAAATTAAAAGGTGGGGTTCCGTCCTCAAATGGGATCTCCGAGGCCAAACCGTTGCTAGGAAGTTCTCTGGTGCGCCCGAAGGACAGAGAAAAAAAGGTGAAGAGCGCTTCCAGCTGCGATTGGTTGACCGGCACCGACCCTGTTTGCGCCAGAGTAGGTAATAAAGTGCAAGAAGCCGCCACATCGGATGGTATCGCGAACAGGGCTTCTGAATCCCGACTTCGCCGGAAGAAAACGTCGTAAGTATTTAGAAAACAGGATGGATATAATCGTTGAATGATGGCAGTCGGCCTCACTTTCTGCCCATTTTTTTCGCTTGTGAAACAATCAGAACTAGGCCAAGATACGCAATCAAAAGATGCTCATACGAGTTAGGATGACGATACTGCTCGATGCATCTGCCTCGTGGAAGTCGGGGTCAAGGTGAACGCAGGAATCGAAGTACTCCATATGCATTTGTACGCTGAGGTTCATGCCACCCGGGTCCTCGAACGTCTTCCTATTAACAAGGCGACGCAGGGTCACTATTATAAAAGAGAACCTCGTGGACTGACAGCGCTACACACAAGAGCGACAGGAGCAACGTCGTACCGCTCCCACATGAAATCCACAAGGGGCCAGATGTCTTGCCATGGAATTTGAGGATTAATTGCCGATTGGGACTCCGCGGTAATTCAACGCCCAACACTCAGGCCCTCACTGCATTCGCAAGCTAAGTCGAGAAGTGTTGTGGAGGGTTGAACAGCCTTTGGCGGAGACGACAGAGCAAGGTCGAGCATCGGCACAGAAAGAGATACGGCGTAGAAGAAACGAGCGCAGTCCATGGTAAGGAGAGTTTGCCATCAGTGCGCAAACAGCAACACCGCCCGGAATCCCAATTGGGGCTATAGCCCCTATCACAAGTTGCGCAGGGAATTCAAGGAAACTCAAAAACGCTGCATGTATAGTACAAAAAGGTATGAGATATCCTAGGGCATAGGGCTAGACATCTGTTCTAGGATTCACCAAGTGAGCCCTAACTGCGAAAGTTTGTACCGTTCGATTGACAAATGCCACGCGCTGGAGATTTTATGAGAAACGACGTTAATCCTCAGCACCAGGACTCACATAAATCCATATTCCAAGGTCTTCCATGCGCCAAGCACTTCTGAGCTCCCCGAAAGAGTCTCAGATATACGGCGATGAAGTTCGCCCACTTCTCGTACCATTTCAAGGAGAATCTGTTTCGGGGGTTTGCATGACACTCTGGCACGAATTTGCACGTAGTTCATTGTATCGCCTTCGAGTTCCTCCTTATAGAACCTGGTGACCGATAATGAGAATATGTGTAGAGGGGAGCAAAAGAAACCTACGAGAGAATGTCATTGACAAGACATAAGTAATCGTCAATGTCCGGGACAGCCTGGATATAGGCGGAGAGATTACGGTGCGCGGTGCGTGGAAAGGCAGCGTAGGAGAATCCTGGGGCCACCCCACTCTTCGCACGTAAATATTTGGGCCAGCTGGACGCGGCGGACCGGACGTTCATGTCAATAATTTCGGGTCTTTCTTCAAGAACGGTTCCGCTCATGAATTCCATGACCGCCCCAACCATGCAGTTTGCAGAGATTGGGTCCCAGTGGTCATATAACCGAGAGAGAATTACTGGCAGATGATTAAGCGGAGATCCCGGGACATTCTGCTGGACACCTCCAAGCAGAAGAGATCGTTGGAAGTCTTCGAGGACTGACCGGGACGCGATATCGTCGATGTAGAAGAAAAACCTGACTATAAGTGAGATTTATGCATATGATGGAACATTAGTCAACTGACCATGCATACATCGAAAATGCACGCTTGACTTCGAGTGAATGCTTGTGATAAAAAAACTAGAAATACATTAGGATAGACTCAGAAGGTGTCAACCGCGTTCGTACCTCAACAACAGAAACCGCCTTACATGAAATGGCTTGAAACAGTCCGCCTCCCTCGCCATCATCGGCATTCCATGATTCAACTTCTTCATTCACATAAGAGAGAAGGGCGTCGGACGAGCTGCCTGTATCCATCAGCTGTCGGGGAGACTCATAGAAAACTGCATTCAAGAGCGATTGAATGATGTCCCCAAGAATTAATTTCTGGCCGTCCGTTACTTCCTGTGTTATATAAGTAGCTATCGAGTGTTCACGATAGTCGTAATGTAACGCACCGGTTCTATGGTAATGGTCATGTTTAAGGCAGATGTCCGCTGTTGCGTCGAGTTGCGGAATATGCACTTCTGCTGAAAACACAGCCGTATTTCAGAGGAAGCTTTGAGTTCCTGGTCTTGAGTATGAGCTGCACCATGTATGCAAAAGATGGGTCTCGATGCCGCGTATATATACACGCACGCGCGTGCAAGTTCGAAATAGCGAATCGAATAGCCTATCAGTTTCAAAACGTTAAACTAGGTGCTTAACTAAAGTTGACCGGCGGCACTCGTGAGGACCACGCCAGCCCCCTCAGTGGCTACTGGGATGGGGACACGCAATCGTTTTGACGCATTTAGATATGTGATTCCATTGAGGAGAGTCGTAATCTGTATTGTTAGTTCAAATCCCTACCCGAAAACACGAGCCCAATCAGCCAACTCAATATCCGGGACTGTGGATGTTTGGGTAATTCCCAATTAAAGTCTGGTTGCATTGCTGTAGCGTATAAAAAAGGAGATCAATTCGCCTGCAAAAATAAGAGAGCACTAGATCCACAAGGTCTAATATGCACCCCTATCGTTCAATGGCCGCACTCATAATTTCTTCGGTACGTTCCATAAATCACCGGAGGAGAAAACGCCGACCTGATCAATTCGTGAAGCTGGTGTGAGGTAAAAGGTACCTACTGAACAAATATTGATCGGGCAGTGTCCACGGCCATGCGCCAGAAGTATGGCGGTGACCGAAGAGGAAATCTTTGAAAGGAAGCGAAGTGGAGATGTATCTGCACACTATATGGGCTGCTTAAGCAACTCTTTCGGCTGTTTAGGGAAATTAGACACCGTGCATACAGCACTGCCGAAGACGACCGCCAGGTTGAAACTCGGCGGTCGGTCCGAGAATCCGAATCCCGGATTGAAATTTGGCGACTTGTGCGCCGTTCAGAGTCTGTGGTTAGGTATAGCATTGGCCATCCGAAATTTTGAAAAATGACCGTAAGCACAATGGTCGTTGCACATTTATTTGACTTCCCCACAAAAACAATGAACTTATTCAACTGCAACCGGGATACTCAGGATCGTTGACTCTCGGGAGACAAATTTTCTTCTGATATCGATATCACTATTTCGGCTACTTTTGCAGCACCCATTTCTCTTTCATCAGAATGAACAACACAACCATTCAAAAAATCTCTGGCTAATTATGCGGTGAATTTTGGCTCAAAAAAAAAAGGACACCACTGAAAAGATTAATTCGGCCAATTCTGGTGACTGTCCCGGAGGCACTGGGGCTGGTAAAAGTAGACAAAGTGATATGGATTGGATCAAAACCTCGAAACGGGATACATTAGAAACATGTATTGGATATACATACAGTACGGCCTGAACATATGTGAGGGCAAGCCTAAAAATCTTCATAGAATCTGGTGCACGATGGAATTGTCAATCCGAAGCCGCGAAATCCTCCACATTGTCCGCCGACAGCGTCGCATGCTCTTTCTTCCTGGGATACAGGTCAACGATGTCTCCGTCTCTCCCTGGTCTAACCTTGAAATATCCTGTTCAAAGCAGGAATTAGTAAGGCCGAACAAGTGACCGTGTAACACACATGCGTTTGCTATGGTAGAACCAGTGGATTGATCCCGATATCCAGTACTCGAGGCCCTTTATGTACAGTAGTACATCCGTGTCGGGGTCGTATGAAGCAAGAGCTCTCTTCAGTGTCTGGAACTCCTCGATGCGAGTTTGCACCATGCTGGCAACAAAGTCTATCGCCTCCTGCAATGTCAGATTATTCTCGACCAATGCGCAATACACAATGTTCTGCGTGTCTCCGTGGGATTGTTCGTTCTGTACCCGGTCAGAATATTGGCCCTTTAACTTTGAGGGGCTCACATTGAACGAGCACAGGTCCTCGAAGCCAAGGCACATTAGTCCACCGGGAAGATAACGTTACAAAGAATATTCACATTGTTCCAGGCACATATGTCCATTGCGGCTTCAACGACAGAGGCCAATCTCATCTCATCGTGGACGGCATCAGGGATATTGAGGTCCATAGCGTATTCGACGAAGGCTAGGGCCATGAGATGGAGAAAGTGGTGAAAGTCAGCGCACTGACCGAAAAGCAACTTCACCGCACTGGTATCGCGGCGCAGGATAATAAATTCGTCGACAGTGGGGAGACCGCCGTCGATCCTATACATTGTTTGTGAAACAGATGCCTGCGTATACTGCTCGCATGCCGCGGAAAAGCTGTCAGAAGCAGGTCAGTACCGTGCGTACTTGGGGAGATACACCGACTCACCGTCTGCAGCAACTCTCGTTTGCATTAGATCTAATTCTCTTGTAAATACTGTGCAACGATCATGATCAGGGACAAGAAACCGAAAGATGAACTTTTAGTTACTCTTTGAGCATCCTTGCGAACCGAAACTTGGGTTCCGGGCCATCTGGATCTCTGAGAACCTGGATGCTGATATCCGCGCTGAGCTTGGCCCCCTCTTGATCAAGGTCACTCTCATCTGCCATGTCGTCATACTCATACCATTGTCAGCCAAAAAGAAAATGCAAGAAGATCGGCCGGCGTACTGCGAACAACCAGAGGTTCAAGGCAATACAGGTCTCGAGGTGTGCTTGACTTTGCGTCTCGGGATAGACCCAGGCGCAAAGGAGGCCATATTCTTGAGCAAGATACTCATCGCGCTTCGCTCCCCTGTAAACATTATAGCTGCGAAGGCAAAGTTGGCGGATGTGAAGCTGGATGTTAAATGAAAAGCGCCTACCTATCAAACCAGGCATACATCGCCTTCTCCGCTGCCTCGTGATGAGGGTTCGTCTTGAGTTCGAAAGCCGAGACAGCGTCTAGAAGTCTAGGCAATTGGAACTGAGTGGGAAGAGAGTCCATTGGGTTATTGAGTGTAGACAACACTCACTTGGCTCTGGTATTTAAACACTCCAGAGCCTCCGTCGTCGCCAAAAATGCTTAGCCTTACCTCGTCCAAAGTAGGACTTGGACAGTTAAACTACCTAGAGGGATGACGATTTAGAATGGGAACAGTAGAGCAATTGCCAAATAGGAATTAAGCAGTAGATGGTAGAGGTATGCCCTGAACGGTCTCAGGAAGTAAGTTGAGTACCGTTCGAAGTAAGGCCGCAGCAGGTTCATATCAGAGTTAGAGTACTAGGCACTCGGGAAAGCGTCGGGACGTTGCAAATAGGCAAGTAAACACCAAATGAGACACGAGATTTAACGAAAAATATTGAAGGTGCGCAAAGCGCAGATTCGAGTAGAGCCACTCCGAAACAGGGCCAGCAACAGCAGAGCTACATCGTGTCAGAGATAGCATTCGGAGGCCTTATATCCGATCCTCAAACACATTGTATTGGCGGGCGACCGATATGGATGTGATGGAGGGAAGAGAGTGGCATCAGATCGGCGACAATAGAGCCAAAGCTCCTGTTGCCAAACATCGACACATTTACCCATCCTCCTCCCATCCTCCATTTACCCGCCGCACTTGCTGGTGTCTCCTGCTTGTTTCTCGCTAACCATACCCCCTTGACGCACGAATCACCTTGGGCACATCAAATTGGCCTAAGCTGAAAAAGGCCAAAGTCTTACTAGTATCCTTGTCTACCCGAGCTAGTACATCAGTACGGCCTATTTCGATACACGCAATGCTTCTTCATTGGCTTCGATTTGTCGCTCTTCCTCGATTCAACCCTGACCCTGCTACCACTGGCGGTACTTTCAATTGATTAAATTTAATACTCTTCCACTAGGGTCTCCGTTCAAGTAGTTGCATTGTTCTTCTAACCCAATTCGCACAGCTAAATACGTCGTCGTTCTGCTTTAATTTCCCTCCTCGTATGTGGCTCATATCAGATTGTATAATCCGAGTATGGGGACGGTTCCGAGCTCGCTTCAACAGTTCCCCACGGCTTGCACAGATCGCCGGCACTTTGTTCATTTCAAGTGGCCGATTGATGTACTGACTCTGGTTGACGCACGCTCATCGCCAACTGATAGTGGGGACGTCCGAACTTTGATTCACCCCATCAGTGTCTCAGCTGCCTTTCATGACTGATGTTATCATCGCGCTCCTGAACAATGCTGACTCCCCCACCGACTCTAATTAGCCATTCGTAATCGCCCCGACATCCAAGACTGATCCGTGTCTCTTATTGCCCGCTTGCATCGCATACAGAGGCGCGACCGGTATATTCCGCTGCTGAACTCAGCAACCAGTCCCCCAATCTCGCTACCAGTACCTCAGAAATGAATCAGGCAGGCGAATTCTGCTCTGTACGGACTTCGTGGACTGATAGCCATGAAACTAGGTACAAATTACATTGTTAGCTAGTTTATAACAGAGATAGATCCACTGGAAGCAGTGTTCCCTGAACTATAAGAGTCAACACTCATCGGCACAATAGCCAGGTCGAAACTGCAGGGCAATTATAGGAGCCCTTTTCGACAGTGTATCGTTGATTATTTTTATTTTTAGTTTCCGCCAAGATCTGTTTCTATACTAGGTTTCCTTTCGGACCGGGCAAGACAAATTCTCTGCCGTCGTACTCGCGGCTCAATATATTTCAACAGCTGGTAGAGCCTTTATTAATATCCACTGCGTTCACTGGGTTCCTAAACCCCGAATTTGCTAGACAGCATAGACTAACGTAGATTTAACATAAGCAGAGCTAGACGCACCTAGTCAGCCAGGCCTAGATCCGTCCATGTCTGGCTATAACTGTCTATGCCGTCTCACGAGTTCTACATTTAACACGCTGAACGTATTGCACTCAATGCATATTGAAGTGCGTTAAATTAGGACATCTCCCAACATCCACGGATGAGCTGCAATTGATTTTCGCGATACAGACGGACACGGAAGGCTAAAACTTATGCAGTCCCTCACGAATACTGTCTCTTGCGAGTCTCTCCGACGGATGATGGATGCCGGCGGCTCGGTCGACGTTCTCACATCCAGGGTATGGCTACGGGGGTAGACGAGGGTGTAGACACGGACCTATGTGTAAATGGGCCTAATCATGTAGACACAGTATGTCTACGCATGGTCTACCCTATCCAAGCTGTGTCTATCTGGGACTACCTTGGAGGGGGCCGAGCCCCCTGGAAAAAAAAACCGACCCCAGGTAATAGATCTTTCGCGAATCAGCGGCCCCTTGCCCAGGTACCACTTTGGTAAACCCAGGGTAGACCCAGGTACATCAAGTTGGAGAACCATCTGTGAATTTCTGTTTACATTGGTAGGCTTGTAACGGTATTTGCCAAGTATTTATGCAATGATTCTCAGCCTAGATTTCGTTTAGATTCTGATGTGGGCCATAATTGTCGAAGTTGTGACATGTTTGGCTCCCTGATGCGGCGCGCCAGCCGTGTGGGACACGCTCTGCCTACCCAGTGTAATTCAATATCCGTACATAGACGGATATCGAATTGTTACATTGTATTCATATATTATGTGTCGACATGGGTCTACATGGGTCTACATGGCGCAGACCAATGTAGTCACGCCTGTGACTACTTGTGACTACCTTGATTGCAAACGTAGACATATATTCGTAAGGCCCTCTGGGCATCCCTAGTACCTGGGAAACAACGAAGGCATCCTTGCACAGTACTGAACCAAAGAGGAAGATACGAAAATGATTGCGGTGTCCGAGTCTTTAATTTTTAACCAGAATCGTGAATATGGACGCTTGGATTTTTTGCGGAGAAGAGCACATTGAGACCGTGCGGATTTCCCGAAAACACTTGATTTGACATAAATATCGGGATCGTTCTACTGAGGAACCCAAGTTTCCCAGAGGAATCCCTCGAAAGGGGTTCCCATGAGTGATGCCAGCGGCAGCTCACATCAGAGGCCGCGGTTGTCATATAAAGCTGGGCGATAAAATTCCTGATCATGAATGTACTTGGATGAATGGTTTACTGTATATAAGCTTTTCAGAATTTTCGCGCAAGAATTAATTCTGGAAAAATGAGCCAGGCAATATTTCAATCATGCAATTGAGAGTGGGTGACTTTCCATAACGATGTGGTACCTTTGTCGGATTTGAATCTCACTAGGTTGCATCCTAAAATCAAACCCCAAGTCAATGTTGGCCAATCATCATACTTCCGCGACCAAAATTGCTGTGTTAGACTCCATATCAATTTTTGGCCGTGCGCATCCGACGGATCTCAATTTCGATGAGGGGTACAAACTTACCAGGATGCGTGGTAGTACGTGCATTCAAAAACACTGCCTTAAGGCCTGGTTAACCGGTCGCTGACCAGGAATTTATAATGCCTAGCTGAGATCCGAGTCTCAGTGAGCGATTCCTCAATCGAGTTTTGTGACCGGACGTGCAGGTGAGTACGCTATGTCGGGAACAGTACAGAATTGTGTGAAATGCACTTTCTGGTTTCAGCTGATCGCTACTGCTCTGGATCAACCGACCGATTAGCAATTCATAAGGCCCTCCGGGCATCCCTGGTACCTGGAGAAAAAACCTGCACCAGGACCAATACTCATATTGAGCAGTATCAAAGTGATAGTTTATAGAACTAAAGACTTGCTAAAGACAGAAATTTTCATATGTCCATGCAGGAGACACGAAACACAAGTTTCACAGTCATTGTGTACATTTGGACTACCAAGAAAGTGAATGAATACAATATGTGCGATCCAGCGATGAGGATTTATGAAAGTATGCTGTGGAAGCTGAGCAGCAATGTGGAGATGATGGAACCGACGGTTTATTAGTACGCTCCAAGTATTCAAATGAAAATTGGTGAAGGCAGCAAGGATGCAGTCTGGAAGATTTACTTCCTGTTAGTCATTCCAAAGGCCTCCAAGAACTCCACCGTACATGAACTAACGAGAGGGAGGCTTTTGAGTGTTCAAGCGGTGAAGAATTGCTGCAAAGTGTTAGCAACATCTCGAAAGAAATGGAGATTGTGTGGGCGACACACTCCGAGCCCTGTTCAGCTTGAAAGTTTGTCAATGCCACGATGGAGCACCTTGAGTTTCATCCAGCCGCTCTAAATAAGAGATGATTTGGACTGGGTAAAGGAATACCGTCTCTAGCACAAATCCAGCCTAAACGGAGGGGCAGACTGAACCACGGATTTTCGGGCACTTCACGGCGACGTCTGACGGAATGCGCAGCCGTAGTAGAATGGTGTGAGCATAGAATAGAGCATAATAGACTGGAGGTGAGGGAAGGAAGCCGAGCCGCCGATATGCTGGCCCGGTCGAATACTTTTTTTGAGTGATGTCTCCCGGAATCTAAATCAATTTTGTATCCAGTCATCCTTAAGCCTGGTGCGGCGGCGTGCCCCAGTTCCGGAATTTTGGCAGGGCCGGCAAGACCGGCGCAGCATTTATTTAGTCAGAGCAAAGCCAGTCTCTGGTTGGCAGCAGTAAAATAATTGTAGTTTGACAGAAAGTACCCCAGAACGAAGTAGTGCAGACATTAAGCTCGAAGCAAACATGGTGGTGGGGAGAAGAGCAGGAACGGAGAATGGCAAGAAGGCGCATCAAGGCATCACGGGATCTCCGAGTCCCAGTTCAACTTCGCTAGCTAGCTAAGTTCGGTGCGGGGGAGGTAGCAGCATTAAACAGCCTGAATGTAAATATGAACCCCCATATTTCTTGGATTAATTTGTGATATTAGTCCAAGTACTGGATCATGCGCCTGCGTAATGTACTGCTGAAAGTGGCATTTTTTTTGGTGGCTGCTTCAATCCCAGCCAACAAAAAAATGTGAGCTTGAGGACTTCGTATTCGGTCAGATGTAGTTCACGGGCTTCCGATAAGCCATTTCTCGAAGCTTAATCGTGCTTCTGAGTGTGTACATGCCCGAGCAAGTTTCCAATGCTTTGCCATCCAGACTCAAGAAATTCAACATATGCACTTTCCGGGCTAAGAAAAAGAAAGAGTACACGAATTCAGTGTCTGGAGAACCACGCGCCCAGTGGAGGCATCACCGTGGTAGTTCTAAATCCGGGCTCTGACTCGTGTCAGAAAGAGCAGAAAGTTTAAATTTTACATTTCCGATTCCACTGCTCCCGATATATGTATTTCTTTTTTTAAGTTCCACTGAATTTTGAAGCGCTTGCCATATTTTTCGGTCATTGTTTGCAGCCTGGTTACAAGTGTACCACAATTGGAACCTGTCCACTCAAGGATTGAATATCAGAGTAAATGCAGCTGCCAACCTTTTTGGAAAATTTCCAAAGAATGAGAATGCGGAGGAAAGCAATAAAGAACTCTCTCAGACCGCACAACCATATTTATTCTGACCCAGAACAAAGTTACGTGCAGGACCACGCACGCCACTAATATGTTCGGTATAATGTGAAATGGAATCAATTATGTGATTATTTGAAGCGGTCCCACTCCCCAGCCTGTAGAAAGCATTTTGTGGTCTAGCAGACTCAGTGGATGCTCGCATTCTGTGATATACCGAGTAGACCCCGTGTCTGATATACAACAGTGGTTCTCATCACTGATGGTCAATTGCTTAGTCCAAGTTGAAATAACCCGGTGCCGCTTCTCAAGAGGCTGTCAAAATTTACAACTTGATAAGGCAAACGGATATTCTTTAACGCAACCCACGCTCAGGAATAAGACTCACAAGAGATGTTACTACCGCGGAATATATTTCCTGGGCAGGAATGCACTGAGGCAACATTAGCCAAACTAATTTGAAATGGGGCCAGGAAGTGGCAATGAATCAATTACTTAGATTGCCAACCTTCAAGAACTAACTGGTGTATACGAATATGTCGAAATATGGGCGTGGTGAATGTCCGTAGGTTACGGAGCGCTCGTAATCCACAATCACGGCACCGAACTTGGCAAATGCTGCTCTTTCTGACACCGAGGAGCTTCGAAAAATGAGTTACCAAGGGTCTGGCCACGAATATGACAATGGGTGCGTTATGTGCAGCACGGGGGGGTCGCAGGTACGGTATCAACCTCGAGTGGAACGGTGTTTACGAGCAACCAATATAAGACAACAAAACATCGAGACAACTACATCAGAACCATCATGGGAATTGCCAGCCTACCCAAATAGCAACCCGTCTTTAGCCGTTAAATGTCCGGTTTGATACGGTAACCACAAGTGGTGCGAAATCACAAATTTCGACTTTTTGATTTCAGACCTGGTAACCTACATCGGTACCAGGAATGCCACGTGCACCTACTATACAGCGTACAGATGTGCAAGAAATCGACTTTCACGTTTCAGACGGTCGCCCTACCATATCATTTCCGATACCCGTCATCATGTGCACTTACCATAAAAGGGCGGTACACATTTGCAAGAAATCTACTTTTTACGTTCAGACCTGGAACCTAAGTCGGTACCAGGAACATACGTCGATCCCTTGTCTACCGGGGGTAGATCAATGTAGATCAGTGTAGACTCACGTAGCCTACCCTGCGACTATATACGGCCTCAACGCAGTGATTCTCTGGTTAAAAGGCGGAGAATGCCCCGAGGCCGCGACATCGTTCTGTCCATCGACAGAGTCACTACATCCCTCTGTACACCGAATCCATAGCATTTCCATTATGGGACAAGCAACGCCGTCTCACAAAGCTTCGCATCCTGGATTGTTCGAGGTGCGTTTTGCACCCGGCGAGTTCATGTCGTCGCTGCACGCTTCACGGGTACTTTCAATAACGTGACTCAGTAATGCAGCTAATGTAACAACGCTTTCCTAGGATTTCGCTGAGCACGAAAAAATCTGCCAGATCGCCGGTCGCACCCAGCCGCACGCGCACATCTTTCCAATGTTGGTCTTACGAACACCTTGAATTTAATACCGATGTCGTTTTCGGTATGCGATCATTCGCTGGTTCGTCGTTCGCCCCCACTCCTGACCCACCCGCTCGTCGCTCAGCTAATCATTCCTGCGCTCCCAACACCGCCCTCAACATATCCTCCCCTGTCCGAGATGAGTGGTGCCTACTCGCCCTGCGAGACATCCGGCGAGGCGAGGAGATCACCTGGTTTTATCCTAGCACCGAGTGGGACGCGTGGCGCGGTGGGTTTGCGTGCCAGTGTTGCAACAAAGTGACTATTACTGTGTCTATTTGTTTGTGGACGCGGCTAATCATAATTATATTTCCCAGGAGTGCATCAAAGTTTTTTGCGACTCGAAGGAGATAGAGTTTGGATCCCTCTCCCAAAATCCTCTCAAGCAGCCGCACATTCTTGATCTCGCGGGAAAACGCGATAAAGCAAAGGAAGTCGCTAACAGGGGCGCGTAGTTGCAAGAAGACGTTTTGTTTTAGTTCTAGTACTTAGACTGCCGCGGAACTTGATGAACCGTGGCCTCCGAAATTGATCCGATTCATCCCGATGCATGGCGATGCCACCAAACACAACCCCACAACTTTGCACTTTTAATCTCGACTCTGAACGACCAAGATGTGTGTTACATCCAAATATGCTAACAGGCGTGCCTTGTTCAACGCAAACGAAGCTCTGCCTGAGCGAGGAAGGAAGGGACAAGATTCTCCGAGCCTTTGAAGATGCTCAAGAGATGCTTGCAGCTCATCGAAAGTGGCTGACAAGGTGGCTGACGGCCAGTTTGCGCTTCTTGTGTCTCTTTCTCCCTACCCACCACCATGAAATCTGTCGCAGTACTCGCCCTCCTCCCGCTCGCCCTCGCCTTCCCCTCGTTCTCCTCCCCTGTCCCAGCCCTACTACTGGCGAACACCCCCTCTTTGACTGACAAGCCGATACCTGGAGCGCTCATCGACGTCAGCGGAAACCACAAATGGGTCCCCCCGGATCTGCAAGCAGGCGACATGAGAGGAGTCTGCCCCGGCCTCAACGCTCTCGCCAACCACAACTACCTCCCGCATAATGGCATGATAACATACGTTCAAGGTGTCTCAGTCACAGAAGACAGTAAGGAAACTCCCGTCGCCCCGTTCTTCAATGACTTATCGTGTCGCATCCATAGTATGGGGTTTCGGACGCGATATCGGCTCTTCTGGTATGAATGCAGGGATGGCCTACGGCGGCAACGGAACGCACCTTTCGATTGGCGGACCAGCATTCGGCAACAGTGCTCGGGGTGCTCTAATTCCTGGTTCGTCATGTGCTCTCCCCGCCCTCCATAAAGCTGTTGCTGACGGCCTCGCAGATACAGGCGGGCTGGCGGGCAGCCACAATCAATTCGAAGGCGACTCGTCTCCTACCAGAAACGATCGTTATTTAGGCCGGTACGTGCACGCTGCCATTCCATGGCTTTTCTGTTGACCATCGTCCCACGCAGTGGCGACAATTTTCGCTCTCAGCCACAATTCTTCAAACAACTCATCGACTCATACGATGGTTCCGATATTATTGGTTGGGTTCTTCGCCACAAGATTCGCCGCTGGAAGCACTCTGTCAGCACCAATCCCTACTTCTATCTAAGCCCCGTCACAATGGTAAGGAATATCGCGCCTACAATCCCGGGCCTCCTCACTTATTTCGCTTGTTTCGACAGGTGATAACGATCCTCGTGTACTGCTTCATTGGCAACGTCCTACCAAACGGGGGCGACTTCTTCGACGAGGAGGGTCTGCGAGCGCTCTTCGCTTATATCCCCGACGCCAACGGCACGCTCCACTACCACCCCGGCTTTGAGCGCATCCCCGAGAACTGGCACCGCCGCCTGCAGGACTTCACGCACATCGACGCTGCCCCGCAGTTCGAGCGCCTTGCATGCATGTTCCCCAGCGCCCTGCTTCCCGGCGGCAACACAGGCACGGTCAATTCTTTCTTGCCGATGGACCTCTCCAACCTGACGAACGGCGTCTACACGAACGACAGTTTGTTCAAGGGCAACAATCTCCGCTGCTTTGTCTTCCAGGTGCTGCTGCAGGCGTTTCCGGGGCCGGAGGGCGGGTCGATTCAGAACTCACTTGTGAAGTGGATGTGTCCACAGCTGGGGAAGCTGAGGGAAGAGATGTACGAGGCGTACCCGGGGTACAGGAAGAGGACGTGATTGGGGAACGTCGACGTGTGGGGGCTTCTTGTATTCATATTTCTCTCTTTCGCTTGTATCTCTTGGCATGTATTATGAATCTGACTGCGTGGCCTTTCGTTGAACACCTTAGGTTTCGGAACCAGCTGTAAATCTCGCAGTCCCATTTCTTCCGCTGAAGTTTTACTCACGAGATGGAGGAGGCAGTGGATGCCATACGGTGGTAGAACGGTTGAGTTACCCCGGGCAAGGCTAAATGAATCCGATCAACGGCAGCTACCAACTTTTCAATCGAACTCGCGTTTAAATCAAAACTTCCTGTCTTCCCTGATGTTCATCGAAAAGCTCTTGCGTTTCTGGTGGCCCTCTTCAATCCAGCCATCCAACAGGGAGGCGGTGAAAGTCTGATCGACTGTAAATAATTTCAGCGATTTACAGGATCATGAAGACGCCTTTTTGGCATGCCGGTTACTGATTCAAACCGTATTTTTCTTGAGCCCATAACTTATAAAATAAACGTCCTCTCCAGACCAGATTTGGACCAGATAGCCGGTCAAACGATGCCCTCATGACCGAAGTGCTGGATTGATCCGAACAACGGAGAACAGATCCAAAAGGGGGTCGGCGATCAGCAGTGCAAAACGATCATTTTAGATCCACGCATCTTCTCCGGCGCTTCCAGAGCCACTCGCGAGCCACCTTCAGAATCACAACTGATTTCTCAATGGTGCGGCCCAGCTCGGGTTTCTTGCGACGTATCTTGATGCCAGCAGATACATAAATACGGAGCCGGGCCCTGAACGGAGACCGCCGCATCGCGCCGTGTTTCAGAGTATCCGTCAACACTCTGATCATCAGCACACTAGCGGAGATTCAGCAAGCCTTCCCACTCTCGACCACCGACCACCAGCATCCTCTGGCTATGACCGTTCACCGATCGTCTAGTACAACATCGCTGTCACGATATGCCACGGCCAAATCCCCTGGGGTAGACCCATACAACGGCAGCCGCTCTCGAGAATTTTGCAATTCCTTTTGGGGGCAAGACGATGATGGAGTCAATGTCTTATTCGCGCGGATGCGGGGCGCCGCTCGCGCGACAGAGGACCTGCGCAACTTCTGGAAAGAACGGTGAGTAGCTAACGATGAGTTGAGCTAGCATTTACAGACGCGCCAGAGCTGCCATCGAGGAGGAGTACGCCACCCGGCTCGCTGCGCTCGGAAAAGCGTCGCTGGGAAGAGACGAGATTGGGTTCGTCTCGATGGCTTCCCCAGGTTGCATGTGAACTCATTGTCCCGGTACCTAGTGAAATGCGCAATTCATTCGACACGCTTCGCTTCGAAACCGAAAAGCAGGCCGCGTCTCACCTCCAGTTTGCCTCTCAGATCCGTTCGGAACTGGCAACCCCGATCACGACACTGCTCAAGAAGCAAATCGACCATCACACAACCGTGCAAATACCCCTCGAAAAGAGATTCAAGGCGCGGCAGACACAGAAGTCAGACGTTTTCAAAGCGCAGGAGAAGTACGAAAATGACTACCTCCGTATCGCCTCCTACACGCAGCAAATTTCAACCAACGACGGGCCCGACATGGACCGACTGCAGGCAAAGCTGCGGAGGGCCCAGCAGGCGATTCACGTGAACGAGAGGGATTTTTCCAATTTCAACGAGACAGTTTTGGAAACGGCGGCGGCATGGGAAACTGACTGGAAGGACTTCTGCGATGCGTGCCAGGATTTCGAAGAGGCACGGCTGGAGCTCATGAACAACATCATATTTACGTATGCCAACGATGTCTCGACCCTGTGCGTGTCGGACGATCAGGTACGTGCAATCTATATTTTTGAAATTATTCCGACACCCGATTTTCTCCAGTCATGCGAGCGCATACGCACGGCGTTGGATCAAATGGACGCAGCCAGGGATGTCAAATATTTCGTCGAGGAATATGGGACGGGGAACTCGATCCCTGAGCCTGCGATATTCATGGCCTCCACGCTCGAGTCGGCTGCGAAATTGCTGCCTGGACCACGAACTGCGCGCTTCGTGCGCCGCACCGAGAGAGCTCCAGAACCGTCCGGGAGCAGCATACGAGGCGAGACGGACACTCATCGCGCCGCGGAGCAGGACACATCACACACCAACGGCACCGCCCATTCTGGACACCATAGATCGCATACCCAGCACAAGCCCTCGTCGACGAGGGCCCATCGTGAGGAGCACACTCATCGCGCAGCGGAGCAGGACGCATCACGGACCAACGGCACCGCACATTCTGGACACCATGGATCGCATACCCAGCACAAACCCTCGTCGACGCGGGCCCATCGCGAGGAGCAGGCGCATTCCAAGCGGATGTCAATGCCTCTCCCACCTACCCCGGGACCAGTTCCGCAATATCAGCCGCATGGGCCTGCGCCGCCGCTTTACGAGGGAAAAGGCCCGATATTATTTTATGGTGCGCCGCGCTACGAAGTTAATACTATGCGCGGAATTTGTATTGATAAAATGCCAGTGAAAGCCATCTTCGACTACACAGCTACAATCGACGAGGAGTTCGACTTCCAGGTGGGCGACATCATAGCTGTCACTGCGACCCCAGAGGATGGCTGGTGGAGTGGGGAATTGCTGGACGAGGCCAGGCGGCAGGGAGGCCGACACGTTTTCCCCAGTAATTTTGTTTGTCTGTTTTAGCGGCACACTGCTTGGGTACTTGGAACCATAACTTATACGCTGTATTGTCGAGGCTTCATAATTTATAACGTCAACCTCCGACAGTATATCCAAGGGCGGAGCGCCGGGCAGCGGAGCAAACTGTTGTATGGGTGGGTGATGTGGTGCGAGGCCCAACGACTAGGTATATTGTCCCCTGGCTCGAGTTATCCACATTCACACCTGTTTAAAATTCAGCAGGGAATATCTGTAAATTGATATGCGTGCAGCTAAACACAGTGGGCCACACGAAGGCCATCCATTTATAACGAGAGGTATATGACGTGTAGAATAGCAATCGTAATCCGCAATTGAAACACCATAGTCCAACGAAGAAAAAGGCAGCAGCTGCGGTATACTCATATCGGATCTGGCACGAACTTGAGAGTCTGATGTCGCGATAGATTAGTGCACGCAAAGGCATGATTGGACTGGCTCCAACGTACCACTCGGACGGCATTCTCTCCGGGATAAGCAGCCTCGAAGGCATTGAAGTCTCCGGTAATGTCGATACTGTCCACAGGGCCATCGTAAAAAGTTGAAATAGGATTTTGCGCTGAATGGCAGGAGGCGATGAGAAGGATCCGTGCGAATGAGAGGGAAATACTAACAGCCATCGGTGTTGGTCCACTGCGCGGTCAGGGACAGCGTGGTGCAGTCGAGGTACCATATCGTGCTCTCGGCAGGCGCATTATATCCTAGACGCTGGATACTGTGCCCCGCGCTAAAAGACGGGGGACTATTGGCGACCGCTGCAGAACAAATAAATTGGAGTTCAAATGTATAAGTGGGTATAGCAACGAACTGTGGCCTGTTCCCGAAAGATAGGCGTAGCTAGTGAAATATTGATGTTAGGTGAAAAATCCGCCATGCGAGGATGGGAGATTTACCCCAGAGACCCCGGCCGCATATTGTAGCCGCCTGAACCGCCAACTGCACCGACAAAAGGATATGCGGAATCCGGGCCATTTAGCGCGGTCAGTTCAAATGGGCCAGCGGAAGGCGACGAAGGGATGGAGACTTGGAGGGCGTTCGCAAGGTTTCCCTTAGTGTAACTATTTTGCCCGTCAAAGGTCTTGCGGACGTAGCCGTTGGTGGAGGCGTTGAGGAAGGATATCGCGATTTTGCCAATGGTGCTGGCGTAACAAATCACAATCAGATTGTGCTCGGAAGACGGAATCGAGAAATATACTTGGGAAGGTTGCAGGGCACCGGAGATGCGCGTGGACGCACTAGTGACACCGGAATGTGTGAGTAAATCCATCTGAGAAGGATTGAATTTATGTACGTTGTCGGTATGGCAATCTTCTAGTAGGTGCGAGGGGGGGTAAGCCTCGACGAAGTCTGTCGGCATTTGTCTTTCTCCGGCCGAGCAAGTCGCTGAGATCCGCTGCATGGGTGGAGCGCTCCTGGACGACAGGAGTTGGATTCGTTATGGAGAGACCATCGTCCGAGAAGATGCCGCTGTTCTGTGCGGATACGAAAGAGATGAAGAGTGACGCGGAAAAGACAGTGGAGAACCTCATCGTGGAAGGTCTGAATGTGGGTTTTGTCTCGGACTGCCCTTAAGTATAAAGACCAAGAAATTTCGCTTGACATTTAGGGGAGCTCCAAGAGCCTCGATATGAATTCCAGTCGCTTTGTAGAGACTACTGGGCACAAAAATGCCGAAAGAGCACCAGAGTTATGGAGGTAAATCCTGCGCACCGCTGTTTATCGGTTCTATCTAGTATGAGTGGTGCAGGTCCAGAGCCGCCACGGCCTGCCAAGTGGGAACTAGGGGGCACTGAGTCGGCTTGGATCCGCAAATTGCTTGCTTCCCATGAATTCTGAAACTAGGAACCCCAAGATGACTCGAGAGCACAAGAGCATGTCGGGTAAGACGGATTCCGGAATAGTCCGAGACGTACCGCCACTGATGCCTGACACGTGCTCTTTCAGGAGTAACTTGAGCGTCAACAAGAATGAACATGGTCATGGTTAGGTCGCTGTCCGAACTAAATTAGATGGAACCGGCTGTTTGTATCCCATACAGCGATTTATTGGTCCGTTCTGGTATTCTATTTTGAAAATGAATCGATCGGAGTGGCTCCGTCCAAGTAAGGCCTTACGAAAATCAGCTTTCTCTAACCTGGCACATAAACCTTCCCGCAGAGATACAAATAAACGCTGGTTTTCAAAATATTTTCATTTCTCTTGTTCACTTCCATCCGTGGCTGTGTGGCCAAAGCCCATCACTGCGGAGATCTAATTCGGAGTTTAAAAATCTTTGGCCGTCACCACCATCATGCCTCCCTCGGAGTCGAAAGACGAGAACGAGTCCGGTTCGGAGCACGACGGATCCAGTGTATCCTCCTTCAGTGAAAGCGGGATGCCTGACCACTCGTTCGCGCCAATGCCCGCACGACTCACACTCCCCATCGAGCTCCATCGACTGGTGCTGTCCTACGAGGCGGCTTCAAACTACGAAATGTGGGGCACCTATCGGTTTGGTGCGTTCATTCTCATTGATTCGCTGCCGCGTCAGGTTTTCAGGCAGCTCCCAGTGTGCAAGGCGTGGCAAGAGCAGGTCGAGTTCCTCGCCAAAACGGAGTGGATTCGGGATACCACGTTCTACTATCCCGGAGAGACGATGGTCAGGAATTATCCATTATTGAACGCAGTTTCTTGACCTCATGTTCTGACATTTTCAGTGGGATGATCAAGTCGGGAGGGTATTCCTAAACGGAGACTTTGCCTTTCAGCGCCTGGATGGCGAGCTGGCGATATTCAAGATCACTGACTGCGCCGAGGAGTACCGCGAGCCCCTCATCGAGGTGTGCCAGAATCACCCAGTCCCCGATGTAGAAGTGGGCGAATGCATCCACGACGTCGAGGTATTTCCCTGTGCGAGTCGCCACCAATAGAAAGACACTCATCTCCGCTGTCCGCCAGATCGACGGAATGTCCGTGGACTGGGACACACTGACGCTCACCTGCCCCTGGCGCACCGTCATCGCGCGCGTCCTGGCGGAAGAACTGCGCGTCGAGGCGTACCGCAAGCTGTCCCATGGCAAGATAACCGCAGCAAAACGCATGCGCCACCAATGCGGGGGTGACGTCGGTCTCGACAACATGATGAAGATGTTCCACATATTCGGCCAAAATTATCTCGCAGCGTATGTTGCGGTGCGCAAGGCGCGGTTGGGGTGGGCCGACACGGAGGGCGATGAGCGCTTGAAGAGGGCTAGGCAGGCTTCATCGTTCCGAGGATTGTAAAGTGAAGTGCGATAGTCGTCGCGCGCCCCACAGATGTCTTGTCGCACGACTTCATCTTCTCCGATGTGAATACGATAATTTCCATGCCCTGATGTTCCTCCCTGGACAGATAGCGTTGCTGAAAGCTCCAATATCTCGTTCACAATCACTATCTACCACACTCCACGCAAGGTTGAAGCACGAATATCAAAGTCCAAAACGAAACCCTTGTTGCGCCGAATGGCGTCCTGTTACGCGCAGACTCTACTTGGGACATTCCTTTCCTCCGTTGCAGGTAACAACAGCACACTGAAAAGGCCACGTTAGAACCGGAGCGAAACACCACTATCAAAAGTACATACGATATTGAGGTCTACTTTAATTTTTTTGCAGCTGCTATCGAACGTGCAGTCACAGGCGTTCGCGTTCTGAGTCGCCACGCAGGTCACAATGCCTGTCCCGGAGATGCAAACGCCGAGATTGAGACAGACGCAGGCTTCAGGTTCGAGGCCAGGCCCCAAGCCGACCGCAGGGGAGGCAGAGACGGCCACGGTGAGCATGGCGAGCAGGGAAAGAAGGGAGGATGATTTAAGCTGCATAGTGGCTTTGGTTTGGTCGGTGCTGCTGAAGTCGATTGATTCAGAGGGATTCAGCTGGGTGAATGAAGGAGACCAGTGAGACCGCTGCTCGTTTTATAGCGAGTCGAGATTTTGGTGCTGTTTGGTTGGATGGCAGCGCGCACGTACAAAGTTGGTAAATTTACCAAGGCGGCGCCCGGCTGCTCGCACATACGAAGCTTGTACGATGTAATATCCCTGTCCGATACCACGCACACAGTCTTACTATCATGCTCGTGGCTCAATAATAGGTGCGGGAAAGCGAGTACACGGCGGCTCATTTCGTCGATGCGGCGCCGGATCGTCTTCCATGTGAGGGACGGATCCTATATCGAACGCGCGACGAAAGTAAGGGGGCACGGACATGAATGCGAAGCAGACGGTATGTACTTACAAGTGACTTTGGGACGCCAGCACCGTGGAGTTGAGAGCAGAGATACCCGGCCGCATACGTCAGCGAAAGAGAAAGGAGTACGAGTCCAAAAATGGTTCTTTCATGTGTGTTCTATACATTTACCCAATACTGGGCGCTTTCTATATCGATCTATTTACGCACGAGTAACGAGCGCCCCGTCATCTCTAGAAGAGGAATTAGATGCCGAAAAAATCCAAAGCGAAGGGAACTCACCGTCGGGCTTGGGCAACCCCTGTGAGGTAAATGCGTAAGTAAATAAACAAAAGCAAGCGTACCAAAACGGAGTCGAACGAAAGGATGAATGAACGCACCATAAGATCCAGCACCGTCGGCGCCACGTCGCACAGCGCGCCCGCCTCCTCGTTCTCCCCCAGCTCCTCATCATCGGCCTTCAGGGTGTATTTGTCGTCCGCGCCCGCGAGGATGAACGGCACGGGGTTGCACGTGTGCGCGGTGTGCGGCGCGCCCGTCTCGAGGTTCTTCATCTGCTCTGCGTTCCCGTGGTCCGCCGTGATGAGCAGCACGTACCCCGCCTTCTGCGCTGCCTCATACACGATGCCGACCGCCTCGTCCGTGTGCGTGATCGCGGACACGGCGGCGTCGAAGTTGCCCGTGTGGCCGACCTGCGATCATCAGTGTTGCGAAGAAAGGAGGATGGGGGAAAATACCATGTCGGGCGGCGCAAAGTTGCACATGACGAACTCGTTCTCGCCCGACGCGAGCACGTCCGCGACCTTGCGCGCGACGTCCTTGACGCTCATCTCGGGCTGCAGGTCGTACGTCGCGACCTTGGGCGACGCGACCATGTGGCGCTCCTCATGCGGGAACTGCTTCTCCACGCCGCCGTTGAAAAAGAACGTGACGTGCGCGTATTTTTCGGTTTCTGCGATGTGCGCCTGGCGTACGCCCTGCGTCGAGAGCCACTCGGCGAGCACGTGCGTCATGGCCTGGGGCGGGAACGCCGCGGGGAAGGGGAAGTCAGCGTTATAGCGTGACATGGTGGTTATGCCCTGCATGGACGCTGTCAGAAGAATAATCATTCAGCGAAAAACGGCATACGAGATCCTTGGGTACTGTGACTTCCATGGGCCTGTCGGGAAGCCCAACAACGCTGACGATCTCGCGCATGCGGTCCGAGCGGTAGTTGAAAAAGAACAGCGTGTCGCCGTCTGGACCAATCAGCAATGCGATTTTCATACAAAGAAAAGCCTACCCTTAAGCCGCCCCTCATCGCCATTGACGATGATGGGTTTCAAAAACTCGTCCGTCAGGTCCTTCTCGTAGTTCGCCTTGATCGCGTCGACCACAGACTTGCCCTCTTCGACCTTCTCGCCCTCGCCGCCCACGAGGCCGTCCAGCGCAATCTTGATGCGCTCCCAGCGCTTGTCGCGGTCCATCGCATAGTACCGGCCCACGACGGTCGCGAGCTCACCGTACCCCTCCTTCTTGATAAAGTCCAGCAGGTCCTGCGCATAGCCCGCTGCGCTGCGGGGCGCAGTGTCCCGCCCGTCGCCGATAAAGTGCACGTATGTGTGGGGCACACCTGCCTCCTTCGCCGCCTCGAGCAACGCGTACAGGTGCGTTATGTGCGAGTGCACGCCTCCGTCGGAGACCTGGTAGATTATAAGCCAAAAAAGAAAAGCACCACCGAGAAATGCGCGCAGACCAAACCAAGAAGGTGCAGGCGCCCGTTGCCCGACTTCGCGCGCTCAAAGCTGGCTTGAATAGTCTCGTTTTTATGGAACGCGCGCTTCTTGATCGAGACGTCGATGCGGACAATGTCTTGCCACACAATGCGCCCCGCGCCGATGTTCAGATGTCTGTAGATGCGTCAGAATCCACTGAAAAGACCCAAAATTTCTATATAAAATAGAGAGAGAAGAAAAAAAGATTCACCCGACTTCGGAATTGCCCATAAGCCCATCGCTGAGGCCCACGGCCGTCCCGTGTGCAGCCAGTCGCCTTTGGCTGTGGTCTGCGCCGATTTTATCCATGTTGGTCGTCGTCCCCGCCTCGATAGCATTTCCTTCCAAACCCGGCTCTGTGGCGATCCCCCAGCCATCGTGGACGATCAGACAGACCTTATCCTTAACGGTAGGCATGTGGCTGCGCGTATTTGCGGTATGTTCAAGTTGAATTTGTGGATGCGCGGATATCAGGAATCGCGTCGGGAGCAAGCTACGTCGGTGTTTGGCTCTGCTTGGCTGTGGCTGTAGAGGGTGCTATAAATAAACTTGCTGGTAGGGGCGTGGCACTTGTCTAGTGGGAGGATAAGCCAAGGGGAGACACGGCACGGTGAGAGACAAGTGAGAGACGAGACAGACGGGCATCAATGATGGCTCGGTTACGCGCCCACGGGACACACGAAACGGATCCACTCAAGGTGAGATCCTGGTTTCGTAGTGTGGGGGGAAGAGCCGAAGGCTCTTCCGCTCGGCCGCCTGCGGCGGGCTGCAGGACGCGACTGGGGTGGTCGCGCTGCGCGCCGCCGCGGGGGGAAAGGGCGCGAGCGGGGGGCCGACAGCTCTGGACGCGTGGAGAGCCCCCCAGAGAGGAAGGCAGAGCGAGCCGCAGGCGCGTCACCGACTCTACCACACGACGGAAGAAGAAAGAGGGAAGAGGAGGGCGGGCGAGAAAGAGAGTGAATCGCGGTGGTGGTATGCGATCGAGCAAGAAGTGACAGGTGTCACGCTTGCGTCACACCTAACGTCAATTCCTTGGCTTATCCTCTGACAAGCCCAAGCCGCTCGTGCCTCACGTCGGGCTTGTCTGGGAATTATTTATGTCAGAAACATGGATGTTGAGCGGTTTACGTCGTGCATAATCACCAGACGACCTCATTTGAATTTCAAATTCACAGAAAGATTGAAATAGCAAGGTGTTGAATTAATTGAAGACGGGAGAAGTAATGCATAGCGGGATCAACTTAAATTGATGGAAGGTTCAGGTAAATTTTGAGACCTGAATCAGAATTTCGTGCAGAAGCGAAAATCCGAGCCAGGATGAGTGGGATTATTTCGAAGTTGTAAAATGAACATGCCTCAAGGATGGTGTTGAACATCGACCTTAATTGGACAGGTTGCAGCAAATGTGCGAAGACAGTAGATGGGGGATTATCACTGCCGGGGCTTTGAAATGACGGCAGGCCGCGGAGTGCAAACGGGGGGGGGAGAAAGGAGAAAGATGCCCAAAGGGAAAATCACTCCAGAAGTAATTCAATTGAATAGCGGTGAAGTTGAACTGAACAAAAGGAGCATACTATTGCGAGATAGAAGAATTTACCCTCATCCTGTCATTGAAAATCCGGAGTCCTGTAAATGAGGAACCTGGAATTCTGTTAGAATTTTCGGCGGGCTGTGGGAATATATGTGGGCAGGCCAGGTTTCGGGAGAAATATTCAGAGTATCCAAGAAATAGCACTAGCGGTGCAGCACACCAACTGCATACCCTGCTCCAAATTTCAGGTAAGATAAGATGTCAGGCAAAATTCTCGACAGAAAAGATAGGATATTTGGTACGCAGGGTGATGCGGCTCGGCTTGAAAATTTAGTTGAGCGAGCTGAGCCGCTAGGAAAATCAAAGCAGCGAGACCTCCAAAAGTACCTCAGTTTTTTTCTTCTTTTTGCATTGGGTGAAGTACTAAGTGCAGAGTTTGACAAGCCATTTGACAGCTATGGCTTCGAGCTAGCTGTTGGGCACAAAAATAGAAAGATACTGATTCAATCCATAGCGATATATAATACAACTCGGTTGAACATGAGTAGTCCCCTTAAATCATCACAAAGCCAATTCTTGCAGCAGACTTGATGCCTAAATCAATTTCGCAGGATGGAAAGTGATACCAGTAAAGTTCCCTGCGTCGCGCAGGATCGCTGTTTTGTGGCTCCCATCGAGATTGGTAACCCAGAGCGAACCAAGGAGATCCGCGACATATATCTGCCAAGTTTCTTTTAGCCAAAACAAATCACTGACTGACACCATACAAACCTTCTTGCCCACAGGGTCGACGGTCAACCCGATAGTCTCGTGGAAGCGCTCCGAAATGACGAGCGTGCTACTAGGCCCGCGTGGAGTAGCGCCTGGATCGAGCGGCGCGGAGACCTCCGCGCGGTTGAGGCTGTTCCCGAACGGCGGGTCGCCGCGGTCCGTCCAGTACAGGAACCCGTCATAATATTCCAAGTCGATCGGTTCCGGCAGCCCACTGAACAAAATCTCGACGTCCGCCCGGCTCGCGGGATCCGCGCCAGCGGGTGGGTCGATGTTGGCGCGGAAGATGCGACCGCTGCTGGCCTTGGAGCCGCCCTTCTGTGTCCAATACAGCAGCCCGCGCGCTGTGTCGAGGGTGATACCTACACACCAGGTGCGCTGGTCTTTGTGCTGGTCCTGGGTGAGCGCGGAGATGTAGAGTGTCTCGAGCTGGCTGCCGTCGAGCTTGCAGCGCTGGATCTTGCCGCCCTCGCGGTCGCACCAGTAGAGATACTCGCGCTCTGCGTCGAGGACGAGCTGTTTCGGGGTATGGGTTGCACCCGGGGGAACGATGGTCGCCATATCTGATCCATCGATATTGCAGCGACAAAGGAAGCCGTCGTTCGCGTTGGTGCCCATGTTCGTCCAGTAGATGTGACCTTGAGGTTGTCAATGCGGGTTTCCGACGGAAATAACAACTCACCTTTCCCTGGGCGCTCGTCAATCTGCACCCCATCGGGACGGCTGGTGAGACCAGATATTAGACTCTTTCCCTCTCTTCCGTCGATAGCCAGGGAGCGGATCTCTCCCTTGATGAGATCGAGGAACACGATATGGTCCTTCTCCGCAATCGGCGCGTGCGGTGGGTGATCGTAGAATCCTTTCCCACTCTTGATACCCAGCGTCCCTGCGTCCACCATCGACTGGAGCAGCGCCGCAGGCTGTGGGGGTATCTGGCCGGGGCGTACGCGGGCGTAGTGGGTCTCTATGTCGAGCGCGACGTCCAGGCCGACGCTGTCGAGCATTTCGAAGACCCCGCGATTCATGCCGAGGACCTCCTTCATGATGCCGTCGACCTCCGCTGCACCTGCGACGCCTTCTGCAACAACATAGAGCGATTCGCGTTTGATAGCTGCCCAGACGCGGTTGAATAAGAGCCCGACGGACTCTTTCCTCCTGATTGACGTCGTGAGCTCTGTTTATTGCAACAAAATCGCAGAGAACAACTCACACGTGGTAGGTACTGAGTCCGTGGCGTGGAGCCTCCCTCAAAAGCAATGCTATAACTGCAGGATCGGTATATGGATTAGGCATAACCTCGAGCGGACTAACATGCCGCCCATCAAGATCACGTAAAAGAAAAATAACGCTGGACTCACAGCGACTGCGGCGGCATGTAGTAGTGCGTATTCACGAGCCTTTCCTTGTTTTTGACTTTTTCGAACATCTCAGAGCCCGTGTAGGAGCTGCTGTTGCTCGCCAAGATGCAGTCGTCCGGCAGGATCGCATCGAGTTCCCCGAGGAGCGATATTTTCAGCGAGAGAATCTCAGGGACTGAAAATAGCCACGTCATGCTCAGTCAAGTGATTCCAAACCGAACAACTCACCGACTTCAACCACAATCCAGGCGTTTTTGATGGCCTCGGAGCGATCTTGGAACAGGGTGAGCGTGCCAGGTTTGCCATTTGGTACGTGCGCAGAGATAACGTCCGCCAGATTTTCAGAAACAAACTGAGAGGCTCCTGAGAGTGCCTTCTCGCTAGGATCACTATGAGAGAATTAGCGCACGATCACCAAGTGAAATATTCCACGGGGGGTTACACGAGATGGACGATTTCACCCTGGGTAAGCCACATCATAGCAATACGACGTCCCAGGGTTCCTGCGCCGAGAATCACGAATGGTCTCCCCGTAAGTGAGGCTGGTTCTCTGTAAGGCATGGTGAGGGTCTCGAAGGTCTCGCTCCGTCAGGCTGTCAGTACTGATTTTAACATAGAAGTCGGATGTCAATTGGCATAACTTGAAGGTTATCCATTGGTTGGTGCTTGACCGGTCATGAAACGGCGTCGAGGGGAATAATACAGCGTAGTATTCCCCTTTACGGGAATTGTATTCCCCTCGACGCCGTGTTATGACCGGTCATTCCGAATACTTAGCTCACCAAAAATAATGCTCCTGGACGTTACGGCACAACATGAGAATCGATGAGAATGATGGGTCACGCTGATGGTGACACTCACCCATGAATCCGTGTACCACTCGTGTCTGTGGAACGATTGCCACCTCCAAATCTTGAGCTTACTTGGCTTGAACCAGGCGCCTACGAGCGGCCCAGAAGAGGCCCCCATTGGCGAAAGAAATAGCATTCTGGTTGCACCTCATCTAAATGAATGGATTTTGAGCGGGAGGTCAGACTATTTTGTTTATGTAAAGGCATCTCCATCCAGAACATCTATTTGGCTCTTGCCCTGACTTAATATTGGAAGTCGGCCACGAATGACACGCAGCCAGAAATTAAATTATATTCTTACTGCATTATTCACAGACACGCGGATTTTGAGTGGTAATCTGCCGTTTGAATCCGTTCATATGACTTCGGCCGAGAGAAAGCCCGCTTTATCAATGGTTCTTCCCCCAAAATACCAGGACAGTGGCGGCAACTGTTCGATCTTTCGTTTCTAGCTCTACGTAAGCATCCGTCGACTTGGATCCGATAAGTACCACCGCACAGGTGTTCTCAACTCATCTACACGATGGCAGAAATCATATTCCACCTGCACGGTAAATCCCCCGACACCGATGGAATTACTGTCGATGTTCACAGCGGAAACACTGTGGACGAACTGCGCAAAACGGTCGCGGCAAAGTTCAATGTACCTCTGGCCACCACCATCTCCTTCCATAAATCGGCCACCTCAGAAACCACTCCCAGCGACCTTGCAGCTCTCGACACGGTCGACGCGATCCTCTCCGAACGCACAGTTGCAATCCTCATTAGCGGAAAGAAGGTGCGTTGGGCATACTGGGATTCCCTGTGATCGTACATACCGGCCTTCAGGTCCGACCCGTCCCTGGCCCTACTGGAGGCATCCCCTTCATCGGTGGCTACAGCGAGATTTACCCAGATTTTATGGGCAACTACCAGCGGCTTCTCACAAAGTATGGCCATATCGTCCACGTCGCTTACCTCGGGAAGGTCAGTCCTCACACTTTATTCGATTCCAAAACTTTTAATTATCAATATTAGTCGGTATACTTCACCGACGATCCCGACTGCGCGGGGATCGTGCTCAGCGAAGGGGAGTTCTACAAGAAGGAGGCAAGTCGCCTCAAATACAACTTCTTCTTCTTCCTGACCGTGTTCCTCAAGATTGGGGAGAACCACCCGCTATTCCCCTTGAAGATGACCGTCCCAAACGGGCTTTTCACGGCCGACTCGACCAACCCCTCCTGGTCCACCAGCCACAAATTCATGATGACTGCGATGGGCGCCAAGGCGATGCGCAACTACGTGCGCACCATGGACCACACGGCGAATCGACTCGTCAACTGCTTCAATGAGTACGTGTTTCGTTTGCGTTGCATGTGCACCTAGGGCCCGTGTTGATGAAATCTAGGCTTCTCGAAAAGGGGAAGAGCTTCAGTGCGTTCCAGTGGGGGCTGCGCGCGGCGGGGCAGACGATCGGAGAAGTTGCTGTTGGGGTTGATTTCAAGATGCTCGATAAGTGGGTATCATCTTTTGACTTCTGCGAACGGAGCTGATTGAAATAAAACCTCAAGTTCGGACAGCTCCATCGCGGATATCTTCCACTTGATCGGGCGAAACCTTCAGCTCTCACAGAGCCTTTTCCGGAAGGGCCGGATCTACCGCGCGCTGCCAAACCCCGAGCGCAGGGAGCAGAGGACGATGCATGCACAAGCGGTGCGGATGTACTTGAATAAATCTCACTTGAATCGAGGCTTACGACACACAGGACGCATTTGTGGACGCCCAGGCAGAGAGGACGCTGCGGGAGCACAATACGCCAGACATGCCGTTCGAGAAGGCGGCCGTATCGACTGCGAGCTTGTTGGATTATTTGGTCAGATCTTGCCCTGGCAGGTTTCACATCATGCTAATTGATTCTCATATCAGCTCCACGCAACGGACGAACAGGGCCGGAAGATGGACGTAGATCTCGTGCACGAGAACGTGATGACGTTCCTCGGAGCGGGGCAGGTTACTACATCGAGCGCGCTGGCATGGGTGCGTGCGGTTGCCTTGTCCGTCCATTCCATTCTGTTTTTTTATCGCGACAGTGCAGCTGTGGTTCTGTCTCGCCACGTTCCCCGTGCAGGCGCGCAAGCTGTACGCTTCCCTGATCGCCGCAGGCCTCAGTAAGGATAAAGAAATCACTGCGGACGAGCTGGCGAAGCTTGAGTACCTGGATTGGGTTAGTTGTCTATTTCGAACGCGATGATGTTGGCTGATTTTTTTTTCTATCAGTTCATCAAAGAGACGCAGCGGTTATATAACCCTGCGTTTCAACCCACGCGGCAGGCTCAGAAGGGTATTTTGATTTTGCCACGTTTCATACCTTATATCTAATAGCTGTTCAGATGTTATTATGCCCGGAGGGATCCTCGTTCATAAGGGCTCGCAGGTCACTGTCGCTTTGCACTCGCTGATGGTTAACCCTGAGCACTGGAAGGTACTGCCTTTTTGTGTATGGGCGGCCTTGATATTCAATAATTTTTTTTTGCAGGACCCACTCACGTTTGATCCTGATCGCTGGGGCACGGAAGAGGTGCGCAAGCGGCACAAGCATGCGTACATTCCTTTTGCTGCGGGTGGGTATCTCATGTTTTTCTCGTACACAGCCCCTGATGGCATGGTGAATCGCATACCCAATTTGGGAGGCCTGTCATGATACCATCAGGGGCTGTGTACGATACCCCCCATGTCACTAACCACCATTTTTTGCAGGCGGACGGGGCTGCATTGGCTTTGTGTTTGCCCTCCAAGAACTGAAGATCGTTTTGGTTAAAGTTGTCCTCAATTTTCAGATTGAAAACACCACAGAAGGCGCGGTCATCTACGACCCCGATTTCTCGCTCTACCGGCCCCTCAACTTCACCATGCGACTGCACAAGCAGGTCGACCCCGCGGATGTGCAGCTCGAAGCTACTAGCACTGCGACGAAGGCAGAGGAGAAAATCCAGGCGCCGCAGCCAGCGGTCGGGACTAAGGCGTTGCCGCGGTTCTGGGCCGTACATGCGTCGAACAACGGGACGTGCCAGGGTATGGCGGGCGACGTCGCCGCCAAGGCGCAGCAGCTCGGGTTTACCGAAGTGCAGGTTGTTGCGCTTGCGGACTCGCCGCTCGCCGATGCAAAGAAGACTGCGGAGGTTGGCGCGGGTGCAAATTTCTTCATCGTTTGCGTGGCGACGTATAATGGCGAGCCGCCCGACGCGGCGCTGTCGTTTTCGGACATGTTGGATGCGGAGATGAAAGCGGGTAATGGCTCTCGATTTGCTGGCATTAATTTCTGTGTGTTCGGCGCAGGAAATACACAGTGGGGACCGACGTATCAGGCTTTCGTGCGCTCTCTTTTATTTTTGCGGCTTGTGCAGCTAATTTAATTTTTTATTCCAGCCGAAGAAAGTTGACGCCAACATGGCTGCGCTGGGAGGCAACCGCATATTCGAGAAAGGCAGCGGCGATACGAACGCTGACCAGGACGGTGATTTCACACAATGGACAACAAGGCTATGGGCCGCCGCGGCAGCGAATTTCGGGGTCGATGTCAAAGGACAAGCCCAGGGTCCCGGAAACATGCTCACGAACGGGCCCGAGTACAGCGGGGACTCTGTCAAGGTCGAATTTGTCCAGCGTTCTCCGCCTTCTATGGCAGATTTGTTCCTTTCTCAGCCACCCATCCCCGGGTTCGTTAAAGCCACCGTGCGCGCCAACGCCGAGCTCGTGGACGAGGATACGCCCATGCCTCGCGGGATGCGACACCTCAGTTTTGAGGTTCCCGAGAGCTTCTCGTACCGCGAGGGCGACCATATGGAGGTCTTCCCGGAGAACGATCGTGCCATTGTTGACCGCCTCCTCCTGGCTCTCAACTTCGTCGCGGACGCCGTGTTCACCGTCAAAGAGGTCGGCGCCGGCGTCAACCCGAATTCACTTGCCCACATGCTCCTCGACCGCGGGCAGATAACCCTGCGCGATCTGCTCTTGTACTACGCTGATTTGTCCGGCCCGATTCAGCGGAGCAGCCTCCAGATGTTGTGCTCCTTCCTCCCTGCTGACGACAAGTTCAAGAGTGTTCGCGAGACGCTGGGCACGGCCAGCGCCGCTTCGGATCCGGAAACGACGAATTCCTTTGCCCAGAAGAACCGCAATTTCAGCGAACTCATCGCGCACCACCCTTTACTCGCCCAGGCGCTCAACCTCCCAAAACTCCTCATGGTCCTTCGTGCGACTCAACCTCGCAGATACTCCATCGCCAGCAGCCCGTTGGTCGACCCCCGTATTGCCAAACTATGTGTTGGTGTCGAAGACATGCGGGTTTCCGACCACCAGGGACTCTGCTCGGGTTTCCTTAAGCGCACGGAAGTTGGCCATATTGTTTGGGTCCGTGCGCGCTCGTCGCAGGAGTCGTTCCATCTTCCGACGGATCCCAAGACTCCCATCACAATGGTTGCCGCGGGCACTGGTATCTCTGCGTTCCTGGGATTCTTGGTATTCATCCCAGTTTATGCGCATTTCATTGTCTCATCATTTTCCGCGCGTAGGAACACCGACGGGCACAAGGCATCAAGGTCCAAGAGCACGGAGGCGAAGCGCCCGCCCGGCTGTTCTACGGCACCAGCTACCATGACATGGCGAGTCTGAGAAGGTAAGCCCTCTTCGAATCGAGTCCCTTGAACGGCAAACTAAGAAACAAATCAGACTGATTCATGCATATGTCGAAGATGGCACCGTGTTGGTCGAAGCCGCGTACTCGGAGGATGATTCCCCTGTGCGGTTCGCTCAACACATCTTGATCCGGGACGGGCTCAAAATCTGGAGCGACATCTGCAACAATGGGCATGTGTATGTGTGCGGGTCTGCTGTTCGCGTCGGTGAGGGCGTGCGGCAGAGTTTGATGCGCATTGCGGAGCAGGTTGGAGGCGTCAGCGATCCGGCGGCGTGGTTGGCGGGACTCAAGAAGGAGGGAAGGTACAGCGAGGATGTGTTTGGGTGATTGCGACTAATTTTGTATTCGATGGATTTTCTCGCGCGGTTGGAGAATACATGATTTTTTCCCCTGTTTACTCAAGCTTGGCGCGCTGAGTCGCGTCTCTGAGTCACGTTCCAGTCGATAAGTGAAAACGTCGATTTTCCTGCGTGAAATCGAGGTGTCTTCGTATCTCTGAAATTGCCGTAGCGACGCGGGCAGATCACAGATTCGAAGTGTGGGGAAAGAGCCCGCAGCTCCGCCGCTCGCCACCCGGGGCGCTAGCGCTGTGCGAGACGTGGCGGACGGTGGACGGGACGCTGGCCAAAGGCCCGAGGCAAAACCCGTCACCGCAGAGTCTGAAACAACAGCGCGCAGGGAGACCGAAGCGGGCTCTGAGCGCAAGGGCCAGCTCAGCTGTGGTGGTGCAAACGAGCAAACCACTCAACCCATCCAGAGTGACAGCTCCAAAGGTGGGATGCGAGAGATGCAAGCCCACCACCCCACACCAGAGGTGGAGCGAAGGTTAAAGGCGGACGAAAGGAGCGGGCGGAGCGGACTCAGCGGAGAGAGGAGGTATAGAGAAGAAGAAGAGGAAAGGGAAAGAACGGGAGTGAGCGGTGACGGAGCGTAGCACAAGAGTGAACAGTTTTCGCAACTGATATTGCCAGAATAGCATGTATTGAAGCATGAGTAAGCGGCGGGAGGCGAGCAAGAAAGGTAGGGTACATCGATGTGGGAAATGCACGGAGGTACGTGTGGCGATAAGGGGAATGAGGAACAACGGAGCGGCGAAGGGCTGGGCGGGCCTAGAGGGAGCGAAGGAGCGGGAGAAGAAAGGAATAAATCAAGCGTGCACGATGCCTTAAAAAAAAGCGAAGCGACGAGACGGATCAAAGAGGCGGATGCGGTTGGCACTGGTTGGCAGCAGATGCAGGCCAAATGTGGGTGGAAACGGAACAAGGCAGGACGGAAGAGGTCGTGGCTGAAGCGGGAGAAGCGCGCCGAGGGAGCGAAAACGAGGGGAAAGGAAAGGAAAAGCCAGGGTGTCTGGTATCGTTGGCGATGCCAAGGAGCGTGAGGACGTGGGTAAAGATCAGCAGGCGCGGGAGGGGAACATGAAACGTACGCAAAGGAAGTGCACCAAGGTATGAAGTACCGCTGGCGAAGCGAAGCGACACATAACGGGGCGAGGCGGGGGAAAGAGGCGGGTGCAAACGTAGTGAGCACCAGAAGCGGGTAGAGGCGGGCAAGGAGGGTTTCGAGCTGTGAGGATGGCGGTGCGAAGATCCAGCATACGGGCTCAAGAAACGGGATTAGGACTGTACAGCTGCGTCCTTCTCCAATCGGGCGAGAGGCGGCAATCAAGCAAGGCACGGTGCGCGAAACAAGATTTGGATGGGGTTCGAGGCCATTTGCTACTCAATCGTGAGCTCGGGGCCTAGGCCATATCAGCACGACTCGGTTCACGCGAAAGGGGGAGGTGAGAAAGCGGACGCTCAAGTGAAGCGGCGACGGAGCGCTGGCGTGTATGTAGGCGGGAATTCGGAATTCGGACTTTGAATGTGCGAGGCAGCGAGAGCGCGTCGTGTTGCGGAGGCGGAAGATGAGGACAGAGGTTAGTCTCGATCCAGACTCTCATGACATCCCAATATGGGAACCCAGGGAGTTGAATCGGGCCCGGGGGAAGTTATCCTTGAGGACAGCCAAAGTTTTGTCCGTATCCGTGGATTTAGGGGCTCGCGAGTTGCCGCCAGCATTGGGAAATGGAAAGTCCGGGATCAAAAGTCCGGGAAAGCTTCGGCCAGACATTTTCGGAGTTTGAATCCTCTTATGACGGTAATTTGATGCCAGCAATTTTCAGAACTTTTGTGCCAGCATGATTCGGCACTTTACAATAACTCACAATCGTTCCTAAGCTCTTCAAGCAACAAAAAATAGCATAAGATTCATTGAATAGGTAGTGCACACTGCATACAAAATGAATATTATTAATGTGCGGCCATAATGCGCGCATTAGCATGCGCGCGAAGTTCACCAACCTGCGCTCAGCGGCAGCAATGCGTCCGCCATGGCGTGGACTTCGGGCCCTTGCCCCGGACTCGCCAGCCTCAGAGCGCGCGTACCAATGCGGCCCGGACTTGCGCTCACCCCGGACGTCGTCCTTGTGCCGCGAGGGTGCGGGCTTTCGGACGGCTATGCGTCGTCGTCACGGGCGCATGCGTACGTACGTACCAGCGCTTGCAGACACCCCGCGCATCTTTCGCTGCTTGCCGTGTGCCCCGCGCTTCCGTTTTATGCTGCCCGCCGAGGGCTTCGCGATGCGTGTCGTCACCCCGCGCGGGTGCGAGTGGGCCTGGGTCGTGGCAGTCGGGTGGGCCTGGGAGCGAGCAGGGGCGAGGCGGAAAGGAAGATGGAGAGCTGCGGTGGCTTGCCCTAACTCCTCGAAAGCGGGTCGCAGGTCGGGGACATCGGCGTCACGGTTGAGGCACAATGGTGGGCGAAAGCGCGATGGCGACGTGCGACGAGTAGGGGCGCAGCGACGAGGATGTAAAACGAGGCACGAGTTGATACCTTGTTGAAGCGTCTGTCTAGGAGAGACTAACGAGGATGGTGGCAGGAAGCGAGAAGTGCTGACATTGTTTGACGTGAGCGGAGCTTGAAAGTGCCGCAGATCTTGCCGCTATCAATGTCCGCCGATCGTTTGATCCCGGACATTTGATCCCGGACATTCTACAAATTCCCGAATTTATTGCGTAGTTGAGATCTGATTCATCTTTAGTGGGGAGATCATCTGAATGGACTTTAGCCGTACCATTGCGCTATCAAATTTGATCGCGATTTCTCACGTTGTTCCGTTGCTTCCGCCTCCTGTACTTGCCTCGTACATCGAATAGATGCGTTCAGGGTCCGTAACATGTGTTTAAACAGTGTTTGTATTAACCAAAGCCGTATAATGAGTCGAAACTACCCCCTCCTGACCACCACCATACATTTCTGAAAGACTCGGTGGCTCATCTGGATCCTGCCCGAACGGTGTACAACCTCGTCTACGGCAAGGTACACACTGTCCCCGACTTATTACGCAGTCCAAATCCTGCTTTCGTCGTCGTCAGCAAACCCCTATTTCTGGCAACGAGGAATTCGGTTCCATTTCCACCCCATCCTCTGAGACTGGCGATGCAACGTGTTCAAGTCGTCTTTCTGCTGCATACCACGACGGCCCTTGGACGACCAGAATCACGGCCGTTCCTCAGCAATGAAATGTCGTGCATCTCCGGACCCATGCTATTATTGGCAAGGCTGTCCTGCATGTGTCGGGCTGCGGCGACGCTCCGCACAGATGTCGTCTTCCGACACCGGCGGTAGCCCCTATTCCCGGCGGCACCAGATTTGCGGCCTTGAGGCCTGGTCTGGATATCGAGCTGCAAGAGAGACACCTCTGACTGCCACAAGAGACGACTATCTTCACCACAGGCATGTCTTGATGAGTGTTGTAGTGAACTCAGTGTGGGAGGCGATCTTCTACAACCGTCGCAGTCAATGATCCTTGATTCTGTGAAGAGAAGATCGTTAGCTATAAGCCGGTGAACTCAACAGTACAAGGAGTTCTTCCTATGACAGGTTCGACTCTTCGACGCTAAAGTGCACGATGTCATAACGACATCGATGTATAATCTTCCTGACATGGTGCATTTATTTTTGGTTCAATGTGAACCATGAAAGCGTCCAATCTAGCAGTTCAGCTAAAGGCTGATGACCGGAGCGCTCCCGAACGCTAGATGATAATATATATGGAACCTGATTACAACATATGTTCATGCCCTGGCATTTGAGATTGCGGTTGCATCACAATATTAATGCTATCCATCCAGTGGTGTGACAGTGTAACTTACTCGGGGATCACAACCTCAGCGTCGAGTGGCTCCGGTACACTTTACGATATAGGGCCAGGATACCGTGCAATCTTCGCCTGTGCAGGTTCTGTAGGGGGGCCGTTGAAGACGACGTGCATGCTTTATTTGACTGCACTTTCAGCCCTCACCTCGTGCTATTGATGTCGCAATTCTTGGCTCTTCTGGCCAGTTGTGATCCCGATATCAGTGTACAACACGCGGCAATCTGCTAAAGCTTGTACGCTCGCGCAAAGCGGTGAAGCTGTTTGCCAAGTATGTGTACGAGGTCTTGGCTCTCTTTGATGAGATGCCTCGTTACTTCCCCGTTGCCTTCAGGATTTCTGCCCTTCAACCAAGTCTATTTGTGAGATGACTATTTACTATCAAGTGGGTAGGCTCCCAAAGCGCCGTGACCGTTGATGACTGTAACGTACATTTTGGATGCTGTGTATGTAGGTACAGTACCTGCTTGTTCCTTTTAGGGACCTCCGCAGTAATACATCCTCCTCCTCCTCCTCATCCCTCCGGCCCAGTTTCCCGGAGCTCAATTCTGATGATTTCGATATGGAGCTTGATGCTGCGGAGCAGAATCTAGCCCACCTGGGCCCCGTGTACCGGACTTGTACATGCGGGATAATGTCCCCTTCCTGGATCTTAATTCAGATGATCTCCCCGCTGAAGATGAATCAGATCTCAACTAACGGCAGCAACTCGCGAGCCCCTAAATCCACGGATACGGACAAAACTTTGGCTGTCCTCGAGTTTATAAAGGATAACTTCCCCCGATTCTCCCTGGGTTCCCATACTGGGATGTCATGAGAGTCTTGCCGAGGCGAAGGAGGCTAGAGCAAACCCCTGTGGGCGAGCACAGAATTTGGCCTGAGGGTTAAGAAAGATAAGAGAAGGTCTAGAGGCGGACTCGGAGCAGGTTATCATCAGCCTCGTGAAGGACTGAGATGCGTGGCGGGTTGGGGGCAGCGCGAGGGGGCGCGGGGTGGGGAACGGGAGCGACGGCGGCGGAAGCGGGAGCGGGAGCGAGCGTGGAGCAAGTGTGAAGCCGTACTTTTTTTTTTCTTTTCGTGTAGGTGTTATATCATCTCAAGTTCTTACTTATCTCGTTTGAACAATGGGCCAGGCAGCCGGAAGTCTCAACATGAGATGATGACTAGAAAGATATTGCATGAGCAGGTGTGCGGAGTAAATAATATTGGCAATGTGGCACCCACTTAGGCCTTGAAATTTGAGAAGAGAGGACGAGATCACATTCAAACGGAATCCAGAATTGAATTGAAATAATGACCGATCAGCCAGTATAGATCCAGGTTGTTTACAATCATAGGATAGAACGGTTTGGTTGACTGATGATCATTACTAGTATGTAAATGTTCAATGCACTACAGCATGGGCAGAAAACCCAGTTTCCACCCAAAAAAATCCGAAGTTAATTCGCCACGTGCATGTTTCAGCACATTCCCGACACTGTTCATTGCCTCCTAAAACATGTATGTCGGTCGAAGGCCGTGGACCACGCAGGGGGCCTGAAACTTATTTGGTTTGGGAGCTTTTTTCCCGGGCTAGCACTGCGCAAAAAGCTGGGGAAAAGTTTGAACACGGATTACCGAACATGCAGGTGGCGAATTAAATTTGTGTTTTTGAAAAAATTGGCGCTGCCAAGGTTTTCTGCCACGCTGTATAAGGTATGGGACATACAAACGTCGCCAACGTCACGTGAGACTTCCATTTCAGGGCAATTTATGCAAATAAATTCATTGTATCATGACCACCACTTTTAAAGCTAATCTCTTCCATGAAATCCTAGTAAATAGGTATAAGATGGTTCATACCAAGCTTCACTGTGAGGGAAGCAGAACTGAGGGAGGAGATGTTGTCGCAAGGTTGCACGGAGTCATGGGAACATATGCAATGATGCCAACAGGTTCAACCTTGCGATGACAACTACATTTCCTCACGGCCAGAGATGATCTATCTGAGGTTATAGAACCCTTAAATTTTAATTAATCTATGATTTCATGGAAGGAATTGGCTTCAAAGACGGTGGTCATGATACAATGAATTTATTTGCAAAAATTGCCCTGAAATGGAATTCTCACGTGACGTTGGCGACGTTTGTATGTCCCATACCTTAAGAGAATTTCGTTCAGCCTAAACAAGAAATTGCTGGCATTGCATTGATTCAGAAAACAGTCTTGGGTTCGTAGTTGAATTCCCAAATGACTACATCTTAGGGGGGGGGATATATTATACTCATGTGGTCCACAGGCTGAACAACGAGTTCACGGAAGACAAACATGTAGTATGGTCATCCTTACAGAATTCTACTAAATTTAACATCAGAATAGAATTTTAGCTTGAATATTCAAGAAGGAATTAATGACCTCGCTGGAATTTAATTCACTATGCAGTCAGTCAAAGCAACAAATGTGGCTGTGACAGCGTCTAGTTTGAAATAGTGCTAGTCAGTTGGTGTTAAAAGACAGTGACCCTTCTCAGCGGACGCGTTAGGTAAACGGCGTTGAGAGTGTGACATGTAACTACTAATACCAAAAGGAAAGACTCGTATGCGAAGCGGTAAGTAAAATAAATAAAAGGAAGGGAACGAGACCGTATCAGCCTCAAGGTCAGTTTTTATCAAGTGTAGCCGAAATTGAGAACAGGATTTTACGCAGTAAGGCAGCCTCGTGGTTGCGTTCAACTAAAAATCTAATGTGAATAGGGTACTCAGCGCAAGGAGGAAGCATCACAAATTGGAATACAGAAAAAAATCTTTGCAATCAAATTATGTTGGTCCATGCAGTATTAATGAAAAGAACCTGTAAGCTGTTTGTAGGACATTTATTTCTGGCATTTTTAGCATGAATGAACAACTCCAGTCAAACTTGGGGATGCCGCGTCAATGGCACAGCCACCGGCGCGTCAATCCTCGTTGCATGGTACTTTCACCCGGGCTAATCGGGAAAACTTTCAAAACTCAAATGTGGTTAACTTACCAATAGTGCAACAACTGAAAGGCTATATAGCAAAGGTTGGACTACTTTGAGTTGCAAACACGCTAATTGTTGAACCTGACCAACAGAACACCACTAAGTAGCTCAACTAGGGGACTAAACTCTCCGGGCAATGGTATTGACTCACCAGTTCCAGGACATTGACGCGGCAGGAACGCGCAGTGACGCGGCATTGACGCACATTGATGCGGCGTTGACGCGGCACAGACGCACATCGACGCGGCAGAGACGCGCAGTGTCGCGCACCTGATGCGGCACTGACTTTATTCAAAACCTGTTTTTAAGTACTCACAATGAAAGAATAAGCTTCATGACCACTCCCTAACAGGGAGTCGGTAAGAAACTGGCAAAAATCCTGACTTATGAGTAATATTTCTGGCGCGTCTGCTGCAAATAATGGCCAATATAGTCTAAATTCGCTTCACAATGGTCCCGGGTACATTTAGAGGTGCCAAAAATTGTATTCTGCAAAGTTCTGAGTGGTTTTAGTCATGCCGCGCTGGTGCCGCGTCGATGCGCGTCAGTGCCGCGTCACTGCGCGTCAGCCGCGTCAAAATATCCTGACCCCCTGTGGGCGAGCACGGAATTTGGCCTGGGGGCACGCCCACTCACACTAACACGCCCTCTAACCCAGCCTCGTCCTGCGGAACGCATATGACCTCGCGAGCGGCACCGCGCTCATCGGGGGCGGCGTTGAGTGCGCCGTCCGGGGGTGCTGATCTATACGGGGCTGGTTGAGAATCGGAAAGAAATAAACAATATCCTGGGGCTGATGGCCTTCGCCTGGGCGCTCTTGTACATTAGACCTTTTGGGAGATTTTAACCGAGGTTCTCGAAAGTCTCTGAATGGCTAAATTTGTGGAGCAGCCTAGCCTATAAATTTCTTGGCCAATAAAGCTACCGGCACCAGCATCACCAGCATGAGTTGGCAGAAATCTCTTCCACTGCCAAGCCGATTACCGTCGCAGGGGCAGTGGCAGTGTAGATTGATGATATAGCCCGACCTGCCCGACCTGCCAGATTTAGCGTTATTTCCTGAACTTTCCGAAAGCTTGGACCCTTCAGAATAATTTTTAGTGGATGCCAAGTGGATGCCAAGGTGTCTGCACAAAAAATGGTTTTTTTTAATCTGTAAGGTGGAAGCGGGCACAATAGGGTGACACAAAACGGACCTTATACTGCGGCCTGCCAACAGGCCAGCGGAAGAGAGACATTGACAGTCGCTGATCTGACGGCTTTTAAACTTTAAACTTCCGATTGCTGGATCTATATCTTGAAGATCCCCACAGACTATATTTAAGCCTGCGCGCAGAAATAAAAATAAAATGTTCCTCGGATTTTTTTTTCGGTTCGCGAACATGATCACTATGCGCGATTCTGGAATGGAGACACCCTCGGGTTTCGGAATTTTATGCCAAAAAAACACTGAACCCCGGCAATTGTCATGCGTGCAGCACGCACGCTTGCACGGCCGGTACCCTTTTTTTCTAGCGGTGGATCTTACCGTATCTCCGGGTCGGGCTGCATACTCACCGGCCGTTCGCGAATTCTTCGTCCCCTTGTTTCACTCATCACCGATCAACTTTTGGCTGCAATCATTTCACCTCATTTCCAAACCTAGTAGCAATTTGAATAGCGTGTACTTAATACAAAAAGCAGTTCAATACGCGGTGTGCATGGGCGAGGCGCTGTGATTTGGTGAGTAGGCGCCAAGGAACGGTATTCGACTCCATATACGTGGAATAGGCGCGCTTCACGTCGGAGCCTGTACGGAATAACAATGAGGCACTTTAATATCAGTGAGTGCAGACCGGCGGCGACGGGGGCCAATGTGCCTTGTGCTGCATATAATATTTAGGTTCATCTTGGAGAATGTATTTGCTTGTCCTACAGAGGAACTGTGCAGACAGCCCCTCAGCATGAATGAGGCTTTGGCTATTAATGAGGAGCCGCTTCGCAATAAGCATATGGAGGAACGTACACGCAGTATGCATGGCGGGCGTCCGCTCAGCCCTGCCAAGAGTCTTCAAGCGGTATTAAGAAAGATAAGAGAAGGTCTAGAGGCGGACTCGGAGCAGGTTATCCTCAGCCTCGTGAAGGACTGAGATGCGTGGCGGGTTGGGGGAAGCGCGAGAGGGCGCGGGGTGGGGAACGGGAGCGACGGCGCGCGCGCGCGGAAGCGGGAGCGGGAGCGAGCGTGGAGCGAGTGCAGCTGTGGAAAGGCAGAAAGGCCCCAAGACGTAGCGACTCAGAGCATTGCAAAAGACTTGAAGAGGAACGAGGGCGGAGAACGACGGGGTGAGGCAACGGCCAGAAGAATTAGCAAGGGGCTAGGCCATACTAGACGAGGCGCACATGGGCGCCGTAAAGAGCCGGAGCATGTACGAGCGATCACACAACGGCTTCGTAGTAAACACATTTCGCGCTGGAACTGCAAAGACTGCCTGATGTACGAGTGCGGAAGGCGCAGTGGCGACGCAGGGAGGCGTTCTGGCGGGAACGGACAAGGAAAAACACGGGACACAATGTACGTCGGAGCGCACACGCAGGCGTAGTGGCAGATTGATAACGGGAAAAACGGTAGCAAGCGCGCACTCGAAGGTGCATGAGACCGAAGGGAGCGATGCCTACGAGGGCATATCAAGGCCGGACTAGCGGCGGGTTTTAAGGCGGAGCGAAAGCGCGCAGAAGAACGAACGCAAGCGGGCGCTGCAGCGAAAACTAGTGCGACAAATGAAGGTGCGCAGGCGCTGTAGCGGGCAACGGGCAAGGGGAACAAAAGTATCAGACGCCGTAGCGGCAAAGCGGGCGCAGGAGTAGGAACAGAGCACACATGAGTGCTGCGACGGGAAAAAGGCGGGGCGCACAAGAGCGCACAACAGGAACGAGCACTCGAGGGTGCAATAGGCGCGAAGCGCGATAACAAGAGCAAAGGACTGCGGGCGCTGTCGCGGGGACGAATGTACAACGGCGCCATAACCATAAAGATGGCAAGCGTGCGCAGCACGGGCGCTGTGGTAAGAGAGAAGGAAAGGCAAGAAAGAATGTGTGGGGTGTGGTGACGGGAAGCGATGGCGAAAAGACTGTAAAACGCCCGGTGGGGGAAACAAAGGCGCGCGCGCGCTATGGTGGGGAAGAAAGGAGGAAAGAATCTGAAAGATACATGGGTGCTGTGACAGAAGCGAGATTCAGGAAAGCGTGAATGCCCGGCACGCTGTGCTAACAAGAGATTCAAAGGTGTAGATGGGAGCCGAAATGAGAGGCAGATGAAGGTGGCGACGAGGCGTGGATTAATGCAAGGTAGATGTAGCGACATGTAAGAAACAAATGTGCACGGGCGCTGTGGCGGGCAAGCGCGCACATGCTCCGGGCGCAAACAAAACGCGCTCGGACGCTGCGGCAAGCAAAAGCATACACTGGAGTCGGGAGGTGTAGCGGCGATGAGCGTGCACGGGCGCTGTGACGGGAGCGAGCGCATTCGGATGCTGGAGCGGAACGAGCGTGCTCGGACGCCGTGGCTGGAGCGGGCGAACTCGGGCGTTGTGGCGGGAGCGAGCGCAGTCGGGCGCTGTGGCGGAAGCGAGCGTACTCGGACGCTGTGGCGTGGGGCGAGCGCGATGTCGGCAGCGCTGCCGTACAAATGCTGACGCCTGGGTCATCACTGCCTGCCGAGCCGACGGCAGTGCTGACCCAGGTCGGCACACGTCAGCATTTGTACGCCGACATAGCCGGGGAGCCGTAGGCGGGGCGATTGCGTGCGGGCGCTCGGCGCTGCTGCATGTCCTGGGAACAAGCGCTGAAAATGCAGGATCCCCAAGGCGAAGAAGGGCGATGTTAAAGGAAAGAACATCAAAGGAGCGATATATGAGTAAAAAGGAAGGTGATGTCGCGCAAAATGAAAGGGAGCGATAGGGGAGATTAGCACACGACGCGAGGCGCGTAGGGGGGATTTTATCACACGACGTGAGGCGCGAAGCGCTCCCAAAGCGCACAGAATAAGTAGTGTCGTACACCACGTGGCTATGCGGGCGGTAGCGATGCTAAAACTCTGTGGGTGGACGGGAGCGACACCAGCAGGATGAGTGCGCGAGGCGCACGATGCGAAGATATATATACACTGCCATCGCGCCAAGGGAGGCCAAGGGTGCACGGCATGAAACGCGGTCAAAGAAGGCGGTGCGCATGTGTATATGCGTCGAAACCATCGGGTTTATATCAGCTGGGTGCGGCGCGACGGTGGTAAAAAAGAATCAGTTGATCGACGCGTGCAGTACGTCGCCGTAAAGCGCGCTGAAACCTCGGTCGATGGCTGCCCGCGGCCAGTAAAGAAACGGGCGCAAGACGCGAAAGGAGAAAGGAAAGAGGCGGAAGAAACACAAAAGCGCGTGTTGTGCTTACGAATGTAGCCTCTCATGGCGTCCTGGCGCGTGTTAGGACGGCACTGGCACGGTGAGGCGAGGCGTCTGAGGCGTATCGTTGCCAGAAATTTGGCGGAAGAGGCAAGAGGACTCTAAGAGTCGCAGATAGAGCATAGCAACGGTATGCTTTACGGATAAAGTGGGGAGGACGTCCACTAGGCGGCGAAGAAAAGAGAGATTTTGCGTACGCGGTTTAAGTAGCGTGACGCGATCGTGACTTCGTCACATTCTCGCTTCTCGAATGTATACCTCCGCGCATAGCCGTCGTGCTCGTATTTCTATGTGTTCTCCATGTTCCTCTAGTCGCTGGCTACTGTTAATCGATTCACGCGTCTGTGCCATTCGGTTCTCTCCCAAATCTCTCGGATCCCTCAGCACTGGAATCCGCATGCCCAGATGATGGTATAGCATCTGAATATTTATTTTATTGCGACAGATGATTACTGGATTCGCAGGACTTCGTTGCGCAACTTGCGCTGAATGGGATTATCTCACCAATGGGAAGACAACATGGATTTCTCAATGGTGAGCCCGTCCTTCTCGTTGTTCCTTACTTCCCTTGCCCTTCATCATCTGTCCCCGAAGTATCTACCCGGTCTCTTTTCCACTCAATCTCACGAACACTCCCAGCGCCGGAGCCCCTACTCACGCACTTCTACCTGACACAGATTCATTAGATTTATAGCCACTGGAGTGCCTCGTTTGTGCCGACATGCATTCACGCAGTTCTAACGGACGACTGCGATGGATAACGACTTTCCAACTGGCGAGCATCGTTCCTCAGGCTCTCCTTCGTCTCCCCACGCTCTCCTCGGCCGTCGTTTCTTTTTCTCTGAATTTCGCTCCTATTCCGCGCACGCTGTCCGGCCCCGTTTGTGTTCGCTGGACTGCAGGCTCGCTCGAATCAGCCTATATCCTATCCACGTATTGTTTCCTTGTCTTTAAACCTTATCTCATTCCGCCCACAATGCCCTATTCACTCACCTTTCAATGATACCCCGCGACTTGATGCCTTTCGAATTCACCGCACATTGACGCATCCCTGGCTCGTATAAATAATTTACTCTAAGATTTATCTACCTCTGCATTGTCCAGGATCTCGCCGTCTGCCGGTACCACCCAACGTGTGCCAGAAGAGCCACCACAATGGTGCTTCTGTAGAGTTTTCTCGCAGGCGAAGAACTTCCGACACCGGTCGCATACCCAGTCGCATTGCTTCCCGTGCTGCAACACCTCATGCCGTAGCCGGTCGTGCTTCCGGGAAAATATTTGGGAGCAGCGAGAGAAGGTGCAGGGAAAGCTTGGCTTTCCCTTCGTTTGGTGCGTGAGCATGTGCACCTCCCGTATATATTCGTCTGAGAATTTCCGCTTACAAGAGCGGTTCAGGCAGGATAATTTACGCCGTGATGAGCTGGAGCTGGTGTCGGAGTCGAAGGGGGTAGGAGAGTCCGCCCCCGAAGTAGATGGCGAGGATGCGGCAGAGAGTTGCGACTGAAGGTGGTGCCCGTAATCCTCGGCGGAGGATGATGGTGGGGTTGGTAGGGTATATTTGGGTGAGTGGACGGAATGCGGTGGCGTTCCTGTCCCGGGTCGAGCGTCCAGCCACGCGGCTGACAGCGGATCTCCGAAGTTGGCGCAGAGTGCGTCCAAGCCTATTGCGACAAATTCAGAAGGTGCGCACCGCTCAGCAGCGAACGGACTTGCTGTATGTTTCAACATTGTCCGACGCCTGAATTGAGTCCACTGTCGGGATTGTGTCGCGTCCACACGGCGGAAATTGGTTGAGCATTTCACAATCCTCAGATAGCGCTTGGCCGGCGTGATCCTGGACGATATGCGTCGACCAACACGGCTCCATCGTTGAATGGTCTGGGGGCGCATTCTGGAACAGGCCACTAGCAGGGCTGTCGTCGCTGGGGACTGGATAAACATATTGTCAGAAAGTTCGGTGAATTTTACTGCGACCACAACGAATCCGTACCTCTGCGTGAATTTCTGGGTATCGTCCCAAGATTAGGGCTGCTACATGACATGTAAACCACTAGCTCGCTAACGCCGTTCACCGTGGTGCCGTCGAAATGCAGAGAGGAGTCCAGAGCGGGAGAGTCCTTAATCGGTTCATCATCATCTTCAGGCTCTCGAGGCTTGAACGACATGGATATTTCCCCAGTCGCGCTCAGCCGAACAACGAGCCTGAGGCGGGCAAAGTCGTGGATGGGCATAGAGACATACATTTTACTGTCGGTAATTGAATGTATGCGCTTAAGTACTCAATAGGTAGTGTGCCCTGTCCCGTTATGGAACGCCGGTCCCAGGACGTATCCGAGGATCTCTCCATCATCGCACTTCGCCGTCTATCACTAAATGACAGTGACTACCATCGATATCATTCGTAAAAGCATATATATATGCCCTGCGCACTGCATCGAGAGATTTCGAAGTGAGCCCGCTACATCAGGAAAACCGTAGCCGAGTCCAAGCCGAGTCCGCTATGAGATGCTATGAAGCTCTAGGAAGCCATATGCAACGCTGTCAAGCGAGCCATAGCGGTCATACCTTCATACCCTCTATGCAGCGCCTTCTAGGCTAGCTAGCGCTCTCTAGCGCTGGCCACTTCTGGTTTTCCTGATGTACGTTGATTGATCATCGCGTCGGAACAATCTTATAGCCCTTGCAGGCACCGCTGCATCTGCGTTCTTCGCTATGATTTCACCCTTACATCTTCACTTTCCTGGCCTTCCATCATCAGGAAATGTTTCCGGTATGGCAGCGGCATGGTGGCGGGCGTGTGGCACGCGTGGCGCCATGCGCACCATACGCGCCACATCGCCAGAAGTTGGTATGTCCACATAATGACCTGCGTAGATCCATAATCTGTTCTGGTGTCATGAACATATTTATGGCGACATTGTGGCTTCCAGTAATTCATCTCGGGTCCGGTTCCCACATTAGGGAGGGTCAGAGTAGGGGCTTGAGAAGGGTTTCAGAAGGGTGTCAACAAAGGGTTTCTCAATGAATAATTTATTTCTGAAGCGCGGGAGAAGCACATAAATTTGAAGCGTATCTGAAACGTCGAAGCGCCTCAGAAAAAAATCGTCGAGAAACCCTTCTGAAGCGCTTTCGTGAAACCCTTCTGAACCCTACTCTGACCGTCCCTATTCAAATGGTGCCAAAAACAAGTAGATTGCTAGATAATTTCGAGATAATTACTGGGTGACACATATATCAAGTGGTGGGTATAAAGGAAGGTGGTCAAGTCCAATATGAGGAGACCTTGTGGGAGCTGGGAGGGGGAGGCACGGAAGAGAGAAACGGCGAGAACACGATGGAAGGTGAGCGGAGGGGTAAGTACTAGACTTTGCTGGACCAAAGACAGATGCTTGAGTGGTTGACGAGCAGTTTCTGAACGAATGTTTTCGGACAGGATTTCATTCAACAACACCGCTGTGACTGAACATTGGTCATTACGACGAGTACTTTGTTACTATCCAAATCCGAACGAATCGAGGACACAATAAGAATTATGTTTTCGTGGACAATTGCCGTCGACGTCCTACTAGATCAAACAATAAATTGCGTGCGGCGATCCCTCGGCGATCCCTGCGCCTCCTCATACTCCGGATCAATCCCACGTCTTCCCTGCATCTGGAAAATGTCCCGTTGCTGGATAGCAGTCAGTAGTGTCTAATAGAGCCGTACAGCCATAGGCCCCATCTATGATAGATGACGATCACTATGATATCACTATAATAGATGCTCATAGAGCTTCATAGAGTCATGATAGAGCACCATGGAGCTTGAAGATCTTTCATCACCACATGTTATTCCTGCATCAATCAGGCACTGGCGTCCCGCAATCATTCATCAACTGCCTCAGAGAAGAACAAAATTGTACTGGGGAAAAAACATTTTCATTCATGGATAATATTATATGTACAGTGTAATAATAGAAGTGCGGGCGTTGGTAGAGATGAAGAAAGAAATACGACGCATAGTGAAATGAGCCCAACAAATCCTTGAGGCCTCAAAGATTGAAGATTCAATAGATTGAATATGGAAGCATGGCCGATGGGCTTGAGGGACATCTTGCATTTGGAACACGTGGTCTTGAGTCTTGAAGGACTTCATCTCGTGAGTTTGCTGAGCCCTCCTAGCTTTCAGTTAGAATGGAGTTCTAGGAGGGCTTGAGGTCGGCGGATTGAGGTATGTAGCGTACATTCGCACGTGGAGATGGTGGGAGGGGGGAAAGAAAGAGTGATGGGCAACACGACGACGCGCGTCCTTTTATTGCCGATCTCGCATGGACATGATCCCACCGGATAACTGTAGCATTTGGTAGAGTAAGAGACTCTATAAAGAAGGCGCGCTCTATACAGATGTCGGTTCGCTATCAAGATGCCGGCCGCTCTATCATCAAGCCGAGGTTCTATCGGCCAGAAACGCGTTTCCAGATGTGAGGAGGTCTAACCAAGACCTTTGAGGCCGTGAATGGGCCTCAGAAGGATCCGAGAGTAGTCTCGTAGTCCAAGTAAGCTTTTCCCCATACTCCGTACGGAAGTCGCCGAGGATTATTTGAGCTTATTTGCGTTGATTTGGATCATGACACGGTGGCGATTGATGGGCATTTCAAACCTCCACCGGCGCCCCGCCCAGGGTTGTCTCGCCCTGGCGCCCACCACTAATATCCCCGGCATTGACTCTGACCGCGTTTCATACACTGCCATTTGCCATTTGCAACATACGTGGCCGGCACCTGTACGCGAGATATATACTATTGTTCCCTATGGGCCTGGAACTGCCCTATGTAGCTGGAACGACTTTTTCTTGTTTTCTTCTGTAGGCCTTTGCCCCCGGTATCCTCCGGCATTTATTAATACACGTCTGATGCATGTACCTGAAAAAAAACTAAGAGATTCGGTGAGGGGAAAGTATAGTTAGCTCGTTGCCGGGTGCGTTGATGCAAGGGTAATACAGAATACTACCGAAATTCTCCGTGTCCGCTCATTCCGAAGCTCCGAAAAAAATCAAGCATATTCTTACCCAATAAAAAAAGATTTCTGTCTCTTCAGAATCTGTTTCCAGAACGATGTGTTCATGCCCTGCGCAGGGCGGTGCAAAACGCGTGACATGTCAAAGTCATATCAAGGCTGTGACATGCAGTGACGATTTGGCTCTGTCGCCCAAATCGTAGGCACATCGTTCTCGAAACAGATTCTGAAGAGACGGAAACCTTCTTTTATTGGGTAAAAATATGCTTGATCTTTTTCGGAGCTTCGGAGTGAGCGGACACGGAGAATTTCGGTAGTATTCTGTATTACCCTTGCATCAACGCACCCGGCAACGAGCTAACTATACTTCCCCATCACCGAATCTCTTAGTTCTTTTTCAGGTACATGCATCAGACGTGTATTAATAAATTACCTGGGGCAAAGGTCTACAGAAGAAAACGAGAAAAAGTCGTTCCAGCTACATAGGGCAGTTCCAGACTCATAGTACTACATGCCGTCGGAGAATGGTAGCCAGGTCGTGTTCAGCTGGAATCTGGTCCATTTCTCCTATGGCCCCAGACTGTGGCCAGGTTGATGTGGCTGGCAGCTGACCAGCAAACCTGGAAGCGGCTGCACAGTCAGGCAGAAGAGAACATTTGAAAGTTGTTCACGCTGGGATGCACGTATTACCACTGAACGAAATGCATTCATATCTGCCATCACCCCTGCATGTTCCGAAATGGGACCGCGCAGGGTAATATATTATCCTGATACTTATCCATAGACGAATGTGTATTCCGAACAGAATCGACGCAGTCCGCATCAAGCACGGGGGATTAGGAAAACACGGGTCTCTGGAAAGTATCCCCGTCAGTATGGGGTCTAAAGAAAGATGACGAATAACAAACCGGCAGATGTGTTGAGGATATTATTGACGATGATTGTACCCATGGTGTAGCACCAGTCGACACTTGATTATGGTTCTTCAAGTTTCAAGCATCTGAAGGAGTTGATCCGGAAGAGAGGGCCGCTTCGAGGTGTGCTGAGGGTGGCTTCATATTGACGGGGGCAACTTCATATTGACGAGGCTTCGGAGCGAGTCCGAGAGACGACGAGAAAGGCTTGTCATGTACTCGTTTTGCGACATCATTTCCCCTTGATGGGCCAAAGCATATGTGTTGGACTGTTGGATTGTTCTTGATGAGCTTGGATCCAGCTTTTGATGGAACTTGAAGGTTGGAAGCCGAAACAAAGAACGCCAGATGTACGGAAGAGAAGATCAGAAAGGGCGTAGAGAGAAGCAGAAGCGGTGAGGGTGGAACGGTGGAACGGGTGCGGGTCTTGTCCTGGATTCTGGACAGGGCAGTTGGCCGTCGTGGGTGGTAGAAAGAGAGAGAGCGACCACTGCCCAGCGCCTTCTCCCCGTAATGGACGAGGTGTCATTGATCCGGCTCTGTTTGAGGTAAGAGAAGGCAGCGTGGCAGCGTCAGTGACTAATGGAGTAACGACGTCGCTCGACTCGACGGACAGTCGCCGACATGCGAACGAGTCGCGTTCGGACTATGACGATGAGCTGTAGGTTATCACATTCCATTCTGCGCGATTCACTAATTACCTACGACGAACAGAACCCGCGTATCGCGTAGGAGCCCATTGCTAGAGGGCTGGGAATCCGGGTGGCTAAATCTACGAACCTCTTGAAGCTTCGTGCGGCGCTGTCCAAGCACTGGTACTGTGATGCTTAATATTTGTCGCTTCGTCATTCATCTTATTCTGCAGGTTCTCACCCCATTCCACTGGTACCTCTGCGGCGTCTTCGAGCAGAATTCTCCCACCGCATACTGCATCGAGGCAACGACGACCGGATGAGCTACACGAGGTTTTTTGCATCTGTTCTGGTTCCGAATCCGCCCGCGATCCAGTTTTCTGCTCCGCCTGGAGCTAGCCTCAGCTCTACCGGCGGTCACTTCAAATTCTCGCGGAGAGTTACGCGGAACTGTCCCGCTTTTCCATATCCAAACAGCCTCGTCTTTGACGGTAACACCGACGGCAAGGCCCAGAAAAACCGCTTCAAAGAAGAAGAAGCAGAAAAGAGCTGCTACTTCACGTATAGTAGACTCACAGTCGTCCACAGCCTCATCCGTGCCACCTGCTGCTGTAGCAGCATCGCAACTACCCCCCGTCTCGTCCGCACCACCACACCCTGCTCCCACTGCAGCACCGCATCCGCAACACCTACCCCCAGTCTCGTCCGCACCACCACAGCCTGGTCCCACCGCATCACCGCATCCGCAACGTCTGCTACCCGTCTCATCCGCGCCACCACGCCATGACCCCACCGCAGCACCGCCTCCTGAGACACCCTGTCGAGACCAACGTGGTGTCGAGCCCCAATCGTCGCCGGTCATCCATATCACACCCTACAAAGAGGGAGACGACGATAATGACGGGGAGGCTGCGCTTATTCGCGCATATCCGCTGAGCAACGCGGTTTCGCTGGAATTCCGCGATGAGGCGCTGGCGACCGGGGAGATCGAAGACGATATTGTCGATGAACATTCACTGCTGCTCTACATCCAATTCTCTGCAGAGCGCCCGAAGCGAACCCGCAGAGGTGTGGACGTTCCCGGAACGTTCGTCGGCGCAGTAAATTATCTTATTTTGGTTTGTACAACTTGAGACTCAAGCGCCGTATAGTCACAATTGAAAAAGCTATTTTTTGGCGCGCTGCGCATCCGCAAGGTGCAGGATGCCGCCAACCCTTCTTTAGCTTTGGCGCGGCCGGCTGTGTCTGTTTTAGTATACGACGCTATCAAAAACCGGATGGACGAAGCCCTGCAACGTGTTCGGAAGTATGTACACCCCATGATGCATGTTTCGAGTCGATCTAACGACATTTTCCAGTGGTTTGGTACCGGAAGAAGATGCACCGGACATCCGTGCAAATACATGGCTTCCAGAAGTCACGGATGAGCAACTTGAGCGTGTCTGGCAAGGCACAAGCACCGTTAGTTGCTAATTTTATTTTTTTCGCCCTAACTAATCTTTTCTGCATTGCAGTTCGTTTAGCGGTATTCGGTCGTCTTGCTTGGACTGCCCAGCATGCCTCCGGTAATAGAGGCGACGACTTTCGCGCGATGAAGCTCGCCGAGCTTCAGACTAAGGTGCTGCTCCATCCAGACCAACGAACAGCCATGACGACCATTCTCGGGCTGCAAGGGGAGGAGAAGGCCGGGCGACGCGGGATGCGGACGGTACTCTTGTTCATTTGCGCTTGTATTTCAGCTGACCCCATCCAAGGTGATCAATCCTGTATATACCGTCTTTATCCCAAACATAAAGCCTGAGATGTGTCCATTCGGCGCGTTCGCCTTCTACTTTCATTATCTCCACAACGAAAAAAAGATCACAAAGTCTATGAATATTGACTGGACTGTTAATAAAAGCTGGCGGGCGGTATGTCGTCTTTTCTTTTCTCAAAATATCTATTCATCACTCGTAGATTCGCGTCTTTCATGGACCCGGAGCTCCCACGACACCGTTTAATGGGCAGAACATGTATAACATGTACTGCCGGGCCTACAATAAAGCCGATTTTGTGTCGCATCTTAAAGCCCACCTCCCACGCCACTTACTGCGCTACAAGCAGGAGGCGTTAGGGTATACGTAAATTCCCCAACGCAAGCGATTTGCTTTTTTCTGATGCCTTTTCTCTAGTGTTGACCCTGCAGAAACGGCTCGCCTTGGCTGGGTCCGTGGCGAAACCTACATGGATACATATGCCCCAGCTTTCCCGGCAAGGGTAAGCTGTTGTCGCCTCCTTCAATCTTTGTCTTGAATTTCGATTAGGCGATCTTGGCTGCTGCGGGGTATCGGGACGACGAACTTTACGACCAGATTTGGTCACATATACCCGTCCCTGAGCAGTTCCTAAGGGTGGTATGTCCGATTGCGGAAGAAATCGTGGAAATGGTCGCAGGTGATCAGCAAATACTGAGTCAAATTTCAGGGAAACCTAATTTGTATGGTACGACGACACCAGTACTTGGGGCAGTGATATATCATGCCTCGCTGATCAGAGCTATGGCATGATGTATGGAGATCTCTATGTATCACCCTAGAGGCCTTCCCATTCAGGCGGCCGCGTGTCTTAAGTTGGGGCACTGCCGCTGCCGCATTGAGCCTGTCATCGGTGATTGAATCAATGGGCGCGCTGACATAAAAGTCTTCGATTGATCGCAAAACACTGACGTCCTCTCGACGTTTGCCATCAACGGCGAGGGTGGATCGTACTATTTGGACGGCTACCTCTTCAACGACACGCTCTGTACTGTAAATGACTCTAGCCACTTCCTTATCAGCCTAACAGCTCAGATCCACGTCAGTGGGCCTACTCCCCCCTTGCCAGAAAATCGCGCCGCCCGCAAAAATTGTGCCCCGCGCCCGCGCTAGCATCGGAAAATCAGCGCACTGGTACCAACCTGCGTAAATATCACCCACACACACGAGCCGCACCTCAGATCTCCGCCAGCAAGCTTGGTTTCGCCTCTCCGGAAAATCGCGCCGCCCGCACAAATTGGGCCCCGCGCCCTGCCCGCGCCCGCTCTAACCGCTATTAATTGGCGCGCTGGGCTTAACCTCGTTTAACATAACCCACACAGACGAACCGAGCCTCGTATTCACGCCAGCAGGCCTGGTCCCGCCTCATAGAAAATATCGTGCAGCCCGCAAAAATCGCGCCGCGCACCCGCCCCAACCGCGAATAGTTAGTGTATTGGTTCCAACCTGCTTACATATCACACACACAAACCGCACCTCAGATTTGCACCAAAAAGCTTCGTTTCGCCTCGCCGGAAATATCGCGTCCGCGCAAAAATCGCACCCCGCGCCCGCTCTAGCCATGAGGAATCGGCGCGCAGGCCCCAACCTCCTTTAAAATCACCCACATAGACGAACCGCGCCCCCTATTCCCGCCAACAGGCCTGATTCCGCCTCATCGGAAAAATTGCGCCGCCCGCAGAAATCGCGCCCCGCGCTGGTCCCAGCCGCGAATAATTAGGCGCGCTTGTTCTAACCTGCTCAAACATTACCCACACGCAAGATCCACGCTTCAGATATGCACCAGCAGGCCTGGTTCCGCCTCACCAAAATATCGCGCCACCCGCAAAAATCGCGCCCTGCGCCCACCCTAGCGTCGAGTGATCGCTGCGCTGGCCCCAGCCTACTTCAATATCACTCGCACGTACGAAATGCCACCCATATCTGCGCCAACGAGCCTCATTCCGGCTCACCGCCTAAATGGCGCCGCCCGCCTAAATGGCGCCGCCCGCCAAAATGGCGCCGCGCGCCCGCACAGGCGGCGATTTATGGGCGCACAGGCGTTCATCACTTTCAGTACATCCATAAACACGAATCGATCCTCAGATCCGCACCAGCAGGCCTCGTTCGGTCTCACCGGATAAACCGCGTCACCCGTCAAATTCGCATCAGGCCCGCGCCACGCCAGCCCCAGGCACAGTTGATCGGTGCATGGGTCTCAAGCAGCTTCGGTATCACTCACACACCCGAATAGCGCCTCAGATCCGCGCCAGCGAGCCTCGTTCGGCCTCACTGGATAAATCACGCCGCCCGCCAGAATCACGCCGCCCGCCCACCCCAGCCGCGATGAACCGGCGCACCGCCGAACAACAACTCCAATATCACCCACGCACATGTACCGCCCTTCAGATCCGCCCCAGCGGGCCTAGTTCGGCACCACCGGATAAATCGCGCCGGCCGCCAAAGCTGCGCCCCACAAAAATGCCGCCTCGCCAAGCGCTTTCAGAACATCCACATCCGCGATTCACAGCTCAGATCTGTGCCAGCGCACCTCAGATCTGAGCCAACGCACCTCATTGCAGCCCATCCAGTAAATTGGTGCCTGCTAATAGAATCCCGCCCTGAGCGGCCCCGGCTGCCGTTACTCGACATACTGCCCGCTGGATTATTACCACCACATATGTTCCGTCCATAAATACACGGGGGATTGGAGTCCACCAATACAAATTGCTCCAATAAACCGGAACTAGATGATTGCGCACCTCTGATCCGACAGCGACAGTAAAACAGCGCGCGATGATATGCCTGGGAATCTTCCGCTTCGTGAAATGCCGACTGGCCTGCGAGAGAAAAGACTGATCGATGACAGTACCGATAGATCAGGCCAGCACTGGGACTAAACACAGAAAATCGGTCAAAAGACTGATCCCAATGCCATATTCCAGGGAAGAATGTCCCATATGAAGTCCTAGTATCTTCCTTTGAAGATACAGCCAGAAGTGAGCGAATTAAGACCACGGCTACGAGAAGATAACCGCTTGTAGTCCCGCCATAGAACACTGTGGTAAGATTCAGCGCACGGTTCTAAATCCAAAATATTGGAGACAGCCATTCTCCAGAGGTCGATATGCTGTGTTTCAGAAGATTTTAGCGCGGCCAGATCAAATACGAGCGAGGGACAGTGGTGGCAAGACGAGAGAGTGTAATTGATGGGCCGTCAACAATTGTAAACAACTACGAGCAACATGCAAAGAGACGATAAATAGCCCCACTACGGAATCGGACGTGATTCTGAATAGGTAGAACATTTTATAACTTCTAACCAAAGCTTTTCATAGTCAAATCCCACCGGTCTGAGGAGGTTGAGTTTTAGCTACCAAGTAAATCCGTGGTATTCAACCCTTGTAATCTTCAATTCGAGGTTTCTTGTGCATAAAACAAGTCAACGATGTTAGCCAAGTCAAAATATAACAAAAGTTTTGGGGTGTTGAACTTTTTATTTTTGAAGTTATGTTTCGGCCAAATTCTGCACTCAAACCCAATACTGTTCTCTGAATGTGGTCGCATGTTCCGCTAATTTGAGAAACTTGGATTAAAAAAATTGGTTATATGGAATTCATGAGCTCCACCATAGACACTGGACACAGTATACTCTCCTGCATGGGACAAATCCATGTTGTGCGGCTCTTGAGAGTGGAAGAATGTGCAAATCACTGTGGTCGGAGAACCCCCTGAATTTCCCACAACAGGTGCCTGACTTTCACAATTCACTACGAAATAAACTGAAAACATTTTCAGGTACTTTTGTATTCAGGTACTTTCGTTCCGGATGATATAAGTTCGGGGAAATTCAAGGTAAAATACCGTGAATAAGTTCAGGTGAAAAAATGCTGAATTCAAGGAAATTAAATAGATTGTTGATCCAGATACTCCTCCGCTGCGCACATTGTGTTTCTGTGCTCGATGAGGCCCATATGAGTTACATTGAGTAGTCCTTTGCCTGTGAACAGGTTTCAACCTACAGCTACGTAACGATGATGTCATTACTTCACCCAAACAAACACCGGCTCCACTCCGCAGCATATCGTATCCCTCACTCGAACCACCACCATCCCCTCGACTCCGTTACCTCACACCCTCATCCTAGCCCTAGCCGATCATTGCCACTGTTCGTGCATAGCTCACTGCTGACGCCGTTCCACTCCCGTTACATCCAGAGCTTCTCTTTCTCGGTAAGTCGGTTTCCGCTGAGTCGTCCGAGCCAATTCTTACTCAAACTCGAGCGCCGTCTTCTGCATTTCCCTTTCTCGACCCATTTCCATATGCGAAGAGAGCATTATGCATGGTGAAGGTACGTCGTTGCTTACACGACTCCATATAATAATTACTCATGCAATCAATACTGATGCTAGACGGGCCGACTTCAAGTTAGTGCCAACTTTTTGCTATGGTGTGTTCGTAATATAATAACTCTCCTCTTCGTCTCAGCTAACCCGTTTTCAGTTCAGTATTGTTAATCCATATTACCACATGAAGCACTACGGCGGCAGCCAGAATAACGACCAAGACGATAGGGTGGGATAAGCGTGGATAGGACTGATGGAATTGTGTTGTAATCATGCCGAGCAGCGCCGAAGCGTCAGAGGGAATTAGTGTACCGTAGTAGCAGGTACATGTGTAGATATCACCATGAATAGCATTGAGTTTCACTGCTCTTTGGCATGAAAAAGCACCCGTTTTAGGCTGGATTCAGTGGCCCCAAACAACGTTCAGTATGATATAGATTGAGAGTCAGGTCAAAACGTCGTGAACTGCCCCCCTGGTATCTTTCCTTTTCTACCTGAATCATAGGTGCCTGGATTTCACAATTTCTACCTGGAATACAGCATGTTTCTGGGTTAATTACAGCACCATTTGTGGTGATTTTATTCTGGGAAATTCAGGTATTCCGCGACCCCCAGTGAATTGCACCATGCGGGCTGTTCATATCGTCTGATACTGCAGTGATGAGTCACGAACGGAGTAGTATTTTTTATGCATTCACAAGACTGTATTGAACATGATTATGGTGAGTTTTAGGATGCACATGCTATCGGAGTAATGGTTGAGCAAAGTTCAACCGGGATGATGCTGAATGCCATTTCATGATGGATCGCCCTGGTGTGATTTACTGTATGTCTCTGGACACGCATTTTGGTGGTTGTGAGGTATAACAGAGCCAGAAACTTTGTCTGAACACAGTTTAGAGCTGTTGGGGCTGGGACGAGTGAGGAACCGCGATGACTGCTTAATTGATGCGCGATCAGCAACATGAAAGTCCGTCTTGTAAGGCTCCATTGTTAGGTGGATAGCAATTCTAAATTGACAGAAACCATTGTAATTCACAACCAGATGATTCTCCTTCCAGAAAACCCCGATCTCTGGAAGTTGCATTTTAGCTACCGCCCTTCCGTGGTCGAATTTGAGGTATCTATGGCATAAGCAAGGCCATCCATGTTAGCCAAGTACATATATATAGGGTTTCGAGTCTTTCACCCTTCTGAAAACTGGGTGGGTATCTAATACATGTCTGTGCTCGGGGCCTCGGGCTGTGGGGCAGCTGCAGTTGCTCCTACATTATCTGGAAGGGAGCTGGATAGCCTTGAATAATGCTCTAACAGTCTTAGATGGGTCCCTCAGCACGTCGAACTCTCCAACTAGGAGAATAAAGTCACTGGTGCCATTAATATTAGCAACTAATAAACGGCGCGGACGCTAAAATGCAAATATTGCGAGGAAAATGCACTACGCGAATACTGGAGCGGATGCCACTGATTAAAAACGTGAATGGGATGATCACAGAGTAAGGCTCATTAAATCGGTGCAGCAAGACCAAAAAGAAACGAGTCCAGGATGAAAAACCGGATCTGCTTCGAAATCAGACCACACGTGTCCCGAGGTAACAAAGGGTATCTAAGAAGTGTGTCTGTTGGTATGCAAGCATTGTCCTCATCACTCGCTAGCTCGCTATCGGTGTCGACGTCGACAGGTTGGGCGAAAGAGCACGGAGGGGAGCAGCAGCAGCGCAGGGTGGAGGGACAGGAGTACCGGGGCCGGCAGAGGCAAGACGTCGCTGCTCGACAAGACGGTGCGCAAGCTCATCGCTTGATCGCTCGCCTGATCCCATCTGGTTGCGAGGTGCCGGGCTGCAGGGCTGCGGCGCATCATATCACATGCATATGCAGAAGGGCGGGAAGAACACCAGCGTTAACGCAAACTCTGCGGCGGGCGCAAACGGCGAACGATGTGCTCAGGTGCGAGGTTGCGGGCCAGGGTACCCCAAGAAAACGACCAGGGGGATGTGTACCGGCAGGGTGCAAAGAAGCGAAAGAAGCGGTTTTGTGGGATGCAGGAAGCAGGGGCCGCAACATACGAGGGATTCCAGAGGACGAGGCTTTATATTATTGAACTCTGACAAAAGTTCGCCGGTATAACAGCCGTGAGGACAGGAAGCGGCGGTACCCGGTTTGCCTGTTACGGAGACTGCAGGCAGAGAGAAAAGATGAAAGCGGAGATATCCGTTTCCGGTATATACTATGAGGGCCCGAGAGCAATGGCCGCCTGTATTAGGTCCATTGGGCGGGGAGTCAAAATAGCGAATCCCTGCGTTGCAGCGATTACAGGGAGAGGAGAGTGCGGAGACCGTGGGATACATCGGGGGAACTTCCTGGGATAAGATACACCGAATACTAGGCTGTTGAGAGGGTTTCAGGGGTTGGAAATTGAGGGAGGCACCAAGCAGTAAATTTGTGTGAAAGCGAGAACAAACGGCCCGGAGAGCGCTATGAGAGCCGTATGACTGCACCGAGCAGTGAATGCGTAGATAATATGCCCGCCATAAAAAATGTGAGGCTCTAGCTGCAGCGGATGGAAGCAGGGAAACGATTCAGGCTGCACCAGGCAATGTATATTGCCAAGCAACCAGAGCGCAGCACGGGATAAACAGGGTGTACACAGAGCTACATAGGTGCCAGATATCACGCACAGTAAGGGGGGATGATGAGAGCGGCAGCGCGCAAACAGTGCTGATTCGTGTGGGGAGAGGAAGAGAGGCGATGCCAAGATCATAATATGAGCAGACATGACACGCGTAGCCACACGCACCGTCACAGCCACCCGCTGCCAGTCACCTCACCTCAGCTCGCATCCCCGAGTAGCAGGCGCCATCAGCGCTTCCCAATTGAATGGGAATCAGAACCACTCCGGCTTCTCAGGTGATATATCAGACACCGTCAGTGATTAGAGACCTCCATACATCATGCCAGATCTCTGATTAGCGTGGAATGATATAATATATATCATTTCCCCACATACAACTGACGACGAATCATTGGCAAATGATCATCCAGCTACGGCCCTATCTATTCCATGTCAGAAATTTCTGTGCAGACTCAGACTCACATGTACTCATCTTTGTGCAGTGCGGTGCGGCCATTTTCCAAAAATGGCCCCACTCTTCCATCTTTCGTCTTCCGGCGCTGGCACATCCGGATGTGCGAAACTGGATGACGCACCGGTTTCCGTCGGAACTCGCGGTTCTCCAGGCCAATGCTGGAAGCCCAATCAATCTGGAGCGCATTCAGAATACACACCTTCGAGTCGCTCTGGAGGAAATGCGGAGTCTCCTGGCCTCACAAAACCTCGAACTTAAGAAGGCCACTCGGCTTCTGGAATGACGTACTGCAGTCTTCTCCCCGGTGCAAGGGGTTACGGCTTCGAATTATCCTACGCACGGTAGGCCGCTGTCGCCCGGCCCTTTTTATTGCTCATCATTCTTTCCAGCCCTTGTCGGGAGTGACACTTCCACTGCGTATGAAATGGCAGGCCCATCAACGACGACGACATTCCCAAGTCCAGCTCTGCAATTTTTCGTTGGCTCCAATTACTTATGTCTTCATCTTTGATGGTCCTGGGCAGCCTTCTGTGAAACATGGAACGAGGGTGGTCCATCATCCTGCGAGGCTTATAGAACATCGGACGAATTCATACGGCAATCTTGACAAGTGCTACCCCAAATTGGCAGATCAGTTTCCAGACATATTCCCAAATCGCAAGGTCTGCAGCCTGTACCTCGATCCTCTGACATCAGCATCACCTGGATACATCGGGGATATGCCCGATGCCGCCATTGGATGCCTCGTGAGCCAAATAGCTCCAAAATTGCTTGCTTTGGTTCCACATATTTTGGGTGGAATGGAGAACATCTGCTGAAGAAACTCAATGTCAATGTATGGCCTAGCGTCATTTTCTGGATGCTCTCCTCTGTAAGATTCAAGTTCTCCTACTTGGACTGCTTAATCATTGTTTCAATATCTAGCGCTATGTTATGTTTGACCAGGACATTAACCGAGTTGTGACACCATACACCCAGGCCACGCTTTTGAAGATAATAGGAGCTACCGTCAATAACAATGTGCAGACGACTCCTTTGGATATTTTCCGTCTTCGGATTTCCACCTCCCATTTTAGTGCGCTGTGGAAGTGTACTCTGTCCACCTTGTGGACATAGTTCTTCTCACGATTTATATGCTTGACACAACTTGGGTAACACTTTCTTTAATTATTTTATTCCTCACATACTCCACACATTATCGAGCACTCCACTCGTACACACTCATTTCTCTCCATTTCTCCTCCAGATTTACTTCATCAATGTGTGAGAGCACTCAAATCCACTCCACTGCTGAACAAATTCCTAGAGATCTGAAGATCACTTTCTCACTCATGGAAGGAATTATTCACTATTGAGCTTTTTGACTGCATTTCCCATATTTTACTTATATTATTGACCACAGACATTTATTTCTATCACTATGTACAGCCTACGTGAGGTGCTGGACTCGAGGCATCGACTTTCTCGGACTATGCTGGGGATTGAGCCGACAGTGGTCTGGGCCCCCACTTGTCAACGTTGTGCGGCCAGTGTACTCTCCCTATTCATCTTTGCATAGCTCCTGGATTGTTCGATTGTCAAGTGTTCAGTTCTGAGCGATGGCATTACTACGGACTCTTTATTTACGCACTGTTTGTACATTTAGGGGGATCTCTACTTGCTCTTGACTACCACCATATACCCACTCTCCTGCGCACATTTCGACGATTCTGAACGTTTCTGAGCCACACTTGAGCTGAGTTATCCCTTTCTTATCTATACTAATTGCTCCAGCTTTAGATACATTCTTCATTGTCTTATATCCTAATTTTTCTGCACACTTCTATCCTCCTCTCAGCACGACCTAGGCACTCTCAGGTCCTCGCTTGGACCAACCTTTACTTCTTCAGCACTGGCGCAACTCGCTATGGTTCCTCAGATACATGAGGCAGACATCAAGCTCATATCAGTTCCCAGAGCCATTCTTGTGGTTGCGATGTGGGACATCTCTTCTCCATCTACAAATGTGTGTTCGCTTTCTGGAGTATATTTCGATAATACTGATGAGTTAAACACAGTTGAACCATGCCCCACCATCCCTAGGTTGGTCCAACAGCAGCTCTGATGAGGAATCAAGTGACGAGGATGAAAATAGTGACATCATCGAAGTGATGGACTCGGACGAGGAAGGCCTGATCAGAGGGCATCACAGGTTATCGGCTGAGGGCTTGATTGACCTCACTGGTTTCTAAATACTTTATCTTTCGTAAATGTGATTCTTTTGTCTTTTATCATCCAACACCGTATACCTGACTTTATAATCAGCTTCCAAATCCTTTTTAATTCATGGTCACGCAATGATTATTATCTTGATTTTTCGAAACATGGGGGCTGCCACTTGGAGCATTGCAGAAGTCAAGATTGGGTTCAATTTCGCATTCTCCCTATCCAGCTTTTCATTCTAGAGCTCATCAGGCCTTCTCACCAATCCCAACAAAATAAAGTAGCATTCATTTATTTTCTTTACGTTCATTTATTTTCTTTCATGGCAGATAGTAAAGAATATTTCCAGACAGATGATTCAACACTGCGCAAGTTTGTGGCTTGGTGTGGTAAGAAAGCCGTGAATATCAAAAGAGTAGTCGACATTTAAGTTGAAACAGGTCGGTAAAGAGAGTATGTAAGGTACCTTAATACGATCTGCTACTACTTTATTTACTCTTCATCGCGAGCATCTTTACTTATCACGTGGGCATGTAGATTAGTCAATTTCGTAGCACATGACTCTTGCCAGCGCGAATAGATAGATAACTACTCTTTACTCTAAAACTTCCGTCTGCTGCTTGTGAGCTTACTCGTTGAGACTCTCCGAGGCCAAGCCCGCAAGCACTAGGCGATCTTCAAGAACTCTCATCTGGTTACCTCCAATAGTTATAAGTAACGACTCTACTCTGCTAGATATCTACGGAGTAGGAACACAGCTACGCAGAGCTAGATATCTACTCTGTGCTGCGTCTCGTTGAGTAGCAACTCATAACTATTCGGACTACAACCCCAAATCACAGCGTACCCACTCACCAGGATTCTCGTGTGACGGAATCCCCTGTAAATCTCGTTGGAGTCTTACAGAGTATGTGTAGACCGCAAGCAAAATTCTCAACAAGGGGGGAACAAAGTAAGAACAGGTCAGCAATAAATCCACACACGGGTAGGGAAGCACGGAAGATGTCCTGCATCCACAATGTGAATACTTTGGCACATGTTCGGGTGGCTTGGGTTTCGGGGAGTTGACGGTGTGTGAAGAGTCGTTCCTGGGCACACCTTTCTCTGCCTTGGCACCCCTACACAGTACAGGGTCTCCGATGCTGTGTATCCCTGGCAGAAGTCGCATGCCATGTGCAACTGGAGGAGGCAAGAGACACACAGCGATGAAGAGGGCGGGAAGAGTGCAGGCAGGTGCGACATCAGCTGAGGAAGAGGCTGAGGAAGAGGAACGCGAGGGCACACTGAGCAGAGCACACCCAAACAAGGACAGTGTTAAGCATGAGAGTGTGGGTAGAGCTTGCTTGAAAGAAAGGTAATAATAAAAAACGGAAAGAGAAACACATGGATAAAACTAAACTCATGAAAAGGTGTCGAAAGCCAAACCCGACCAAAATTACCTTAAACGGATGGAGGAGGTTTAGAAAAGTGGGAATTGCCTTACCTGGAGGGTCCAATCATTGACCGAGCCCACCCAAAACACTTTGACCCAGCGGAAGGTGAAGATCGTGCTGAGAGGGAGAGGTTGTGACCACGCGCCAGAGAGAGCTCGGCAGCCACCTAGCAGAGGTCACAACATATTTGCTATAGAACAAACAGGTTCTTCTTGCGTTCACTTCCTGGAACTATCTCTGATAGTGGGCTTTGGAGCGCTCTCCTGAGCGACCATACCCCATCGGCTTTCGAAATTGTATATGGGGTTGAAAAGTTTTTTAAGGTCAACTTCTGAGACCCCCCCCCCCCCCCCCCCCATACCCCTCCAAATGAGGAAGGAGTTTCCCACCCTTCAACGGCCCGCAAATATTTGATACCATCAATTATGTCAAACAGGACTAACTGAAGGCGCAGTTGGTGCAAAAGCTGGCATTTGCCTTATGTGGTATAGCTTTTAGAGTGCAGAGGAGTATCCTCAATGTAGAAATGCCACTTCAGATTTCTTAGCTAGCTATCCCCCCTCCTGAGTGCACTGTTTCAATATGGGATATTCCGGTAGGCGTTGCAGCCCTCAAATGCGGTCGTATCCGGTTACACTGGATTATATTTTGAAGCATTCATGCACCCTAATTGCTGCAAGAACATTTAACTTCGCTTTATGCCTCAAATACCCCTCTGACTACTCGATTTTCATTGTTGTCTTTGTTTTCTGCCCCAGGCAAATAGTATTTCCGTATAACACCAAGGTAATGCCCCCATTGGCAAAGCAATTATCTGCGCAAGGTTAGTATTGTATGTTGTTTCAGAATATTGCCACATTGCAGGCCCAATCAGCAGCAGTAAAGGAATTGAAAAGTCAAGTGTACGTAAATTGGCCTCGGCGAGACTAGTCCTAGTGTTTATGGCACAGAATATTGAAGCCAGTGACTCGCTTGAGTTGTAAATGAGTCATAATACATTGATGTGAATGTGATTCTCTCTAAGAGAGTAGAAATTGAATAATTTATTTTGAAAGCCTAAAAGAAGTCTGTAGTATCACATGGGGGGTCCCGCAAACACATGCTGGAAATAATGCAATTAAATATATAATAGTTCTTAATCACTCATCTCTAGTTTCTGGAAACTGGCACCCACAGTTATGCAGCATTCAAAGCTCCTTCATCTCACTTCATGGCACTTCTGCATGATTATCTGCATGGTTCACAGCTCAATTCCAACTATAAATCAACATATATCACATGGAGTTCTTTCTGGAGAACTTGTCCGTGTGGTTGAAGCAATATTTCTGGCCCGTAAGCAACGGAAATGGAATTACCATATTCGGTTTCGGGCGTTGTGCTTTTGATGGAAAGTACCAAGTCAAACAAGCGCTCGAATGTCCTAGAATCCCCTTCCAAGACAGAATATCAGGCCTTCTTCGCAGTGTCCACCATTTAACAAGTTAACGGGTGTCAATGGACTGTGAAACATTGTGGGAAGCTCATTTATTGAATTTGTCCCACGGTTCGCTCACAAGGACCCGCAGGTGATGGAAGTTAACCCGGTGTAGCTGGAAAAGAAGGAAATTAGTATAGGACAAACTAAACTAAGGCCCTGACCAATTTAAACTCCTTGCTGCGCTGTCCCTCACAGCGGAGAAATTTTGCCGTTAAGGTTATTTGTTTCAGGAGTGAGCACTTTCTGGATGAACTGTTTCCTTCTTTCCCACATGCTACAAACCCACAGAACCTTTTTATTATTGCTTTAGAAACCACCTGAATCATGACAAATTATCCTCGAAGCGGTGGCCAGGCAGGTTATATCTATTTCAGTCACCACCCGTTGCAGCACATCCGACTTCTGGGTAAAATAAATAATGGGAGACTCGGTGAAAGAGATAGTGAATTTTCTCCTACATATCGGGACCCCCTTTCACTTGCTCTTCGGAACCTTGGCAGGCTTTTCTCTGCTCGCAATTGGCGCTTTTTGCTTGGTGGGAATGGTACTTGATGATGTCGCTTCAGCACCATCACCATATCCCTTTGATCAAAGGTGAGTAATTTATGAGTGTATGAAATACTGTGCATACTAATGTCAAATTGTCACTACCGTCGACTGGACCTGTTGACCCAACCGTGGCCGCAGCTGCTGCCTACACTGCGGGGGTCCACATATCTTTGTGACCCAAAAGGAGGTTCAAAGATGTCTACCTGTTTCATTAAATTTAGGCTTGTAACAAAGATAACACTGGTTGAGAATTTCATATTTTTCACTGAGTTTTTTAGGGAAAAACTTCTTTTATTTTTCACACCTTTTTCACTTGGAATGTAGCTGAAACTTTTATAAATTTTTCAGTACTTTTGTGACTTTACTGAAAAAGTTTTTTGCCTTTTTCACAAAAATACTGAAAAAGTTATAAATATTTCAGTCACATTTCAGTGAAAAAACTGTGAAAAATAAAAGAAGTTTTTCACCCCAAAACTCAGTGAAAAAATTGAAATGCTAAACCAGTGTAAGATGAAAAATGTAATATTGTTTTCTCCCTTTGCCAGCGTTTCTTTCGGTGATCAAAATCTGGCCAAAGGCAGGTTCCTACCCAGCCGCAATTACGAGGTTAATATACAGAGGAGGTGGGGTTTATCAGCGAATACAGAAACGGGGTTACCGGAAATTGCGGACCGTGTGACTGTAATGTGACTAAGTGACAAAGTTGGTGAAGAACCTCTCCATGGCGGCTGGACGAAAATATATACAAACAACATAGCCACATTTTCATCAAATCCGCAAAACACGTCTCAAATGGCTTCCACAGTCCGAATAAAATTCGCCTTTCATTGTGAGTAAGCTCAATACTGCTATTTCATTGCTCCCCTCGAGTTTCAAGAGTTAAAATAACATGCTTAGAAGAGAACTAACCGTAAGTATTAATCCATGCAACCAAAAGGCCGATTGCTACTGAAAAGTTTCTTTTTCATTCTAAACCGCTATAATATCACTTATGAAGATGAGATAATGTCCATGGTGATGAAAGTCGAGTTTTATTCGGACTGTGGAAGCCATTTGAGACGTGTTTTGCGGATGTGAAAATGTGGCTATGTTGTTTGTATATATTTTCATCCAGCCGCCATGGAGAGGTTCTTCACCAACTTTGTCACTTAGTCACATTACAGTCACACGGTCCGCAATTTCCGGTAACCCCATTTCTGTATTCGCTGATAAACCCCACCTCCGCTGTATATTAACCTCGTAATTGCAGCTGGGTAGGAACCTGGCCAAAGGGTGATTGAAATGCTATTTGTTTCTTGGTGTGACAAAGAAATCATTATTGGAGCATGAAAGACTGGATGGACAACGGGGCCTATTGTTCAAACAGTCTTTGGTATTATGAATAGAATTAATTCTCAGCTGGAAAAAAATTGGCAAAGCCGCTTTATCACTCAAAAAATCTTCTACCAAGAGGGAAAAATGCAGAAAACACTGGCCTTTTTGCCTGGGCTCCGAAAGTTTAACGAAAATGGTAGACATCTTTCAAAGGCATTTTTGAGTTTGGAAGATCCATGAACCCCCGCAGTGCTATAAAATGGTACAAGTTAAATAGTCTAATAATCTTCATAAGAACCTGCAGTCACCTTGCACTGCTGGGTCAAATGTTTCACCGGAGTGTTCATCCCAAGGGGGATTAATATGATTTCATCACCCACCGCACTCCATTTTGCAAGATGACTTCTGAGTGCCTCCAACTCGCCAATTGAAGGCTCTAAAGACTTTGAATTGATGCTCATTTCGGTATCAATCCATTCCGGGATTTCTCGAAAGCGCTCCCAAAATTTCCGCGACTGGAATAAGTTAGCCTAATGTGATCCAAGTCAAATAGCTTCTTCACCTTCGCTGTAGACTGCCATTTAGCCTTAAAATATTGTTCGATAAGTCGCAGGGGCGGCTTATGTCCCAGAATTGGATCTTCTGCGGCTCCACCTACACTCCACGCCTCCTAGACTTCATTCAGAGACTTCGAGGGCTTCCCTACACTGAACAATGACTGAGGATCGTGGATGAGTGGGAAGATTTTTGGCCATGCAACAGATTTTTGGCCGAAAATCGGTGGCCAGACAAGATTTGCAGCTCCTATTGATTGTCAGAGTTATCAAATTTTAGTGGCCAAAAAATGTCGCAGAAAAACAACGAACCAGGCTTGTGAAAGGCTGCCAGCGGAGGAAGCACTAAATCCACTTGAGTTCGTGGTCTAGGAACATCCTTTCGAGCAGGTGAGGCACAGACCAAGGCCCGGAGAGAGCAGTCGTCAGCTTCATACAATCCTGTGTCTTCACAAGCGCGCGTTTTTGCATCAATAGTTGAGGGGGGGTCCGGGATTTGTGCATAGGTGTGAACAACGAATGGATTATCATCACATTGCAAGAAGGAAAGTGTTTGAGCGTTTGAAATTTCGGCTGGCGGATATAAGATTGAATCAATCAATATCAACAGGACGGGGCCACACCTGAACGCACATAAGCCTCGTTGGAATAGCCTTTGGCTGGAGAAAAAAACCGCGGTTCTTCGTTCAAGCTTCTGCTCCATTCGCTCGAGGATCCGAGTTTGTTGCACTATTTGAACCCGGACCTCTTCAAGGGATAAGCGCAGCGCTTCGTTCTGAATTCTTGCGAGATCAAGTGGCTCTTTTTCGCTGTCCTTCAGTCGTTTCAAGTCCGGAAATACCTTGAACATCCAGTTGCGCACATCGGGGTTTTGAAGCGCAAGAAGTTTGAATAATGCGGACTTGGGCTGGACTTGATAGATTGCTGTGGCACACTGAAAATAAAACAATATAAGAATGAGACCTAAAATGGAGAGGCCGGTCTACTTGAAACATGTATGGACGAAGCTCAATAAGCACTTGCCAGTAGTTTGATGCCCCAGTAAGAATCTATAGGACGATTGTTTAAACAATTTGCGTCTAGACGCAAATTGCCGTTTAAACGCGTGTTTAATCTAAACATGTTTAACGCAAGCGGCGCACGGGACCGTGTTTAAACGGGACAGTTTAAACACTGTTTAAACCGACAAAAAAGCCAATTACACACCGTGGTTCTAACTTGCGACCTCATGTAAGAGGGGTACTGCAAGCAGTGGACAGCATAACCAACTGGCCCAAAAGGTCCTTTGGATATTCTAATTTCGGATGCCCTTTCTATTGGCACGGAGCGATTAGATATGGGCCAAATGGCAAAAAAAAAATTAATGATGGAGTACAGAGCATTAAATATCGGCTTCCCCTGATAATATATTCAGGCACGGGTGCTCGACTCTTGGATTAAATAGATGCTCAGTTTGCTCTTGATGTGTTTATTCCCCCAAAATACAAGTTCTTATATAAAAAGGAGACTCTAGCCCTGCTGTTGGATAAATATCTGTATCTGTGATGCCATGCCAGTTAAATATAACCAGTGCTCACAAAATGAATTGGAGTCACAATTAGTAAGCAGGTCATTGTTTTGCAGGCTTGAGCAATTTGGAAGCAGGTGCAAGTGGACTTGCCAGAAACCAATGACTCAGTGTAGTCATAGACAATATTTCCCAAAGTCATTGTAGAACTGAGTCGCTTCATTCAGCTTTTGAGGGACTGCAACTTGAGTTACATTAGACACAATTCAACTTCAATGTAGCTCAACCACACATAATGCAATATAAAGGCAACGACACAGTCCAGTTGTTCAGAGCGTGTATGAGAACTCTGTGTTCCCAGCATGAAGACCTGGGAATTAGAGGTTGGTGGGTCAAGGTAGTTCGCCGAAATTTGGGAGGGCTCAACTTCTAATGAAGTTGAGGTTGGACTTGCTCAGTACCCATATGTTGCTCTATGGGACCACTGTGGTTATACCTCTTCCTTCCTTCCATTCTTCTTTCCTTCCTCTATAGAGCCACATAACAGGAGCCGGACAGTTGTATTACAGCATATTAAGATACTCAGTTTGATGGTTAACATGTTTGTAGGTAAGTTAGAAAACATTAAAGCTGAAGTAAGGTGGAATTAATGCAGGTCCAACCGCCCAGGTGGTTGAATTTTAGTTGAACTAATTGACCCCATTATCCTACATCCTTCTCGTCAAACAGCAATAACCGCTCCAAGGGTGCAACATAAATTCAGGATATTGATTGAAACATGTTCTGAGTTTGAACATCTACCATTAAAGCCCAGAGACATACTCACAATCAGTCAATTGCAAGGTGGGATCACTGTACTGAACAACGGTTTTCCTGTCCTTGAGTCCACACGAATCTGAATCTTCATTTTCAAACAGCAGTGAACAGTTTGAATAGCCGCTTTTTTGGGAAGCTTGTGGCTTCTAAAATCACGGCCTCGGCAATATTTTGGTTGAAGCTGAAAGTGGTGTAAACTAAAACAGTGTTCAAGTACCTTCGTCGAAAGCGGGTTTGGTTCAACTGAGGGTGGTGCTCAGCAGGTGTCAATTATTCATCTTGTTCTGCCATCTTCCCCAGCACTCAGTAAATTGATTTGCCATGTAATTTATGTTAAAACCCTTCACTAACAGTTACAGTGAGGACTAGTGATTATCCCTTTCAAGAGTGGATACAGGGTCTGGCCAAAATTTGAAATGTCGGCCACCAAGGTGAGCGCAAAGTCTGGACAAAACTGAGGACAATGTGGCCACCACAGATTAAAAGTCCGGACAAAGAGATCTCAGATGACTTCGACCACTGATGGACACAATAATTGCCTAACTTGTATGAACTTGAACAATGTAATTCAGTCCAATATGCTGGATTCCTTGCAGGGTGGAAATTCTTATTTGGTCCCGGTTATCACAACACTGAACTCCTCTATCTGTGATTAGCTTTATGGAACCCATTCGAAACAACGACATTCTACTTTGCACACTGACCTTCCAACTCCATCTTGACTGTTCTTTCAGGACCATATGAAGATTGGGGTGTGCACTCAGAAGTTATTGATGATCTGCTCAACGGAATAAAAAGGTCTGGAAACCGCCGTTGCCAGCCCAAGTTCGAGGGAAGTCCAATATCAACATTGGAGAACTTGACGAGGGTGCGGAGGACATAGAGTAATATAATAATTTCTTTCCTACTCATTTGACCTTGCAGGATAAAAATTTAGGTCTGGACACGGACAAAATGTTCAAATGCTTGAAAATCGTACCCGACCTTAAAAGGGATAATCACCGGCCCTTTGCAGTGAAATGTCGGACACTGTGGGCAAACACCATGACGGTCAGATTTTGACCACCACGGTGACGGTTGGTTCACAGTCAAAACCTTGGTACCTTGTGTCATCTGTGATGCACCATGAGGTTAATGCATGTTTGATTTCATAACTTGTTCTCTTTTTTACATGAAGTGCAAGGCAATACGCAAAATATCCTTCACAGCTCTTGTTCATTTTGAGTGCTGATTTCCCTACCCATGCCGCCCAAAAAGACAGCCAGCCTTTTACCCAATTCTACTTAGTACAGTGGGCCCAGTCTGGAGGGGTTGCCATTTATTTAAGAACAGTCTTCACCTTTGTTCTTACATGCGTCCGCCTTGTGGCCCATCATCAAATACATAATACAGTAAAAATTTAGCCATTGGGAGACCGTCCAGCAACCGGCACCGTGGCGGTCAACATTTGACTGTCACGTCATTTGCTTGCAGTGGGAACCAAGCTTGAAGCTCAACGGCAGAGATTTCAGCTTGGATTGCATTGAACTTCTTATTCTCTGGTTATTGAACTCTGAAAACCTGCCAGTGCAGGTCTACTACAGCTATTAGGTTTGTAAGTGGAGCTCCTCAATGGATACTTGTATTAGAACGAAGGCTGTATCCTCTGGCAATTTTCAGGCTATACAAATATATCGAAATTGCCTGTCTATATTTTGTGCTCGTACATCACAAGGGACCTTCGATTTTGTGATTAATGACCGTGACTCCGTTTAAGCAGAGAGAATTGTGTGTGCATTCGTGATCTTTACGCTGTGTAGTCGACACTGATTCAAGGCATGATTATATTCAGTGGGACAGTTGGTGTGCTATAGCCCACCCCTGTGACATGATTATTTCCAAAATTCTGTTACTCTTCTTGGCTTATCTTTTCGTAGATGTCCTGTATGACACAGAGTCCCTGAATCCTGCAAATCTCGAGTCGATTATATCCCCCTGAGCCACGGCCCAGGGTTTCCCGAAATAATGCACACTGTTCCTTCTGGAAGCAACCTAACGGGTGTTTTGATTACTAGCATTTCACAGGCCTGCGGTCAGGGCATAAGATATATATAGTATTACACTGAAAATAAATGAAATGAAATTGCCCGTACCTTGGTCTTGATATCCCAGCCCTGTCTTTTCAGGCAGGTCTCAAAGGTCTCCAATCATTTGGATCAATTGTGCCAGATACATAGGATTCTCTAAGCTTGTTAATGACAATCATGACACAATGTCCGTGGCTTGATGAGGAAGGTCTCATCAATATTTCTGAGCACGGTTTTCACCTGCTGCTTAATCCAAGAGTCGAGCATCCTTGCCTGAATATCATTGGGGAGGCTGATATTTAACACCTTGTACTATTTATTGCCCTTGGGGCCCATATCTCATCGCTTCGCGGCCATTGGAAAGAGCATCCGAAATTAGAATATCCAAAGGACCTTTTGGGCCAGTTGGTTATGCTGTCCACTGCTTGCAGTACCCCTCTTACATGAGGTCGTAAGTTCGAACCACGGTGTGTAATTGGCTTTTTTGTCGGTTTAAACAGTGTTTAAACCGTCCCGTTTAAACACGGTCCCGTGCGCCGCTTGCGTTAAACATGTTTAGATTAAACACGCGTTTAAACGGCAATTTGCGTCTAGACGCAAATTGTTTAAACAATCGTGCTATGGTTACTGCCCCAGTGAGGTTTTTTGTACCTTGAATAAAGAGTGCGAGTTCAATTCCAACCACATAACGGTTAAATATGGCTCACCTTCGATCTTCTCAAGAATGCTCTCTGCATTCGGACACATGCGAGAGAGGAAGGCTTCCGGGACACGGACATGACGCCAGATGGGATCATAATTTTCGTGTACCTTGTAGCCATGTGTTCCGAGGATCGCCGGTCGAAACAATTAAATTAAATATTGCAGACATGTTAAAATAAATCCATCTTACATTTTTCGGAAGCGCAGGAGCATAAGTGTCCATGTACGTCCCTTGAGACCAACCCAGTTTGGCTGTGTCGGAGCTGTCAACATTTAAAATTCATGAGGTCACTACGGAAGGGCTGGATGGCGACAAACTAACCCTATTTTTTCTTGAAGATAGCGGAGTATGTGGCGGGGAAGATGCTGTTTTATGTTCGACTCGAAATTGGACTTCATGTAGGGCATACAATACAGACTATAAAGGCTGTTCTCGTTGAAACGGGACAACGGGATCGGCACCGAACAGAAGACGAATCTATATTCAGTGGGCGGAGTGTTCAGGAAAGACAGAATGGGACACACACAGTCCGCCAGCTCTTGTTGCTCTCCCAATCAATAGACATTTTCTTGGGCAACTTGTAAAGATCATGAAGCCAATGGAAATACAAAGACATTGCGCCGAGAGGGCAAACTTCAGGGGTTCTGGTGTGCAATAAACGTGGTGTAGCTCGTGTTCACAATCTGCAGAAGCAAAAACTGAGTACCCATAGGTGCTGCAAAAAGGCGTACCCAATCGTTTTGAGCTACTTGTCTGTGACTTTAGCAAGGAAGGTATTCGCAATAATGTCGGGTCCTCTGGTGCAAGCCTCAACCCACTTCCACAGTCGTTCCAGGGCTTCGTCCATTCGAGTCTTGGTTTCGTCATAAACTAAGACGGTTGCACATGCTCGAGTAAGCTTGAATTCGGGATTGGTGGCCTCTTGTGTCTTTCGAATGCCCAAAGCCCCAAAGAACATCTTTCTCATTTGGAGGTGATACGCCAGCCGGCTGAATATCATTGGGACTTGCCTATGTGCGTGAAGGAGGCGTAGGATGCGGCAGGGGATTTGAAGGATGCAGCAGTGGATTTGGGAGCAAATAGGATCAATGGGAATGGAATAGTGTATTGCGACCCTGGAACGGCGCCTTCGAGATGCTGTGAGCGAAGTTGAGTTGAAGGTCAGACAGGAGATGATGAAAATTAGAAATGATGTTTGGATTTCATCAGGAAAACCATAGCCAAGATGTACCTATGACGTGTATGCAGCAGTATGCAGCACTATTCAGGGCTGCATAGCATTTCCATAGCAGCACATAGGTTCATCACAGCCACAAAATGCTATGGAAGCCTATGGAGCACTGTAGAGCACACTGCGGGCAAATGCTGTGACGGTCAAATGTTGACCGCCACGGTGACGGTTGCTGGACGGTCGCCCAGCGGTTGAATTTTTACTATATTATGTATCTGATGATGGGCCACGAGGCGGACACATGTATGAAGACTGCCTTAGATAAGCGGCAACCTCTCCGGACTGGGTCCACTGTACTAAGTAGAATTGGGCAAGAGGCTGGATATCCTTTTGGGCGGCCTGGGTACGGAAATCCGCCCCCAAATTGAACAAAAATGGTTGCGAAAGATATTTTGAACAGCATTGCCTTGCACGTCACACAAAAAAGAGCACAAGTTATCAAATCAAACACACGTTAACCTCATGGCGCATCACGATGACGAAAGACATCAAGGTTTTGGCCGTGAACCAACCGTCACCGTGCCGGTCAAAATCTGACCGTCATGGTGTTTGCCCGCAGTGGCACTATCCAGCCATTTCTTGTTTTCCTGATGTTATTAGCTTCGGAGACCGTACACCTGTGACTTGAGACCGTACACGTCTGATTTCATCACATATGAGGCAAGCCTGATTATTTTTTACTGATTGGGCAGAGGCCTGTAATTATTGTATAGTGCAGGCAATGCAGTTTGTGAGTACGTAGAACCTTGTAGAGTAACGAAAAAAGGACTCGGTCACGCTAAGAGGAAGTGCAGATATTGGAAGGGTTTTCAGGCGCATTTGTTTGGTCTGGCTGGTTTTAAATGCGCGTCAGCTTCTGTGCCACTCGGTTCTCTCTCCCAAGTCTCTCGGATCCCTCAGCACTGGAATCCGCATGCCCAGATAATGGTATAGCATCTGAATATTTACTTTATTGCGACAGATGATTACTGGAATCGCGGGACTTTGTTGCGCAACTTGCGCTGAATGGGATTGTCTCACCGATGGGAGGACAAGATGAATTTCTCAATGGTGAGCCCATCCTTCTCGTTGTTCCTTACTTCCCTTGCCCTTCATCATCTGTCCCCGAAGTATCTACCCGGTCTCTTTTCCACTCAGTCTCACGAACACTCCCAGCGCCGGAGCCCCTGCTCACGCACTTCTACGTGACACAGATTCATTAAATTTATAGCCTTGGAGTGCCTCGTTTGTGCCGACATGCATTCACGCAGTTCTAACGGACGACTGCGATGGATAACGACTTTCCAACTGGCGAGCATCGTTCCTCAGGCTCTCCTTCGTCTCCCCACGCTCTCCTCGGTCGTCGTTTCTTTTTCTCTGAATTTCGCTCCTCTTTCGCACACGCTGTCCGGCCCCGTTTGTGTTCGCCGGACTGCAGGCTCGCTCGAACCAGCCTATATCCTATCCACGTATTGTTTCCTCGTCTTTAAACCTTATCTCATTCCGCCCACAATGCCCTATTCACTCACCTTTCAATGATACCCCCGCGACTTGATGCCTTTCGAATTCACCGCACATTGATGCATCCCCGGCTCGTATGAATAATTTACTCTAAGATCTATCTACCTCTATATTGTCCAGGATCTCGCCGTCTACCGGCACCACCCAACGTGTGCCAGAAGAGCCACCACAATGGTGCTTTTGTAGAGTTTTCTCGCAGGCGAAGAATTTCCGACACCGATCGCATACCCATTCGCATTGCTTCCCGTGCTGCAACACCTCATGCCGTAGCCGGTCGTGCTTCCGGGAAAATATTTGGGAGCAGCGGGCGAAGGTGCAGGGAAAGCTTTTCTTCCCCTTCGTTTGGTGCGTGAGCATGTGCACCTCCCGTATATATTCATCTGAGAATGTCCGCTTGCAAGAGCCGTGCAGGCAGGATAATTTACGGCCGTTTTGAGCTGGAGCTGGCGTCGGAGTCGAGGGGGGTAGGAGAGTTCCCCCTCGAAGCAGACGGTGAGGATGCGGCGGAGAGTTGCGACTGAAGGTGGTGCCCATAGTCCTCCTCGGAGGATGTTGATGGGGTTGGTAGCGCATATTTGGGTGAGTGAACGGAATGCGGTGGCGTTCCTGTCCCGGGTCGAGCGTCCAGCCACGCGGCTGACAGCGGATCTCCGAAGTTGGCGCAGAGTGCGTCCAAGCCTATTGCGACAAATTCAGAAGGTGCGCCTTGCTCAGCAGCGAATGGACTTGCTGTATGTTTCGACATTGTCCGACGCCTGGATCGAGTCCACTGTCGGGATTGTGTCGCGTCCACACGGCAGAAATTGGTTGAGCATTTCACAATTCTCTGAGAGCGCTTGGCCGGCGTGATCTTGGACGATATGCGCCGACCAAAACGGCTCCATCCTTGAATGGTCTGGGGGCGCATTCTGGAACAGGCCACTAGCAGGGCTGTCGTCGCCGGGGACTGGATAAACATATTGTCAGAAAGTTCGGTGAATTTTACTGCGGCCACAACGAACCATCTAAGCTGCCTGTCGTTCGAAGATTAGGGCTGTTACATGACATGTAAACCACTAGCTCGCTGACGCCGTTCACCGTGGTGCCGTCGAAATGCAGAGAGGAGTCCAGAGCGGGAGAGTCCTTAAACGGTTCATAATCATCTTCAGGCTCTCGAGGCTTGAACGACATGGATATTTCCCCCGTCGGACTCAGTCGAACAACGAGCCTGAGGCGGGCAAAGTCGTGGATGGACATAGAGACAGACATTTTACCTCGCTTGCTGAGCACAGTTGTCGGTAATTGAATGTATGCGCTTAAGTACTCGATGGTTAGTAGCCGGTCCCGTTGTGGAACGCCGGTCCCAGGATGTATCCGAGTCTAAGCGTACAAGCATTACGTCTCGTCATCGCCCTCTGATCGACGAACAATACTGCGATGACAACCAGTGACTACCATCAAGAAATTTCAGAATCCCCGCCCGTGCTCATAATGACAGTTAATTCCTGACTCGTCGGAAATTTAAGCACTCGTAAAAGAATATATATCTACCCTGCGCTCTGTCCACAGTCCTCCATTAACCCCACACACCTCGGGATGTGATAGAAACATGCCGGGCGAAAGGTCGAATGGATTCAAGTACCGCTGATAACTCGCTTTTAAGCCCCCTGTGTTATCATATTAATCTCATTTGATAGTCATCGTGAGTGGATCAACGTGTACGCCACAGTCGAATTGCCGAATGCTATATGGGCAAAATCGTGGTATATTCCCTTCATGTATGCCACCCGTTGCTTTGCTCTAATTTACAATAATGACTTCTCTACCGAGCCCGCTGGTGCAGTCGCCGATTTGTTTCGCACTTGACGGATGAGGACTACGCGCGGTTCCCCGATTACTAGAACATGAATCACACTTTGGGAGCAAACCGTTGAATAGTGCACTGCCACTGCGACGCCAGGAATAGATTGCCACCTTTGCTTCTGCGTGAACTTTTTTCTTTCTGCAGGTACTTTGTCGCAGCCTTCGACCCAGCGATGGCCGGTGCGCAACGACTTTAAACTTTTCATGCCGTTGTGTAGATTTCATGAATACCAATGGTTCCTTTCAATCGAGATCATCTGACAGCTGCGCTTGAACCTCAAGGGAAATTAATCGCACGGGCGCTTATGCAAAATCTCACTTCTGAACGAATGTTTTCGGACAGGATTTCATTCAACAACACCGCTGTCACTGAACAGTGGTCATTACGACGAGACTATCCAAATCCAAACGAATCGAGGACACAATAAGAATTCTGTTTTCGTGGACAATTGCCGTCGAGGTCCTAATCAAACCATAAATTGCGTGCGGCGCTTCCTGCCCATAAATTGGCTGTAGTGCGCCCTCCTCATACTTCGGAGTCGATCCCGCGTCTTGGTTGAAGAGGTCTAGCCAAGACTTTTAAGGCCGTTAATGGGCCCCAGAAGGATCTGAGATAGTCCTGTTGCCATCATGGGGTTCCGATTGGAGTGCGGCCTTATGCTTAATCATCGGACTTATGAAATTTCGTCGCGTCGGTTTCGCGACGCAGACTTCGTAAAATGTGATTCTTTTGGAGAATTGAGGCTTCTAGACATGTATGACACATCTAGTCTCCTCAGATTTTTTGCTAATCCTCCCAACAAGTGCGAAAACATTGAGCCCTCGGAAACTGCCGAAAGCTCAGGGCTCCACAAGCGCGTCGCAAAACTTTAGATGTATGTAGCGAGCTCAGAAAAATATCATACATACATAGAAAATATTGAACGACTCATCAGGCTCTCTGGACAAGTTTTTAGGGTTTAATCATGACAAAGAGGGCAAAGCGCGCGTTTGTATTGAGATTTCAAACTCCGAAGATTATGTAACAAGCCCGTACTCCCCGCGATCACTAACAGACTTCAACAAAACGAGGCACGAGTTGATACCTTGTTGAAGCGTCTGTCTAGGAGAGACTAGATCTGAGAGTAGTCTCGTAGTCCAAGTAAGTTTTCCCCCATCCTCCATACGAAGTCGCCTATGATTATTTGAGTTTGTTTTACGTTGATCTAGATCATGACACGTTGTCTATGTACTCTGCGTTGTGGCGATTGATGGGCACTTCAAACCTCCACTTTGCCTCCACTGGTACCATATCCGCCCCGCCCGGGGGTGTCTCGCCCCTGGCGCCCACCACTAATATCCCCGGCATTGACTCTGACCCCGTTTCGTAGCTTCCGTTCATAACAATGTCCGGCGGAAAAAGAGCGCAGACGGGACTACCCGTGGCTAGATGTGTACCTGAACTCTCTCCGATCTGGCATAGCTATGGATACTTATCCTGTACTTGTAGCGACACCAGGTGGGAAGACTCCGGGTTCCACTCATGACTATTTATGGCCTGAAACAAAAGCTTCTATATATATCGTCTTCCTCCTCGTTCCACGGATGGCTTCCCTTCTCGCATTCTTTTTCTTTCAACGTCCATCTGCAATGCGCGGATTTTCACAAGCCTAGAACAACAATATCCGCTCCAGATAGCCAATTATAAAGATTGTGAAGACACAGAAACATTCGGAATTCCTTGTCACGATGTAGGCGGAATGTTTCTGCGGCCGCCGCCGGCGTGTCTACTAGGATCTTGGATATGTATGCTGGTTGCGCGAGTAACTAGCGGGATTACCTAGGTGCCTCGCGTACTGTGCTTACTGGGTATTTCTTGCTCCAAAAAATGAGCTGCTCCGCCGCATCATACTACATAGTACATACTATCGCTGGCATTGCACTGGCAGACTTTTTTACGCTCTTTTAATTCTGGCGTACTCACGAATGAGCGAGTCGGCGACTCACACCTTAAATTCTATCTTTAGCAAGCCATTTAAGTAGGTTCAGTGATGGCAGGCAGGCCCAAGGGGCTGTCACCGGCGTTCTCGGCCAAATCCACTCCCTGAGCCTCGTGGGAAGGTGGCGGTGCAAGACCCTAAGGGATTTGACTGTTTTTATAAATCTCATCTAGCGCACAACAGGAGAAAAATCAGGGCTCATTGTTCAGCATATCTTCTTGCATTCATCCTCTGCCAAATAATTTTTCTAGGTGCTAAAATCGTCGTCGGGTCCTGCACTGCCTAAGGGAGGAGTATTTGGCCGAGAACGCCGGTGACAGCCCCTTGGGCAGGCCAGTGTCTGGGGTCCTGTACTTCTAACCGAGCCGGCACCAGGCGGCATCAGATCAAAATTTCGGACTGTACCACTGCTGGATCCAGGGGGACGAGGGTGGGGGAGGAGACGGAACCGGTGGTCATGCTGAGGTGGGGTGCGTACGCTCCGTTCCCTGCTATTTTCTTCCGTTTTCTTTGCCTTGGTTCCGTTGGAGATGGAAGGGAAGGAGGGGATAATGCGTGTGTGGAACCGCTTTGGGACGCACGACTTGAGGAGCGCAAGTGGGGGTGTGGTGCGGAGGCAGGCGTTGCCGCGAGCACCACACACACACCTGTGCATTCGCTCTTCGGCGAGAGCGTTGGGCCACCGCCGTGCGCGCCGCAGGAGCAGGACCAACGGCACGCGCGCTGTCCGTGTCACCAGGGTGGGGATGGAGGGACTCGACCCCGAGCGCGAGGCGGTCGTGGTGTGCTCGGGAGAATCGAGATGCATACGGAACGAGGAGTAAGGCCGTGCGTGGGCTGTCGATTTGGGAGAGTGAGGGCTGGTGGAAGGCGCATGGGTGGGACGGGATGTACTACATCGGCGACTCATACGAGACGACGGTGGACGGTGGTGCTAGTACGGCGCTGGGCCTGCTTGCGGCTGCGCTGGAGCTGGGTGACGCATCTCCGCTAACACTCTTCTCCTCTCGCTGTCAGTGTCAGGTGGGAATCTGATATCGCTTCGAGAACCACGAACAACCCCGTCGTCCGGCGTGCGCTCGTGCGCAAGTCTTCCTTCCAATAACGGCCGTGTCGTGTTGCCTCAAGCTACTTGTTCGCTCCCCTTAGGGGTTGTGTGGCGGCGACCTTCAGCCGCAGCCCGGATAGCCCCTCCGTCAGCGCCAGCATCGTCCATGTTTCTACGATCCCAAGGCGTATGGCAAGATGGAAAGACGACACCAAAGACTTGAAGCAACACACTACACACCCGCAACCGTCATTCGGCGTCGAATGGATAATCCCGCTCGTGTCTTGCGCCATCCTTTTCTACCGACACACTGCTCTCCCACTATCGATACTGCTCCGCTTCACCTTCGTCCTCCCTCCTCCATTCGGATTCCCCTCCGTCACGCAATACCTCTACCTGCCATGTCCCTTCTGCATACCTCCCTCTACCTCCATTCCGTCCCGTCTTCCTCCTGCGCCGAGACTTTGCTGTCGTAGCGCTCCCGCTGAAGCCACTCGAGGAGTCAGCGGTGTTGGGGGAAGTTTCGATGCCAGGTAACACTGTCGGCTGTCAATGTACACCCACATTTTCGTGTGTTGTGTAGTGAGTATCGTCATATCTCACCGATTTGTTTACAGTGTAGTGCTATCATGCGCAAGGATGGCGATGATATCGACTCTCACGGCTGTAATTGGTAGTTGACTATTGTTACATGAGGTGTATTAGATAGTTTTTGAATGAAATACAATTGGTTTCATCTTCCACTCGCGCGCCGATTCAGTAACATTTATGAAAGCCCAGCAAACTGAACAGAAACCCCGAGACACTTTGCTCAAAATGTTGCAAAATTTACATAATTTTGGGCCGAAGACATATTTTTGTTCATTTTTGCTCACTCAAGAAGCTGGACATAAGTATTTTCGAGCGTTTTTCATAGCACAGCCCTCCGGGCCGACTTGGTTCCTCCACAACTTTTTGCGGTTCTCACTTTGGGGCTGACTTGTTCATAAACAATTTGGACAGCAGGCAATGTACAAGTAGTATCTGTTATTAGATGCAGAGTTGTTGCAGGGCTGTAAATGCAAATGTGCAACCAATGATAATCTTTTCAAGTATAGTAAGTTTCACTGCCGTCTCCGGCTAGGCTGTCAGTGGAATGGCACTGCGCGCCACTGAGACATTGAGACGTAGAGGCTCCGGCCGCAGGGCGGCAAAGAGTCGAATAAAAAAAGGTAAGGGCAGCGCGTGTGCCGCAAGCGCGCTAATGACGACGCGGGGGAACGCGGGGTTTCAGAAGCGAGAATACAGCGCTGCGAGACGCCAAGACGCTGTGAAGCCAGCCGTGGGGAGGCGAAAACTGGAATAAAAAGTCGAGGTCAGCGGCGCGCGTCGAGAAGGTGGTGGGGAGGATAGGGAACAGCGTGAGCAGCGCTGCGCGCCGCCAAGGGAGGTGAAAAGAGGACAATGAAAGGGAGGGCGGCGCTGCGGGCTGGGGAGACGTTGGGGATGACAAGTCCGGCTCGCGGGGACACAAAAATCCTACAAAGACTTCCGGGGCACGCGGCGCATGTCGAGAAGGTGGTGGGGAGGGTTCGAAATAGAGCGAGCGCCGCCAACGCATCAGGGGCACGAAAAATAAGAGCAAGAGAGTCGAAGGCGGCGCTTCGCGCCGCGGACGCCTTGGGGATAAGAAATCCCACCCACAGGGACCCGTCACTCCTAAAAGAAAATCCGAAGGAAGGCAGTTGCGCACACCGAGACTGGCGGGAGAATAAGGAACAGCGTGAGCTGCACTGTTCGCCGCCAACGCGCCGGGGATGCGAGACAAAGAACACCAAAGTCGAAGGCGGCGCTGCGTGAGGAAGCCGACACCAAAAAACGAAAATAATTCCGAAGGCGGCAGCGCGCGTCGAGACAATGGTGGGGAGGATTTAGAACAATGTGGGCGGCGCCAGCGCGTCGGAGATCTGGTGGGGGGCGCGAAAAATCCCACGGCGTGGAGTCGTGATGGAAGGCCGCTAAGAGCAGGCGACGCCGCGGATGCACGGATGATTCAGAGATTTGGGACGCCAAAAACGCACGTCGAGGACAAGCTGAGCGCGTTTCAGCGACATTGCTGCCACCAACGCGCAGGGGATGGCGAGGCTGCCCGGAGGACCGCCAAAAATCGATTAAAACAAGGGAGGGCGGCACAACATGTCAGTGCGATGGCGGGAAGGTGAAAGGTTCAGCAAGAAGTTCGGGGGTAACGCCGAGCCCCGCGCGCGTGTTGATGCGGAGACTCGGAGCGCTGGTATTCCAAAATGTAGAGGGAAGTTGATACGCCAAGGCATAAAGAATGCGAGGAGGATGCCGGGTGCGTGAAAAAATCGAGTAAGGAAGGCGAGGGCGGCACAAAGCGTAGGGGTTGAGGGGCATGATGACGGGACCGTGAAAAATGGAATAAAAAATTCGAGGGTGGTGTTGCGCGCTGCCAATGTACAGAAGGTGTGCGGAACGATGCCGGGACCGCGAAGAATGGAATATAAAAATTGAGGGTGGAGCGGCGCGTCCCAGACGCACGGGAATGGGACCCGGGACACTGCCGCCCAGGGACACCAAAAACGTAATTTGGAAAAGTGCGTGATTGGCGCTGCACGCCGCCAACGCGGGGGAAGTGTGCAAAACAATGCCGGGACTGCGAGAAATTGAATAAAAAATTCAGGGTGGTGCTACGCGCCGCAGCGTGTGCAGATGCGAAGATCGGCTCAAGGGATCACGCAGAACAGAAGCCCCACGCACACAATGGCGTTTGGGAACTCTAAAAAGAGTTTCATTAGTGAAAAAAACACAAATATGAGTGGGAAATCGGGCTTACATGGTACAGCGCAAGGGTCGCGGGAAGCCCTAAAATCGAATAAAAATATCGCCAGCACCACTCCGCGGCGCCACGGGAGTATATGTGTCGGAAAGTCTTCGTGGCGAGTGGAAGATGGTTTCTGGGGGCAGAAATGTCGTATGACACATCGAGAATGGCTGGGAGGTTGAATATAAAAATCTGCAAAAATTGACAATTAACTTGGGCAGCCAGAGCGGTGGGAAACTATCATTGATCTGGTGGTAGTAGATAGCGAGTGCAATCTAGTGAAAGCGAGCAGCTGAACTACATGTAGATCGGCTTCCAAGGGTAGGCAAGGAGCTGGGTTACAGTAGAGCAGTGTTGTCATCGACCCGGTCGGACCCGGTCGGACAAGCATGTCCGGAAACAGGTCGAGGAGACACCGGTCGATCACAAACCTCCGATCAAAACATTTCTTAATCGGGATCCATTGAGTTCCTTGCTGATATTCGCCTCGTTTGCGGTGAATGCTGCATGGCAATAGATAAAATAGCATTAGGAAAATGTTCTGGGAATGGTAATCTGCTCGGATTCCATCAAATTAAGTCTGATATATGCTGCAGACACATAATTAAGTACATACCTATTTCCGTCGGCCTCGCAACATCACGGTAGCCTCTACAAGGCAGCTGAAGAAATTCTGGCAGATATTGCAGACAAATTCGTCTCCAGAACACATTTCGCCGCCCAATAATGGTACAAAAAATCAATATTACGAGTTATTTTATGTCTGCATTGCTTCTGCCACACCTGCCGCCCCTGCAGATGGCGCAGCCTCACTTGCCTCATTGGCCAATTCCTCCTCCTCAGCATCCACACCATCGCGCCCGCCTTGCCAGAAGAACTCAAAAGCTGCCGCTAGAGAGTCTTTACTGGGATAGTTGAAAAGATCCGCCAGTTTGATCTTTTTATAGGCAGGAATGTGCGCGGTAGCACTTGTCACGGTTTCGGCGGCGGTAGGAGGCGAGTTTGGACGGGTGGGTGGTGCTTGCGAGGTGTTCTCGAGATCCTCGTCATCTTCAGCGGCGTCGTCTTCATTTACAAGGCTGATCAGATTTTCAGCCATCGTGTCGAAATCCATAGCTTCTGTTACAGAAACTTGTGGTTCGTCGTCAGCCAGACTGAAGCGCCTCGCTTTGCGTGCAATCGTTAGACCAGCGGCAATATGGGCCTTCTGACGGTCCATCCGAACGGTTGTCGCATCGTGGACCTTTTGCGGCTCGAGGCGGTTGCGGTGCTTTGTGTGTGTAAGACCGAAAACGCTGAAAACACGTTCGGCACCCGCCGAGTTGGGTAGAATGGCGAGAATGCGAATCGCGAGCTTGATGAATCCACTGCGCCCGGTGCAGCTTTCGCCCTCGAGCTGTTTCCAAATCCATACCAAGTCGACTGTTTTTTTCTTTGGAATAAAATCAGCTGAGAGTAAGAGAACAAGAGAACAACTGACCGCTTTTTTATAGAACTCCGCATGACCCTCTAGCCACATTGAGTCGCTGGAGAAGTCGCCAGCCTCGTCGTAGTATTCCCTAAACGCGTTAAGAAATTCTATATCCCCGGCGGCGTCCTGACCAAGGAGGCATTGGAAGGCACGTCATACAAGATGGAATATTTTGTTCGCAGGAAGGACATCGCGTTTGAAGCAGTGCGCGCGGAGGTAAGGGTTGAAAAATACCGCTAGAATCATAAGCTCTTGATCTGTTTTACCCCACCGCCGTTCAAGACTGGCATGCATTGTCTTTTTCACAATAGCGTCTTCGATGTCCAGATTGTGGAAAATGCGAAATAGGTTGGCGAGGGTGAGAAGGACCGTATCAAGTCTGCAGTCGGGAGCTTGTAGGATGTTCGCGGCGATGGCCAGCGGCTCGAGATGTTTAACGATACTGAAAGGCGTATGAGCATAGTGAGCACGCATGGATAAGCACAGTTCGCTTACCGTCCTATATTTATCCAGAAGCTTGCCCGGTTGCACGTCGCAATAACGGACTCAGCTGCAGCAATTTGCTCCTCTTTCCGCCCTGCGCAAACCCGAAGCACCTCCTCGTGCGTCACAACACATGCCTTGAAGGCACGTTCGAGTCTCTTGACACGACGGAGGCAGCAGTAATGGATCGTCCAGCGTGTCACGACAGGGAGAAGAAGGCGAAGAACGGCGGCAAAAAGTCATACTCTGCTGCGCGCGGAGAAGATCGAGTGCCTTCCCATGGTTATTGAACCATTTGACGACCTCAAGCGCGTCTTTTGCATCCTTCATCCAGGGTGCCTTGATGGCGAGATAATTTCCCGTCATGAGGCTGCTCTGATGCGCCCAGCATTCGAATACAGCGATGGAGCATTTCCATGCCTTGATGAGACGTCGCGCCTTCTTGCCATCGGGCCCGTCATCGGTACAGACTGCAATAATCTCAACGCCGTAGGTCTCCTCGGCGTACTTGAAGTCGCTTTTCATAATGCCGAAAAGCTCGTTGCCGGTTTTAGGGTGCCCGGTCATATCATGTGTCTTCAAGAGATACGGTTAGCATATAATTAGAGCGGCGGAAAGAGCTGCAGATTTGGAATGAGCATACCTGTCCTTCGACGCAGAGCACCGAGGTATCTACGTGCGTATGAGCGACATTCTTCCACCCATCTTCCACATAAGTAGCCATTTTGCCCTCGATCTTCTTATGCGTCGCGGCGATGACCTTATTAGCTTCTCCGGTCAGGATGGTGCCTGAAAGAACACGACGGTCGGGTATTTTGGCAACAGGTAGGTATTTATCGAAGAAGAGCTTGAATTTAGGGTTATGCGCGTCGTTCCAGGACCATCCACAATCCTCTCCAAACTCGGCTTGATTCGCCGCAGACCAGCCAGATGCTTGTTGAGTAGAAGATGTTCTACGTCGTTTAAGAGCGGGGCTCAAATCGGGGATGGATGGAGAAGGGGATTGGGCAAAGGATGAGATAGACGGCGAGGGCGAGGGCGCAAAGGAGGAGTAAGGAGGGAAAGATCCATCCGGAGAAAAGGACGGAAGCGTGGCGAATCCCTGTAGAGGTGATGGAGAATTTTGCATCGGCATGCTGGAGTATTCAAAATGCGGAGACGGAGAAGGGAACGAAGAAGACCGGAAGTCGGGGCTGGGAAGAGGGTGGCGGGAGGATGACGCGTGTGCATTCGATGAGGTGCGGTTACGACTAGCGGCGGCGGTGGCTGCATCTGAGCGCGAAATTATACTGTCGCGCTGAAGCATTTTCTGCGGGGATTCTGCGATGGCTGGACAGTTCCTGGCATGGGTTCGCATCTTCTCCGTTTTTGAGGAGATAACCTCAACTCTATTGGAGGCTTTCGCTGATTGCAATCAGCGCGCGCAGTGAGAAAAGAACTAAAGAAGACTCACCGGCCTCTAGCCACTCCTTCTCTGACCGATGCATAGATACAGCCTCTCCCCGAGCGACCGCAACAATATCTTCTTGCTGTAATTGCGCTATACAGCGCTCCAGACATGGCCGACAGCGCACACCATTGTGAGTATTTGAGTTCATATAACGCTTTGGCTTCATGGTGCCGTCCTCAAGCTGGATGGTATCTTCGAGGAAGAGCTCCCAGATGGGATTGGTTGGAGCCATAGTAGGTCATACGAAGAAGAAATGGAGAGAAAACGCGTCCAGACGGCGACAGTTACGCGTCGAGCGTGGTGCAAGGGAAGCGAATAGTGCGTGTGAACAAATTCTACATTAGTACATTGTCCGGTCTGACCCGTTGATCGACCGGTCCGACTCTTGTCCGGACACGTTTTCTTGTCCTCTTGTCTCTCCAAATCTTGTCCTTGACAACACTGCAGTAGAGTGTCGAACTAAGATAGAGGATCTCCAGAGTTCGGATTTTGCGACAATTTGAGGAGGGGTTGGAAAGTTTGCGAAAAAATAGCAAGTTAGGGAGGCACCAAGTCGGCCACAGGAAGTTGATGGCTTGATTTTAATTACAGAGCCTCGAGTACGCGCCAAAAAAAGACAAATCAGCTAGAATAAAACTATAGTAGTATTTCGCGGGAAATCCAAAAAAATCGAACAGAAAATGGAATTGGCACACAGTGCGTAGTGCTAGTCTCTCCTAGACAAATCCTAGACTACAATATTGAATAACTCGTACCTCGTTAGTTGTAGCGGACACCAGAATATGACAAAACTGCACGTATGAGTTGAGAACAGTGAGAAAGGTTCATTGGAGATATATCAACCTTGTGGGGGCACCCAGATTCGATGTCATCACTACGGAGCTAAGGCTAAAGCCTGAGGGACGATGCAAGGACGCTTGATGGACGCTCTGAAAAAAAGTAGAGAGTCGTAATCGGGTGCAATAAAAGTTAAATGATCATTTGTACTATCGTCCCCCACCATCCCGGACAAACCTAGTACTCGGACATGCAAAGCTGAACCATTTTCTGAGATTTTTAGCTTAACATAAGCGGTAGGATATGTCTTTCAGATATAGGGTCAAAAACCCTTACAACCTCACCTCTTTCGGATATATATCACCACGGAGAGTTGACAACTTGAGCCATTTTGGCCGATTTAGCCTATTTTAAGGTTCTCCCTAGGTTCATATTATTTCCTGAATGCATCCCAAAGATACCTTTACATCGTAAGAGTGCCCATATAAAATTTCAGAGGCATAGCTGTCTTGTAGCCATCACAATGGACCGAAAGATCAAGGCATGCCTGCAAAATTGATTTCTCAACTGCCAACAATGATGGCAAGAAGTTAATGCTCCCTGCTGACCATTCAGGGCATGCCTCATCTTCTGCTTCATGTATATCATACTTTTGATTGAGAAGCTCCACCCTACAATATTTGGAGGCGCTTTGACCGCAAGAGGATCAGATATAAGGCCGGCAATCCAAATTTGACGTGTTACCTAGTACTCGAACACATGACAACCTCGGAAAAAACGACGCCGTTTGAGCAATTCTTGCCCGTTTCTCATGAAGTAAAATTTGAATCTAGGGTAAAGGACAGATTCCTTTCGATCTACCTACTCACCCTGGCATGAAGACCACTGGATAAAATGCTATATTACGATTTTCCTTAAGTGTCCGAGATCTAGGGGGAGGATAGTAATACTGATCGTTGATTGACATGTCTGATTTGGACGGACAGGAAGAACCGTCTAATTGCTGAACCAAAAATAAGAATATGCACGGCTTTCGGGCCGTGCGCAAAAATAGCAGGCAGATTCCACGGAGCTATTAACGTCATATTTCGGCTGTGGAGCCATCCAGTTGCACACGGCCAAAAAGCGATCAAATGACTCCAATGGCGTCTGCGCAAGCTTTCTATTAGCATGTTGATTTTATATTCGCAATGTGTCGCAGTTGACTGTTGGCTGCGGCACTTCCTTCTTCAGCGAACGGCTCAGAGTTCCGGCAGATTAAAGGCAGATCCATGACATGCGTGGGTGACCCGCGGACCGCGGTGTGGTCACTTGATGCAACTTGATGACTCTTTAAAATCGAATTCGAAGAACACAAACAAATGACGCGGCAGCCCCCCGGAGAACCACCATGTCCCACCCAACTCAGAGTTTGACGACACCCGAGGACGCGGACAAGTTTGGCGCGACAGACGTTCGCATCGAACACGGAAAGGCCGCGGACAAGGGTGAAATTGTGTATTACGTCGATGGAGAAAGAAGAGTCTATGTTCCTGGAAGCCCGGAAGAAAGAACACTGGTCCGCAAGATCGACCTGCATATGTTCACTTGCGTGTCTGTTCTCTACCTGTTGAACTACCTGGATCGGCAGAATGTAAGCTGTCTGATCGCAATTGCTTTCTCGTCTTATATTTGCTAGGTGGGAAACGCCAAAGTTGGTGGTATGGCGGCCGATCTCAAACTCTCGTCTTCGGACTATTCCGTTGCGCTGTTCGTGGCCATACTTGACTAGTACTGCAGGAGACTCTCTGACCGTACTCTAGTCTCGTATTCTTCCCGGCGTACCTACTCGGTGAAATCCCGTCTAATCTAATCCTTGGCAAGTGCGCTCCTTTGGTCTCGAATTGACTGAGAACTTTATTCAGCGCGCGTTCGGCCTTCTCTCTACCTTCCTGGGATCACCCTCGCCTGGGGCCTTATTGCAACCTTGATGTCCCAGGTTAAAACTAAAGAGGCCTTGATCGGCATTCGTTTTATCCTTGGATTTGTAGAGTGATCATCGATTCTAACCACCTAAGCTCCATTACTGATTCCTGCACAGGTCGGGGTTCTTTTGTGGCGTAGTTTGTCGAGGTTATATTTCATTATAGTCTTGGTACTAATCGTGGAATGTAGCTCTTCTTGCTTTCCAGTTGGTATCGGAAAGCGGAACTGGCAAAAAGGATGGCATACTTTTATTCCGCTGCCATTCTAAGCGGAGCTTTCGGTGCGTACCTTTGTGTATATAGCCTTACCCCTTCGCACTAACTATAATTAGGAGGGCTGCTTGCTGGTGGCGTTATTACCGGCCTTGAAGGCAAAATGGGAATCAGGGGATGGCGATGGCTCTTCATCAGTAAGACCCAATACACTCCTAGCAACTTGTGCTTACAGCCTTATCATAGTCGAGGGCTCCTTGACAATGTTCTTCAGCATAATCTTCGTGTTCATCCTTCCCAACTGGCCCGTTAATACGAAATGGCTTTCGCAAGAAGAAAAGGCTCTTGCGGCGGCGAGGATCAAGGCAGACCACGTTGGAACGGTGCAGCAAAAAATGAGTTCTTGGAAGGCTACTCTGTCGGCGTTGGCGGACTGGAGGACGTACCTCTTTACGTTCATGTACATGATGGTTGTGGGAGCTGGTAAGGAAGTCTTTACGTATCTGTCTGCTATTAATTCTTTGCAGGCACGATCACCTACTTTGTGCCGACACTCACTTCAAATCTCGGCTGGACTGGAAATAAGGCCCAGTTCATGACCGTTCCTGTAAGTGATTTCAGTTCAAAGTAAAGGACTTGTTACTTGTTACTGAGTGAGGCTCCTAGATCTATGCGGTCACTTTAGTACTCGAGGTGATTTCAAATCATAGCTCCGCTACCAGTCTGACTGAACTGACTGGACTGAAAGCTACTTGTTGCCTACTCGTCCGATCGGTTCCAAGAGCGACCGTTCCACGTCGCCGCACCTGCATGCCTCGCAGGTCTAATGTATGCCCTGTCCATCGGTGTCAAGAATCGCACTGCGCAATACGTTTTCCTCTGGTTCGGAGACCAACTAGCTTCTGCAACAGCTCCACTAACAATTAACAGCTTCGGGCTCGGAGGGACATGGAGCGCCCTTCCAATCGTGCTCGCCTGGACGCCGAACGTCATCGCTTATCCTAACGAAAAACGGGGCGTGGCTCAAGCCTTCGTAAACATGGGTATGTCTTTACCATTCGACAGACATCTCCCTACTCACACATCTATATTCACAGTCGCCAATTTGGCGTCGATTTACGGAGCTTATTTGTGGCCCGCAAAACGATGCCCCAAGATACGTGATGGGTCTGGCCACGACATCTGCATTTTGTTTTGCTTGCGCCATAACTGCGATTGTTGGGAAATATCTCACAGCTAAATACCCATACACATTCGATTTTGAGAAGTGGGGTGCGGACGCGGAGAGTGACGAGGTTGTCATTAACGAGAAGGCGGCTGCATGAAAATGCATGAATGTAAATGCCTGGAATTTCCACAGAATGTATATGTACTCATAAATGTGTCTTGAATGTATGAACTCACAACGAAGGCGACAGAGGAAAACGTTGCAATCGACTTCCTGAACTAACACTGTTTCCTTTGCTCATTTGCATAGTTGCTTTTCCAGGCGGATCTGTCTATGGATGTAGCCGCTCGTCCTGTTTACTGGATGTACCTTGTCGCAGCGTTGTAGCATGTAAACGAGTGCACTTAGCACGCATGAGAGCGTCCTCTGGAACCTGTTCATGGCCGACTTGACACTGCCAAATAATGCAGATGATATTATTTTGGACGAAATAAGGATCGCGATTCTTGTACTCCTGATCTCAACATCAGCCGCGGGACTACAGCACAAACTAAATGCACTCAAAGACTGGTGTGCAGAGAATTTCATTGATATCAACCTGGTGAAAACTGTAGTAATGATACTCGGTCCTGCACCCCAGAACCCCGTGTTCAAACTTGGAGACACTGTCCTCAGCATAAAAATTCAAGAGAAATACAGTACGTGGGTGCACATCTTAACTCAGACTCGTAACATGTTGAAGGCCATTATAAAGCAAAAGCCAGCGCAGCGAGGTTCTGCGCATATAGACTGCTGGGAATCGAAGAAATCAACGGGCAGGTTGACTCCAAGGAATTGCGGATTTTGTACATGGCGCGTGTGGACTGCCACCTTATCCACGGGTGCGAAATTTCTCCTGACTGGGAGAACGTGCATGTCCAGGAGTTATGTGCAATTCAAACCGAATTCTTGAGGGAAATACTCAATGTTCATTCCCACTCATTACGCGCACCGTTGTTCATCGATATGGCGGTCAAAATGCCATTTAATCTGCTGAAATCTGACCCTGACAGTTATAAAATCATGCCCTTGAGAGCTGGGTGCTCAAACTCTTGACACTGCTAATCAACAAACGGATTACCAAGTGGGTCATTGCGCACGGGCACATTCCTGATTATCAGGATGGCTTCCGCGAGGGGTACAGAACGAACAACAACCCCTTCATCTCGCGATGTGTGAAGGAGTGGGGCGTGCCAAGGGACACACCGTCTATGTTGCGTCGGTGCACTGACCATCCAACCTTATGGCTAAAACTCATTCGCATGGGAATGGGAGGAGCGATTTTCGACTGGCTCCGCATGCTGTACGAACGCATGGAGTATTATGTCAGGCATGGCGACCAGAAACTCCGCCGAAATCAAAGCCTTCATTGGACTACTCACCGGACCCGGCGTCCTCAGTTCTATGGAATCTTTCATGGCAGATCTTATCTGCCTCGACGACCCTGACGACCCTGTACTTTCCAATGTTCCGATCGCGATTTTGGTCCAGGCAGATGATATTTTGCTCATCTCTCTCTCGGCCGGGCCGCGGGGTTGCAATGAACGCACTTAGCGTGTGGTGTTCCAAAACTTCATCGTGGTCAACAAGATCAAGACTATTATCATTATATTTGGTACTGCAGGCTCCCAATTCCGGCTCGATACTGATGTTGGTGGGCGAAATAATAAAATAAAGAAATAAAGAAACTAGAATATTGCGTAATCATTGGGCGTATTTGGCGAAAGCTTCTGAGCTTCACGTGGAATTTTGATACTGAAAAAAGTGCTAAGAATACTCTCCCAGGTGCTAGGAAACTCTCATAAAAAGTGAGCGAGCTCAAAAAAACGCGTCCAGATATGAGCACAATTAATTGCCATCAATCGTCCGATACTAAGCGGAGTTTTTCGCTACTGAGCGGAGTTCGAATCTGGCTCTCAAGATTACGCGCAAAAAGTCAAGTTGACGACCCAACAGTTTTAAAAAAATTCTCCGCAGGCGGAAATGACATATTGGCATCTTGAACTGCTCCTCGTCATCCACCCCACTCCGGTTCAATAGGTTTCGAGGCTGCAGCTGCGTGTACTTGTCGAAAAAATCCGCGTATCACTTCATGGGCGGCCTGTCCAGGTGACCCGAAATCCGGCTTTGGTCAAGTGCATTGAGTTAAACAGTGTGTATATAGAGGTTCATATAAAGGGATAATAATGGTTTTTACTGTGGGATTGAGGCTTGTGAAACAACAAATTTCATAGCTTCAGGTTATGCTCTTCAAGATTGAAGTGGTCTCACTGTTCCCTGCGCTGAATTGACGCGTTTCGAGACGCGACGCGGATGGCGGATGTCAGGCCGGCACACGTGCACATTTTCAAGCTCCGCTCGGTATCGGCGATCAGTATCGACCACTAACATCAGTATCGAGCTCCAATTCCATCTCGGAGCGAATGTTCTCGCCATCAAGTTCAAGAAAAATATGTTGGCATGAACTTCAATACAAGTACAATGAATATGTTCGAGGATCACCACAGGCAAAAGCGAGTAATGCGAGGTATTGCGTTCATCGGATCATGGGAATCGAGGATTCCGCTGGCCGCCTGACACCCAAGCAGTTCAGAGACCTGTACATGGCTCGAGTCAACTGTCAGCTTATCCATGGATGCGAGGTTTCACCAGACTCACTAGTGAGGATGTCCCCGTCAAAGAACTATGCACAATTCAGGTTGACTTATTGGCGGCAAGTGCTGAATGTTCACTCAGTCTATGCTCGTAACCCTCTTCACTGAAACCGGAATTATGCCGCTTCGAATTCGTCGTTTCTTGCTGCTCCTCGGCTATCTGCAGTACCTCTTGATCTCTCAAATTTATCTCACCTTGCTCGCGCTTGTCTCAACAATTCAATTGAACTTGAGGCCCAGGGAAGAAGTCTTGGGCTATAGATGTACTTATTGCCGCGAAGAAAATACCTTTCTCAATCCCACCACTCGACTTTCTGATGCTACACCAAGTAGTACTGAAGCCTATCGAAAACTGGTGGAGAAAAGCGCTGAGAACTGGCTATAGCAAGAAGTAGGCAAATCAGACAAACGCTATATGTTGCACGGAAGTCGCGAACCTCAGAAGGACAAACCTGCCGTTCAAAAATCCCTTTTCCTAAGGCATTATCTCTTCATGGTCAAGACAGCAAGCCATCGCGAAGCCTTGACTTAGATTATGTTGTCGACCCATTTGTCAAGCATCCCCAGCGGTGCTAAACTTGCGTGCTAAATTTTGGAAAAACTATTCCATGTTGTACCGAGACTGCAGGATAAAATGGCGCCACTCACAAGTGTAGAGTTGCTCAAAGCCATTTTACGAGTCCTCAGCTATTAGAGAGTTTGCGCTGCAGCCATCAGAGCCATCTGATGGTTTTTTTGCATTGCGCAAATGGATGGCTAATGGCTTGAACCCTTTTTGATGACAATTTTTTTTGCCTACCCTGATGGGAGATGACGCAGCCCAGTTCTCATGTGTGTGTGGAGAAACACTCACCGATGGGTCCATCACTCAATTTTGTAATGTTTTTCTGGTTGTACATTTATTAACCACAAAATGAAACGGACATCAGGTCTGATGTGACCAAAGAGACTTTGGAGAGTGCCCAGGGCTCTTTTAACGTTCTTACTGTGCACCTGGGCTACCTGTGAAATTTTTACTTGCAGCCATCAGCCATCCATTTGCGCAATGCAAAAAAGCCATCAGATGGCTCTGATGGTTGCAGCGCAAACTCTCTATTGTCCTGGTTGGAAAATTTATGCATGAGGTCCTTCAAGAGTTTTATTCTGTTCCATTGCGACGTCCATAGAGTAAATGTGTCTGGTTTCGAAGCTGATTAATTCTAGGTCACTGTTTCTGCTGCTTTCTGTTGTCTGGGGTCTACCGTGGGGCACGGGGCAGCCTGTGGGATCTGCGTTCTGGGGCTTGGATAGCAGGGAGTGGTCCAGGGGCGATGGTGTATTTTTACTTGCTTTGTACACCGGGATAATCCCTGGAAACCGGCGTTCGTGATTCGGACCGTGCCGTGTAAATGCTAACTTCCTACCTACCTACCACTACATATTTTTGTGTTTCGAACTTTCCGCTATCTGAGTTGTCCAAGCCAATGTCTTTACGGTTCTGTTGGCTAATCTAATACTCACTCACCAAATCTCAGAGGCTCGCGGAGCCGTCTTCTCAGCCCCCATCGTCTCCGCTCTGGCGGATGTCTGGACTCCGCGCTGTGTGTTTTTTATGCAGTTTTTCAAAACACAGTTTCGGCCCTGCTACTGATACCGAAGAGAAAGTCCTCGTCGAGATAAATTTTGCACTAGTGAAATTACATGAGTGCGTAAAATACAACATTGTCCACATCTGTCAAAAGGAGAAATAATGCAAATTTTCATCATCCTACATAAACTGTTCAGTCAATGTTGCGACCACACTGAAGCAGGACAGTCGCCGCAACGCAAATTTCCAAAAGCCCAAGTCGAATGGCCTCTGCTGAGAGCTCGAGTGTAGCCGTGTCCGCAGTCCGGGACAACTGCGCGAATATTTCAGGCTGCCCTAACCCGGCAGCCACAAGCTAAAGAAAAGCCAGACAGGAATCAGAGAGCTGGCATCGCAGATGCGGTGGATTCGACTTGCAAATATATATTCGCCGCCAGGGACCCAGACAAATGTCTTGCCTCTGGCCTCCATCTGGCGATGGCTAATAGAAGACACAAGATCGTGGGCATGTCGCCAACCTCGAGGGGAAGGCACAATACCTCTTGGTTTGCGAGAGTGGGAGCCAGAGCGCAGTTGGCCGCTTGGAGACCACGTCTCTAATCTCGATGACCGGGTGCTTGAGCCATTCGATCACGACCACCGGCTGGTTTTCGGAATTTTGGATCACGGTGAAGCCGCCGGAGGGGAATTTTGTGATGATGCGGAAGTAGACGCGTGACTGGGGACCAGTGACCGTGCAGTTTAATATGGTGGGGGTGAACCGGGAGAAGCTGAAGGAGAGGAGTGTCGCTGGGACCAGCGGCGCCGGGGGAGTTGAATACGGGAGTGCACCAAAGAGCGAGGGCTGAGGGACAGTGTTGCGTGAAGAACCGGCGTTGGGATTTTGCGAGTTTGGCCATCCACTTTGGGCGTAGGGATTGAACATTTGAGGTGTTGGTGGGGGGGCGTGCCTAGCTTTGGGGACGAAGCTCAGCAGCATCTGTATCCGCTTAAATATTGCTCGGGTGGAGTATACACCGACTGCGGGGCTGGTGAGCTGTAAACGAATGACGCTTTAGGAACGCTAACATCGCAGTCCAATTTCGGAACATCCAAATAACGTACCGGAGCTCGGATACATGGTCTGACGTTTGCACCTGGATTCACACACAGGATCCTCCGGAGGGAGTTGATACGGCGAGAGAGGCAGTGAGAAAAGTCGGATGAAAATAGCTTGTAGCCAAAGGGCGGGAAATTTGCCCGCCTCGTGTTGCTAGCGTCGGTAGGGCTATGCGAGAGGCAGGTGGAGACACAGTGTAGGCGGCGACGATCACAAATGCTTGAGAGCTGAGTGCATAAATCGAGATGTTCTAGGAGATATCTTCTCGTTAGCGTGGGGTTTAAATATGTCTGGCCCCTCTCCTGCGTCTCACCTGAGATTCGGATATTCATTGTCGAGACAGAGACAGGATGTTGCGTCGACAGGTAAGTATTGATACACCGTGGGAAGTATCGAGCCAAGTATGTTTCACGGAGTTTCCGGTTGAAGTTGGCAACGCAACAAGCGCACATCGCGTCAAGATTGGCGCCCAGTTCATGCCCAGTATATAATTAAGGCACCTCATTTGATGGTTCGATTGCCCTTCGCCAGCCTTTGCCCCAGAAGTGCGCCTTATCTTAGCACTTGCTAATGGGATTTGAGCTGTCCATCATGAGAATTAATGCACATTGAAGCAGATGATTAACCTCGTTCCCTTTGTCAACGATTGGAAACTCCTTATAAGTGGATCTCCTGAAAAGAGGGATCAAAAACAATAGTGATACAAGAAATAGTCGACACCTCGCCCTTAATTAAAGTTAGGTGCGTTGTGCGAGAAGGGCAGCTAGCTCAATGAATGAATCCACCACTATGTCGACCTCGCCTCCTTCTGATTTGGGTTTCACCTCGCCTACGTCCGGGGGCTCTTCTCCATGCCGTCGGACATAAATTGTGCGCATCCCAGTCCGCGCCGCAGCGTGAAGGTCGTATATGTGGGCCGCAACCATGGCGCATTCGTGCGGTTGAAGGGACAGATGTTTTACGGCTCCCAGGTACACCTTGGGATTCCTTAGATGGGATGAGACGGGAAGTTAGTTACACGGTGGACGTGAACTTACGGCTTGAAAGATGAGAACAGTTCGGCCGAGAAGATGGTCCCATGGAAGATCGGCGTGTTTCGCCATATCGACTAAGAGGCGGACATTGCCGTTCGAGAGCGTGGCGATGATGAGCTCCTTCTTCAGTGCCTGAAGACCCGGGGTGGCATCAGGCCATCCTGTTGTATCATTCAAAATAGGACATTAAACCGCGGAAGGTAACAGAACGGAGCTTTACCGTCTAAACGGTGCCAAGAATTATTCAATTTGTCGCGTTCGTCGGTGTTCAGCGCGTCGCCGAAATGCTTCCACTCGGATGTTTGGAGGATATCTTCGAGGATCTGATTGAGTTGGCGTCGGTATCTCTCATCATCATGA